>OY720030.1:9827261-10125385 GCA_963082485.1 Eudonia mercurella | reverse complement strand
CCACTTACGACTTAAATACAGACAATCCAAGATTTTCACACTATTTAATAAGCAAATGATCTCGCGTCTTCACAAAGCAAACTGGTACTATGCACTGAAATCTCTCTTCAATCAATTTATTATTGGCTTATCTCATAAAGCTTTATTTATAATCTCAAGTGAACTGTTGCATAGATAGAATTAGACTGACATGAATTGCTTTCTCTAAAGTCTGGTGTGGACTACGATTCGAACGATCCCGCTCCTTTATGACGTATGTTGGACAATTACCAGCAAAAATAGGAACATTAAAGACTGATCCAATTGACATCTAGGACACTGACCGGCCGGCCAAATCTTTGCCAACTATTGTTTGATACAATGACGTCCAAATTACGGTATTTAAGTAAACAAATCTGTATAAACGTCGCACATGGTGGATCGTTTTATACCTATTATATACTTACCTATCTATATAAATTTTTACATGTAATACTTACTAGTCCTATTTAGTACGGGCGGTAATGTCTTATTTATTATTACTGCTAGGCTCCAGTCAGTTGCGCTCTAGTACTCTAGTTCAATACTAGTTTGAAGCTTTTCTTAAAGGTTACAATGACGACCATAAAGGTGAAGTCCATTCGCATTTATCATATCGACAAACAAACAACAGCATACGATATATATATATTTTTACTACTCATATAATGTTCATATGAATATCTCAAGAGTAAAAACAAACACAGTGTAACAAACTATCAATTTATTTCAAATAATTCTATAACTAGTTAACAACAAGCAGACAGTCCTTGTAAAAAGTTCAATAACATTGAATTGCAGCTATATCACTTCATAACAATTCTAAACAAAAAAAAGACACTCCTACAAAAAGTCTTAACTTTTTTCCTAAAAAAACCCAACTCAACTGACTTATTTTGAAACTGTTCATGCCGATTTAGTAGTAAGTCTGTGAAATCTTATTTCGTTACGCAACAAATATCTATTACCCGTAACAATTTGCTGGGCTTTATTTAAAAGTATTGTAAAATGGATACGCTCTACTAACATTGCTTGTGTTGGCTAACAATACCAGTCTTATGCGCCCGCGACGGCTTCATCAAATGAAGCTTCGTGCTCCGACCTTGATAACATAAACTCTGGTAGAGTGACACCCAACGCTGCGCTGTAACGAGGCTGGGTCTCTGCCCAGTAGGCGCCTTGAGAGTTATCCCCAGCGAACTCTTCTGGTGCTGCTATGTTAGTTTCATCTACAATTTGAGCTTTCACTTCAGCTTCGGTTTCGACACTCCTTTTAGTTTTATGAGTGGCTGGTTTCTGAAGAGGTGCGGGAACAACGGAAATTGCACTTGCTATCGGATTAGTGGCAGCTGCAACAACAGCCTGTGCGGTCTTCTTACGTTTTAACTTCTTCCCATAACCGCCATTGGCAACTACGTATGCTGCTGATTTTTGAGCTACAGGAGGAGTGCTGGTCGTCACAGTTTGGCTTTCAGCCTCTTCATTTCCACCAGAAAGTGTTGCTGGTTTAGAAGTGAATTCTTTGAGCTCTTGGTAAGCTAAATGACTACGTTTAGGCGCAGATTCAGATACAAACATGCATTCTTCATGTTTCAATCCATTTTTATCAAGACATTGAAAGCAGGTCATACCATTTTTATGAACCTTTTTGCATGAAGACCTGTCCTTTTTCTTAAATTCTGCTAAAACGTGTTCTACGTCTTTTTTTGGCTCATTATCGCTGTAAAAACCAGGCAAGGCTTGCTTGTAATTATAAGGTTTAGCTAACGAATCCGACTTCTCTTCAGAACTTTCGTTTTCCTCAGCGGCTCGTAAAGCTTCGCTAGGTTTTGGCTTGGATGAGTGTATGTAGAATGCTTTGTATTTTTCTCCGGAATCATCTTCGGGTTTATCTTCTTTTTTGTAACTACTATAAGGTTTTTCTTCTTCTGACGAAGACTGTCTAGAAAATTGTTGAGCATCTTCTTTGGGCTTGTCATAATTGGCTGATTTACTTGATTCTTTGGGGCTGTCTTTGCTTTCAGGTTCGTCTGGTTCATCGTTACTGTCAAACTTCTTTTCTTTCGAATATGCATATTTATTATTTTTCGGTTCGGCAACGTATGAACAGGATTCATAATTTCCTCCTGTTTTCGGATCTTTGCACACCATACAGGTCATGTCATCTTTTTTAACTTCCTTGCAATTTTCAGGGTTTTGTTTTATTTCAGCTGCCTGTTTTTCGGACAAATCTTTAATTCTTTCATACTCTTTATGATCGTATCCAGAATCGTAGCCATATGGATATTCGTAGTCTTTGTTAGGATCTTTCTCTTCTTTGTAAGCGCTACTGTAAGGCCCACTATCAAAGGCTTTTGGTCTGGAAACATAGTCAGCTTTGTAGGCGTAAGGATCGTCTTCGTCTTCTGCACTACTTTTTCTCAGATTCTCTCGTTTTCTTCCACTTGTATAACGTCGAATACGGCTCGGTCCTGCAATATAAGCGTTTTGCTTGTAGTTTTGTTCAATGTCAGGATTTTCTAATAATTCCTCTTTGCGATAATTTAAAGGATGCGCGATTTCTACATTTGTAACAGCGGGTTGGAAATAAGCGGCTACGGAAGGATTTTTTTTCAAAGCAGATAAAATGTCTTCGCTCTTTTCGTCTTCTTCTGGTTTGTAAACTTTATAATCAGCATCGTGTACAGTTCTTATATCATATCTTAATGGTTGGCCAATAACAACTTGTCGATGCTGTTGTTGTTGTTGTTGTCTGGGCTTCGCAACCAATTGAGCGGACTTCACGAGCGGTAGAAAGCTTTGACTGGCAATTGGATTAAAACCAAAATGTTCAGGAGAAAAGGCGCTTTCTCTAGGTGCTACACGCGCTTGCAAAGAATCAATCGAACTACTGACAATAGTGTCAAACAGTTGTGGATATTGGCTCTTATCTACTTTAAGTACTGCTGCAGATATGGGATTTGAAGCCAGGGATGAAATGCCTGAAAATACAACAACTTGTTTAAAGCATTTGTTAGATTAGTACAGTATTATTTATTGATGACGGCGTGCAGGCAAAAGCTTGTGATAATTCTGTATAGTTACTCACCAGAATCTCCGTAGTTGAATATAGGCGCGAAATCCAATGATTGAACAAATCCGTCTTCTTTGTCTTCTTTAGATAGAACTCCTTCGCATATAAACCAAACTAACAACTGAAATACAAACAAAAAAAAATATAAATATATTTTTATTAGAATTTATAATAAAGTATATTAAAATTTTCAAACACAAACGCGTACCAGACAGCAGAGTCTAGACATTTTGAATAATATGGGTATAAACCCAAATAGGATCCGTTGACTTAACGACTCCTAACTGTGTCGAGTTGTATTTCTCGTCTGGGTTGGTATGAAAGTAACGTCACAATATTGCAAAGACAACGTTTTATAGGTGTCAATATTGCGAAGGTGAAAGATCGGTGCAACCGAGCGCGCGCGCCACTGAAGCGTATCTTGCTGGACAATGTCCGCTTACTCCATCCGGCGGTGGACTGTGTGGGGTCACCATTGGGCGTCGTTGCTGACAAAAACTATGAGATGTCCCGCTGCACCGCCGATCTTATAACAAATAAGTTGTTAAGCAAACAAATCATCATCGGCCTATAAACATCCCACAGTACCTAGTGTACTTTCCAAATGTAATAATAACACATGGGAAAGTAATATTTCTGCTTAATAATTACATATAACATAATAATCAAACGACCACCTGTTTACAAAATTTTTTTTTGTTATCAATTAACAAAAAAAAAATGTTAATCCCTACTCGAATTAAAATATTGTGAACAAAGATAGCTTATGAAATTTGGCTTGTTTAACAGCGAGATGCCTGCCAATAAAGTTCTAGACTAGGCTGTTGAGCTCTTCCCCCACCGAGCACATGCTTTTTATTACACCATTCAACTTATTGGAGTTTCTTTATGGATGACTAGTGTTTTACCGCGGTTTTGCTCGCGTGGTATACACCACTGTGATTGATGGTATAAAGAAGCCTAATTATGTGTAAGTATCTGTATACTAATTGGCGAGGTAGTCACACGTACTTTCAAATTTTAAAAACATAGAATATGCTGCAGAAAAGCCATCCCCCATATTATCTTAGCTCTCTTATGGAACATAGTATTCTTCCCGCGACTCCGTTTCGATGATTTTGTTGGCAAATAAAGGCGGCTCTTTGATATTATGGATAATAAATTGTTGGTAACTAAGAAACAGCTGCTCTCTACATTTCCGATATATGGTAACAAATCGTTTTAACTGCTTTTTCCTGATGCCGTCTAGCATGAGTAAAGTTAATTTTTAATTTAAAACATTTTACTTCATGACCCACGGATTTTCATACAAACTTACATTCCCTATTTGGAATGCTTACGTCAAAAATATATAAGCTGCCCAATTTTCATGTAGTTAGTGGGTTCGTTGTTCATTTTCTATTTTAACGTGAATCCAGTGACGCAGATCAGCGCAACAGAGCGTGGGTAATATTGCAGATAGCAGAACAAACGATTGCGTGTGATAGGCCCGCCGATCACGCAATAAGGGATTTGTTTTATTAGCAACGATAATGGCGACATATAGATTTCTTAATCACAAAAATGTGCATTTTTTTAAAGCACAATTTCCAAATCTATACCTTGTTTATACAGATGATTGATTACCTATTATGTGAAAAATCTTAAGGATCACTATTATGTTTTTGCCATCGTAATTTTTTGTTTTTGAACTGGTTCGGCCAAGATGTTCACTTTTTTAGTCTTTTTACAAAATTTAGTAAAAGCAGATGGGTACGCGGTTTTTACAAAACTGCTCTTACGTGGTCTCGCACGCGCACCGACGATAGCATTTTCCAATATTTTAACGCCGTAAGGGAGAAAAACGACCTTGCTGAGTTTCTTGCCGGTTCCTCTCAGTACAAGGGTCTCTCGTCCTGTGTAGACTTAGGAACCGACGATGGCATGGTGACATTCATAAGAGCTATTTATTTTGAATTGAATTTTGAACTATACGTTTATTCAACAGATTTTATGCGATTTGAAACTTTTCACAGTGGACTTTAGATCGCATAAATTCAGTCAAATATAGCCTATGTCACTCAGCACTAATGTAGCATTCTAATGGTGAAAGAATTTTTTAAATCGGTCCAGTAGTTTTTGAGTTTATTCGTTGCAAACATACATACATACATACAAAAATACAAAGCTTTCCTCTTTATAATATTAGTATAGATTCTAGCTGTTCCCCGACCCAACGCGTCGCATCGTGTCCCAAATAGTCATAGCGTGATATTAATTAGCCTATAGCGTTCCACAAAAGTTGAACTATCAAATGCTAAAATATTTTTTCAAGTCCCACTGGTAACTACAGATTAGCACGTTCAAACAAAAAACTCTTCAGCTTTATTTTATTACTAGCTGACCCGGCGGACTTCGTACCGCTTTGACAGTTTCCATCATTGAGTTAAATATATAATATATCAATGGTTTCCATGACAACAAAACAAATCAATCATTTTGTATTGGAATTGTCGTTTTTAGTATTTTATTTTATTTTTTTATATAGCCTATGTTACTCAGCTCTAATGTAGCATTCTAATGGTGAAAGAATTTTTTAAATCGGTCCAGTAGTTTTTGAGTTTATTGGTGGGGAAAAACATACATACATACAAAAATACAAAGGTTTCCTCTTTATAATATTAGTATATAAAAAAAAGATAGAGATTTTTTTTAATTATCGTTTAAAATGATAAAACAAAACACGCTTTAATTATGATACTCGATTTTAATAGTCTATAAAAATGCATAGCATATCACAATATTAATGGTTTACCCTTAGAATAATAACGCATAGAAACCGAGTAGACGCAAGAAAAGTGAAGCAATTCAAACCAAGCCATTTTGGCTCAGTCCGCCCGAACGTCACATCAGTTGTCAAGATCAAGCGCTAGTGCAAACATCTCCGGCAATTAATTACATTATGATGGTTTGTGCAATTAATGGGTGTCACAATGCATCGCATAAGGACAAAAAAGCATTTAACATAACATTTCATACGTAAGTATTACAAATTGACTTGTATTGAGCTAAATATTTACTACTTTTAAAAATAAAATTACAAGCCGCGATTTTATGAAAGTGTTACTAGTAAGAAGAAATTATTTTCCCATTATTCATTGGTGTATGTTAGTTATAAAATTAAATCTTATTGAAAATATTTATTGAAACCATAATATATTTTAAGTGTTGCCCTTAAGCAAGATAATATCTTTCCCTATTTAGTGTAATGGTATAATGATGAGCAGTGATCGGAATGAAGGTGGCTAATTTAACTAAAGTTGCCGACAAGACAACACTAAAGATGGTTAATAGCACCAAAATGTTGTTTATTTATTTTTATTGAATCCCAGATCTTGGAAATACTTTTATTTATAAGTAGTTTTTCTTATTAGTACACATGAAATTACTTGTATTGTAGTAGGTATTTCATAACAATTCCAACGTCCGCATTTACAATTTTATATGGCAAAATAGTAATGCCTTATAAAACTTTTTTTTGGCGTGTCTGAGCTTTAGGGGGGGGGGCATAGTGAGAGAACCAACTTCCCCTACCACCCCCTATTAAATCCCAAAATAAGTTTTTGTCTGCTACCATTTTAGATTTCCGTCTGACCCTATTGTATCTACTTGTTGGATCGAAAAAATACGATTAAACCGCAATGACAGCTATTGGAAGCCAACTAAAAACACAAAAATTAGTTCGATACATTTCGATGATAAAGAAAAATATACCACGAAAGGTGGATTATGCAGATTATGCAACTAGTATGTGATATGTAATACAGCTGAAACCTATTTAAGGAACCATATTAAAAATAATCCCAATGTGGATTCAGAAAAAAAGTTAACCCTAAAAATTATGCCTTTACTTTGCAGGATTTTATTTCCTACCATAGATGAACATATAAATGCACAATATCATGATAACAATTTGACACGACTTATTGTTGAGCAGTATTTAAAAATCAGACTCTTTTATGAGTCTAAAAAAGATAATATTTTGCAATTCTTATCATCCAAGCGCAACTTCTTAAGAAAACATTTACAACGCCAAGGATATTGAATACTGTATTTTAGTCACTACAGAGGCAGCACTGTTGAGGCGTCCTTAAATTTGACAGCTAGCTGTCAAATTCCATAATAATTTTAGAAAGGACTTTATTTTAATGTTAAATACTCTTTAAAATGATACGTTGTACCGCTATTAATTGCAAAAACATGGAATCCATATGTTCCCCAAAGACCCCAATAGAAGAAAAATGTATTTATATCCTTAATTTTATCCATAGAAAAAAAACACAGTAACCTCGTCCATGAGTACCTTCACAATTCCAATAAGGTTTATATCGTATACTTTCAGGGTCTTACAAATAAACAAATAATAAGGTCTGAATAGTTATTCCGTGTTTTGTTCCCGTCATGTAAACGTCATTTAAAATTAGAGTAAAAGAGATAAAACACGGAATAACTATTCGAAGCTTATTTTTGTTTATTTGTAAAACGCAAAGTGTTTTTATTGCGTAGGTGTACAAATAATATAATAAAAAAGGACCTCGTCATGACATATTATGACTTTTATTATAAATCATCCTCCTAGCGGTTCGTTCCTTTCATGGATTCAAACTCCCAACGACGGATATGAGGCGCGTGACTCCGATTACTGAGCTACGACCACTCCTGATTTTTATTACAAATTTTAGTAAATTAGAAAAGCTAAATATTTGATTTCGAGGTCCTTTTGATTATTATTGATTAATGTCATATAAACATTATCGTATTAAACTAAATTATCAACAAAAAGTATATAAGATGTTAGACATTTATTTTCTTATTTATCTTTTAACGATATTATCATGAACTACTGTACTACTTATACTATTATTTCACGTAAGTATAACATTTCCCCACTTTCGGGGAAATTGCTCATTCACTGTACACATTAAAGTTTTGTATGTGTGCGTGTAGACGACCGTAAGCACGTAATGCTCACGCCTACATTAATCTGCTTTTTGCGTCACTTTAGGCGATGCGTTTGTATGAAGACTATCCATCTAGGCGTTATTAATCTAAGGGTTTACCTATATAATAGTTATTTATACATCCTTAAATCTATATTGTTCTCTACGAAACGGCTCACGTAGATTCCTCCAATTTTCTTAACAAAACTTGACTAGCTGGGTCATTCTTTAACGCAGACAGCATCGATTTCTAAAAAAAAATACATACTACATTGAGTAATGGTATACAAGAAGGGAAGCCGCTGGATGCGGGCTGCACAAAATCGGTCGTTGTGGAGATTCTTGGGGGAGGCCTTTGTCCAGCAGTGGACGTCTTTTGGCTAATATTATTATGATGATGATGATGATACAAGAAGCGTGTGTGAAATGATAGAACAATACAAGAACATTCTGAATTTACTACAGTTTTGAGTTTTAAAATTAAGTACTATGGTGTGAAATCTAATAATTATTAATTCAATCGAAATAGGCTCATAAAAGCTAATTATGACTATTTCGGTTTCTTTGATTAATTTGATGTGGACACTCGACCACTATTCTATTACTTCAAATTTTCTAGTAAGTAAGCAGCCTAATTATTATACTTACAGCAATTTTGTTATTAGAATCTTGCAATTTTTGTGATAGCATCCACAAATTGGCAGCCAAACTCATCATCGGAGTCTTGGTAAGATCGCCCCGTCTGATGACACGCCAGAACAGTTCCAGAGACAGATTGTACTGTTTCTTGGTTTCTTTGGCATCACCCAGCATCTTCAGAACTGCTAATAACTCCTGGCATATATTTGTGGCATGCTTGTCTAAAACTTCAAGGAATTCATCCTCAGATCCATATAGTTTGTCGTTAGAAAGGACTGTTGACATAAAAATATTGTTAGAGATCTCATCATCATTCAAACAAAAAATAGTAGTAAGAAGTTTACGAACCTGCTTCTATATGGTACGAATAGTTCTCTTGTGTCATTTCACAGAGTAGATCTAAGATGTGCAAAAGACTATTGTAATATAGAGGATCCGTTTTCTTCCAATGTATTCTCTCAATCATTTTTATGAAGCCACTTAGTACGTACGCTTTACAGTTGGTATCCACGTTGTCCTTGAAAAGTGAAAGTTATGTCAGAAAAAACAAATATACGAGTAGGTATATAGATGACAATCGAACCAAGTATTCAACAAAAATAAACGTAAGAAGACCTAAATGTAGATTAATTAAATAAAGTAGTTCAATATAAAGGCCCCTATATAGTAACAGCTCATAATATGTTAAGGGCGAAGTCCGCAGGGAGTGTAGGCTTAGAACTGATCGAGCTATATTTATATCCTTTGGCAGTTCGTCATTATAGATTATAAGCAGACTGGCCGATTTATACGGGGGACTATTGAACCAGATGTGGGGCATATCAAATTCTTTGAATGTTTTGCTAACTTTGCCATGTTGCTATTGGTATTTTTGCTGACTATGTTAATCGATGTGAGACACTATTCTATATTCTAAACTATTAATTGGAAGAGCTAGTAAATATGCCTGCTTAAAAGTTAACCTAAAGAATAATACTTAATAGTTAGTTTTATACTAACGGGTAACATTAGCAAAGTCGAAAGGAAGTCGCTTATGAGACCACTGACTTTGACATGCGTAAGTTTCTTTTGGTTATCTTCTATAATGAAATCAGGAATATCCGGTAGTAATCCAACGAAAGCTTTAAAATTGGCTTCAGCTGCAAAAGAAAATTACAAATTTAATTAAACACTACATTGTTTTTTTAGAAAAACGAAGACACATTGATTTAAGGGTTAATATGACAGTTTGTAACAATACATTGCGTTATCATCATCATCATCATCATCGGCCTATCTTAGTCCACTGCTGGACATAGGCCTCCCCCAATGAGCGCCATAGCGCCCTGTCCTCAGCTTGACGCATCCAGCATCTGCCTGCAGTCTTTCGCAGGTCATCATCCCACCTGGTAGGCTACTCTTGACGCAAACTCAATCTCAATACAATTCCAATGCGATTAATATGTATCGATATTAGGATATGTTTTGCAATTTCGGAACACCCCATCTCGATAATAATTTGTTCACTCAATTTCCACGCAATTTAATTCCAATGTAGCGCTATTATCGCTTTTAATAGTGCCATTTGAATTTTTTAGATTTGGGATTGGAATTGTATTGAGATTGAGTTTGCGTCAAGAGTAGCCTACCTGGCCGCAGGTCGTCCTACACTACATTGCGTTATGATACAATATTATTTTGAAAGTTCTATTTTATGGAATATTGTCAATAAGACAATATTCCATAAAATAGAACTTTCAACTATCAGCTTCTGTGCGGCATGTGGAGAAGAGACGCGAGTTCAATACAATAATTGGAAATCGAATGCGGGATCTCAGGGTCTGAGATCGGTGCAGCAGTCACTAGACTCCGAGGCGGTTACCTCCATAGACCCCGCTATGTATATACCTTGGCCAATGCAGTTGTTAAGCAGCGCCACCTGCCCGCCGAGCAGGTAGAGGTGCGCGCGCGCGAGCACGCACTGCAACGAAGGCACCGTCACGAAGCAGTACGCCGCGCACGCTCGCTGCAGCCAGCGCGCGCGGCGCCCGCCCGCCGCCGCCGACAGACGGTTCACCGCCTGGGACACGTTCATACAACTAGCGTACTAGGTAAGAGCCTGTATACTTTTCGGTATCGCATACAGATTACGAAGTTAATTATTTTTCAAACCAATGGATATAAAAAATTCTAGAGCTTCATAAATTCCTTAAATAAGGAAAGCACGTTTACTTAATAGATTTTATTAAATTTTAAACTTTCCGTAGTGGTATGTCGCATAGATTTATATATTCTAAATTAAACTGCTTTTATGGATCTACTCGCGTTTATTTTACACATTTATTTAGATCATTTTATCCAGATGTTTCTAACGCTTTGCAAGGTCTGTGGTCACAGGGAGAACACGGACCCTGCAAAGGGTCAGTCTGTAAAAGTTGTTTTATTTAAATGTGTCGTGTTTGCCTTAACTTTAGAAAACAATTTATATTTTAATTTATTAGTAAATAAAGTCTTATGATCTCAATTCAGATATGGTATAAGAGGACTTGTATATTACTTCCTGAAAACCTTAACAAATTTTACGTAGCTGCACTTTTGCTTTATTAATACAGCTATTACTTACATGAACCAGCACTACAAGAGCGGCGTCAAGTTTGATAAAGGCGGACCGGCACTCCACGTAGAAGTTGAGCTGGACCGGCACTCCACGTAGAAGTTGAGCTGCTGCTCCACGTCGTCTTCATAGGTGACGGCTTGGACAAACTTAATAATCAACTCGGCGCACGCTTTGCTCTCATCTTCCACGGTCACAGCACTTTAAATAAATGAGGAAAGAAAAAAAATTGAAATGCTTGATTTACATCCGGTCCGATTAGGAGTAGTGCGAGTTTTAATCGCTATTCACATTGGTTTTTTTTTATAAATTTACATTTTAAAATCTCAATTATTAAAATGCTTAAACTTACTTGATAGAATCATGTAGTATGCAGCAAAGCCTCATAAGGCTGGTGATTATAATGTGGTCTTCAATATGCAAGGAGTTAAACCTTGAGAAGAAAATGGAAAGCACTGTCTTGGCCATCATCGTCCGAGCGTTAGGCGTCTGTACCAACTCCACCAGCGGCATGAAGGCATCCTGTTTATTAAAGTTTAAAAAAAGATATAGTCCCACTCCTGGACATAGGCCTCCATCATTGAAATCAAGTCAAGGGCTTGTCACCACGCTTGCCAAATACAGCTTGCGTTTTATCGGCACAAACATCGGCAGTATATGCACCGAAAAACATTAAACACACTTTGCCCTACCTGGGAAGTGAACCCAGTACCTCCGGCTATCGGGCCGAGCGTTTTGCTCTGCTACTCGGCCATCGAGTCATTTCATAAGCGCCCTGACCACGACCACACTCACATGGCCTTTTGCTTTTGTGTCAGTACAGAAGCATCTATTATAATAAGTAAAGTAAATAGCCCATATACTGCCCCACTGCTGGGGAAAGGCCTCCATAATTGAAATCAAGTCATCACTACAATTAATGGGTATTGGCTAAACCCCGGTCTGTCTGAATACCAGAGACAATAGAATTTCAATTGTTTGGCCACCACGCTTGCCAAATGCGGGTTGGTGTTCACAAACCCGGGCTATGCATCGAAAAATCCGAAACACACTGCCTGGTAGGCTACTCTTGACGCAAACTCAATCTCAATACAATTCCAATGCGATTAATATGTATCGATATTGGGATAAGTTTTGCAATTTCGGAACGTCTCATCTCGATAATAATTTGTTCACTCAATTTCTACGCAATTTAATTCCAATGTAGCGCTATTATCGCTTTTAAGAGTGCCATTTGATTTTTTTAAATTTGGGATTGTAAATTGATTATTGCAATTGTGTTTCAAGAGTAACCCACCTGAGCTGGGAATTGAACCCGGGACCATCGGGTGTCGGGCCGAGCGCTTTGCCACCGAGGCGTTACTATCATAATAAAGATATATTTTTTTAATCAGTATGTTAGGTTTTAATAATATTCATCCAGTAGTTTTCTCGTGATATTCTGAAAGGATCTGCACGTGGTTGTAAAGACTAATAAAGAATGGATAACAATTTCCTGCATTTAACCCAAGTATCAGCTAAATCAGCTGCCGACACTTTAAACATAAACTTAAACTCACCATTAAGAAAAGCTCTTCAACATCTGGAATATGTTTGAGCATTCTTTTGATAACAAATTGAAAGTTGCCGGAAAATTCGTCAGCAGGCTTGCCACACTTTATCATGTAGCGTATTGTACCTCTCAATATAATATTAACATGTTGAGTCTGAAAAGGTTCAATGTAACTTAATGTAGGTGTTATTCTAGGTATTAAATGTTTAATAAAGCTAATACATTATTTATGTTAATAGAAAGATTCAAAATAATGAACTTACTGACAAATGAGTGCATGCAAACTGTATCCATGGTTCCAGAACTTGTAAGAAATGAAAAGTGGATTTCATAGCACTGGCTATCTTCCACCAAGTTTGGATTAACGCTTCAGGTGCCAACTGTCGGTGGTTTTCTGTTTTACACAAATGTTCTCCGAGGGATGTCAATATTTCATTTATTAAAACTACAACAAGTACAAATGATATGTTTCAGAAACTACTATTCTTACAATTCCTATGGCAGATTTTTACATTAAACACATTGTTATAAAATATAATGTTACATTGACATTCATTTATTTTTTGTGATACATACCCATTTTATCAGCCGATTTCTGCACTAATTCCAAAATCTTTAAGGAGTTTTTAGTTACACTTTCAGAATCAAATGCATGTACAAGGCAGGATAAAAGTAGTTCACTGAAATCATAAAACAAAAAAACATAATATTATTACTCATACTCATTTTCACCATTTTTTTATAATTGGTATTAACTATAAAATGAATGAAAACATACGAATTTTCCATATCCTCACAGCGCAGAAGCAATTCCTCTATAAGAGTAAATTTACATTTGTTGGAATTAAGAGTTCCA
Organism: Eudonia mercurella; assembly: GCA_963082485.1. Classification (NCBI taxonomy): domain Eukaryota; kingdom Metazoa; phylum Arthropoda; class Insecta; order Lepidoptera; family Crambidae; genus Eudonia; species Eudonia mercurella. The sequence goes on along the minus strand of OY720030.1, from coordinate 10,111,675 downwards.
AACAACAACCAATCCACTGCTGGTACATAGATGTTTAAGTATTTATCTAAAGTCAATAGCTGTGTTTCGTATTTCTTTTTCATCATTGGGTGGAATATCTGAACAGAGAAAAATTTGGATCAAAATCGAATGAATGTGTTTAGATTAAGATTTTTGATTATAATGTAAATTTACCTGTTGATATTCTTCAAGGAACTCTTTTAAATTATTATAAAAAACCTCATCACTTTCTTTGCCTAGCATCTTTGAAGCGACGCGACATAAATAAAGGCGCAAATATATTGCTACTAAAGGATTTCCTATCCCTCGAATCATAACGGTCAGTCTGGAAATAGTTGGTTTTATTTCATCTTTCGACAAGAATACATAGCATTTCAGTAATGACATTTCCATATACAATCTAGGAAGCAATTCTCTGATTGAAGCCATTTTAAAAAGCCAATTTTGGCAAGTCTCCTTTGCTGATTCTGGTATTAACTTGGGATCAATATCATTGATATCTTTTACTTCATTTTGTCTGTAATAGAATACAAAGAGTTTTAGTTAGTATTTATTTATTCTTGATACACAACTAATATAAAAATCATCAATATATTTAATACATTCAATAATTATAATAATTAAATATTCCCATCTAAAAGATCACCACGGGCCACCCCCGGCTTAAAGGTTTCCACGATACCACTTTGTATTGCCAGGGAGAGTCTCTGAACCAGGTATGACCAGCAGCGGCGGCATCGTACCCACGATCCGCTAAACGGTGCCCTAGTTTGGCAATAAAAGATGTCGCTTCCGCGCCCCACACCCCAGAAGTCTCTATAGCGAAAGGAAAAAAGTGGTACTTTTTTTATTTTATATTAACGAGTAAGCACAGTGCCTTAATCTCACCTGATGTTAAGTGATGATAAGGCCAATGATGGAAGCGCACTTCACCCGGGATCCTCAACTAGTGAGGCACTGGCTATCTTATCTCTAGCTGCCGGAACACAATTTTTGGCGACATATTTAGATAAGACGGTGGTAGCTAGCCAAGTAGACAAACAAGCCCTACAACCAACCAAACCGAGTACACAAACATGTACCCCCCACTGGGAATCGAACCCGGGACCTCTGGGTCTAAACCGGTGGTCTTAGCCACTAAGCCACAGAGGCGGTTAAACTGTACTGTGACTTCAATGCAGCATACTTCAAATGTTTCTGCCTCACAGCACTCTCAGCAGCAGATCCAGCAGTCGGCATTGTGCCTTAAATGTTGTTGGGAAGGTACTAACTAAGTTAGTATTGTTTTAAATTAAGTTTAAAAAATCAAATATATTTAATCCCACTTACTTGTAACTCTTTCCTTTAAGTCTATCAAATACCAAAACTCCAAATGTATCCAATATGTCAGTAATAAGAACAAATTTGCTAGGGTAGAACTGCATTACATTCACATCAGATAACATTTTTGAACATTGAATCCCAATTTTAAATGCCTTTACTCGTTGTTCTGAGTCCCATGCCTAGTATGTGTGGAAAAAACAAAATAGTTTGTTACGTGATTTCTAATGGTTAAAAGAATACAGGTTTATAATATTAAAATTTTCTGCCTGATGAGAAAATCCATATTTGGTCACATTTTAAAACTAATAGATAGATAGGTATATTGATAGAAAATTACTAAATATCACCTTTTTAATCTCATCATTAAGCATATTAATCTTTGTAACAAACTCTTGCTGACTTAGTCCCATTGTTTTCCTCACAGATCCTTCCTCAAAGTCATCTAACTGTTCAAGTCTGTGTTTAACTTTTTCATTTAAATTTGATACCTGTCTAAAAAGTGCTGAAAAAGTACTAACTTGAAAATAAAAATAAAAAAATATAAAAAGAAAACAAAATGTGTTAGTCAAGACTATTATTTTTTTCAATGTATATTAATTAGGTACTCTTTAATTCTCTTTACTTTTTTCTCCTCCAGGCAAGAAACTACTGACAATTGTTAATTTCTCTCCAGTTGTATATTTGTTGAGAGTAGTTGACCTTCTTACATTCCAGGCATTGGAATAATTAGTAACATCATCAACTAAGAATTCAGTTGGGCTGGTATCCTATAACAAAAATCAATAGGTACCTATTCAAAAATAATCTTAAACATATTATTAATTAATTTAATATCTAATAAAATAAACCATATAAGCAAGCAGCAAGCAAGCAAACCATACTTAACAAAAACTTATTGCATACCTCATCTTGTTTCATTTGCTCGAATCTTAAGAGGGGATCCACTTCTTCAAATGCAGAACTCCATTTGCTCAAATCTTCTATGAAACTTTTACTTGAGCTTTGTTTCTGAAAACAGTAAAAAAAAAGTTATTTCATATAGTGAAATATACACATTCATATAGTGAAATATAAACACATTAAAATAAAATAATGTAACTTATTCAAAAAAATACTTAAGTAAATTCAGAAAAGTTTTTCATTTTGAAGCATAACAATTCAAGAATAAAATAGAGCTTACTCACCACATTTATATGAATTGGCTTTAAGGGATGACTCCCAACTTCAAAACGAGGGTACTTATGACTGAGGTGACCTGTTTTCTTCTTAGAAGTCCTGAAACATTTGCATATAATTAGTCTGAAACTTTACAACCCATAATGTAGTGTACCTATTCATTGAGTTCTAGATGTATTTACCACTCATAATACATAGGCATGATAAAGAAATTTAATTTCACCAAATGACTTGACTTGAAACCTAGCCACTGACCACAAATTTATTGTATTAAGTAATTTTTCAATTACACACACACAACACAACACAATAAATAAATGCAATGCAATGGGTCACATCCATTCATCTAAACGTAGTGTTAAATTCTCTTTGCATTCATCCATACAACAAAACGTCAACAAAAAATACTTTTAAAATTATTTCCGAAAATGTGGAGGCAAAGGGTTTAGAACATACATCCTTAGTTTTTTTATGGTTGTAGATGATTATTAAGGTAGAATATGTGGGTAGAATAGAATATTAAACGCGCGCGCGAGACTGCCAATTCCAACCAACATCTTCTTTATTATACTGCCGTCTATAAGCTTATAGGCCGCTAAATGACATTAGGCCATTTTTCACTTTTTGCTGCCATGTCATAATACTTGAGAAAAAATCCACCTAATGATTTTGGGGTTGAGTCCCCACATCTTGCCATAAGTAGACCGACACATGCCAAAGTCTCCGTAAGCCTTGGCTACGGTCGTGTCCATAGGCTGTTTCCAAGTAAGTTCCCTATCCAGCGTTAAGTCTAGATATTTCTCTTCTTTGGACCAAGAGAGCTGGGTACCATAAAGTGTTATAGGTTACCCAGTCCCGTAGTGTTTCTCATTTTTGTAAAGGGAATGACTGTCGTTTTCGTCTTCAGATCTTGGGGAGGATATCCCATCACATTCCATTGGTGTCATCTCCTCTCCAACATCCCCTACAGCTGCGACTGGAGCACCCAGTCCTGGCTGCACCTTTGCCACATAGCATGCTTTGGGAGCACTCAAGTTGGTCAAACAAGTTACCCTTATAGGACAAAAAATGATGTGCCGTGGCGCCTGTAGGCTTCTTATAGTACCTTTAGCAAAAAATGTCTCCGCCACTACTTAGGGTTCCTCAATTGTAGTATTTTTCTACCTTTATATGTCGTTATTGTAATGTAAATGTTACAAAAACTCTTTTAGGTGACTATTGAGTGTCACAGATACTATTAAAAATCTGTTAAACAACTATTCAGCGTAAATATGGTGTTTTCGTGACCGGTATATCAACGACAATTTATCAGATATTTGAAAAACTCTATAGTTCAATTAAGCTGCTAAGAAGTAACATGGAAATCGTTAATATCACCAAAGCGCCCTATTGTAGTCTTCGTGATCATTATAGTACTCTATACTATAGCAGTCACACGAGAAGCCGTAATATAACGAATCAACCTTATTGTGGAGTTTCTGTCACCATAATAGTATAAGACTATAACAGTGACTTTGAAACCTTTATCGTGCTTATTCGATACATACTAGTAACAGTAAACACTTTTAAAAAGTATAGTCGCTCTATACTGGTTTTATACGAATCTTGTTTAGTGCTGAACTATAATGGTTGTATAAAATAGTTATGTAAACGTTACATTACTTCTTTATATGACATTTTTGCTCTAAAAGATTATAGAGCCAAAACCGTCCTGACAAGCATTACAACTTTAACACTTCTTTTTGTGATATAAGCTCTTGTTATAGGACTATTTTGCTGGTTGGGTAGTACTAACTGTGACCAAATGTAAAACTACAATGGTTGAAATATATGCTTTATTTAATTTAAAACATTAGGTATTCAATTTTATAAATTCGTTTTTCGTAGACAATATTGTAATGATATTAAAACAACTTAGGTAAGTATATTGCTTTGCAATTAATATATAACTACAGTTAAACAATTTCTAAGGTATACTATGTGTTGTTCACTCTCTGAAACTATTCCTTCGCTGCGATTGTACATGAACGATACGCACGAAACTTAAAAAGTTTACATGAGATTCTCCGTCACCACAATATTATAAACCAATCTACTGCCCTGCAACCGCGCTCGTATTGTACGCACTCGCGGAACAGAGACCGTAGCCAAAACCACGGGCGGATTGCGACGGCGGCGACGCGGCGCGCGATTTATCTGTTCATTGCGTTCTTTCCATTACCGTGGGGCAAGATTTCCGTTGTATAACGTGCAATGAATCCGTTTCACGACGCTCATGCACATGGCCGATCGGTACGTACACTTTGCCAGCCGCAATAGCCTCAATCACAATTGGTACTCACAATTCACGGAACAATCATGTTATCGATCCTTTTTTTTTCGTCCAGTAGCAAGTTGGTATATTGAGCCGACTTTACAATTTTGACAACACAGTTTTGTTTCCTTAACTTACTTGCTCAACAGTAAGGCTGAGCTACGGCCACTGATGAGTAATGTGAGTACCACCCAATGTTCAGAGCTGGTTGAATCATTACTATTTGTTGATGTGTAACATCTTTCCGCTCGCTTTCTATATCATTTCACTTCCACTAATTTGTGGGAGTGAATTCGTGAAATGGGACGGAAGTATGTGTAACACAGTGTAACAGGAAGTCGGGGAAGCGCGCAAGCACGCGCCATTTTGTAAATTTAAAGTCGATACTAAGAACATGACATATTATAATTTTAAGTGACATATTGTGTCATTTGACTATCAAAAGTCATTTTGATGTCAAATGTATTCTTATGAGTATTTATTGCATTTATTTTATAGTTATAAAATGATGTACCTAATACCTGACCCATTTTTTTCAGAACAATGTTAAAATTGCTTATTACTAAGGTGAGATGTCAAATGTTACACATCATATGCGACTACTGTAAGGCTCGTTCGTTTTTTTATTTAATGAGGCACTCAAGGCATATTCCTCTCACATGGTACGCGTGCGCACACATACAAACAACAGAGCCCAACACTTATCTCATGCCAATACTACAAAACCAATTGGTCACAATTCTTTTGTTTTACTTCACATAACTACATACACTTAAGACTGACATATGAGGGGTTTAAAACCAAAAACGCCTCTCCAAAAGTTTAGAAAAATTTAATTACGAAAAAATATCTTTAAGTGACTTGTAGAGGTAAATGAATAAAACGCATTATCTAACTTTTACTAAATTACATAAATAAATAATAGAATTATTGCATTAGGTATGCCAAAAGCCAGCTTTAGATAGCATAAATCTTGAATTTTTGACAGGATATGTTTGCACTTTTGTGGTAAAACAGTGTCAGGTTTTCATCTCAACTCTTAGACAGTGGCAGGTTTGTATCGCCGTATTGTTATAGAAAATACATAATAAAATTCTTTTTCTAGCCTTTTCAGGAATTACTGGAGACACTTTTTCTTCCGTTAGGTATCGAATATCTATCTAAGCCGGTTTATTTAAAAACAATAAAAATCGAGAACTTTCCCTTGATAAATATGCCTGACGCCATACTAAAAATTACATGGCTGCTGCCTTGTGATTGGTCAATTTGGACAGTGTCACTTTTGCTTCTCACTTCACTTTTTAATTTAAAAGCTAATTTGCTATGAGACAGGTACTTATTTATTCTTATGACAGTGCCACGGTACAGTACTAACTTTGCATGCCAACTAATTAAATTAAATGTTCAAAGCTATTCCAAGACGCTCCTACAGATGGCATTAAAAGTTAAATTTTTGACAAAATGGACAGTGGCGACTTTGCTTCTATACCCCTCATATTATAGCACATAATTAGTTAGATTATTTTTAGGATAAATTATTAGATATATTTTTAAATTTATTTAATTTAAATACTAGGTACATAATACATGAGTATGCTGTAAAACAGTAAAAAAATAGATTCTCATTTGATATATTAAGTATACATTTTCGAGATTTAACACTGGATTGTATTAACAAACACAAGAAGGAAAATACCTGATCAGTCTGCTTATATCAAATAAGCAATAATTTATTACATAGTAAAATTTTATTGTTATTATATAACACAGCAAAGATTTAAGTACTAAACACAAACATTTTTAGTCTGCTTCAATACTGATGATAAATACAATTCAATCTATAACTAGATAACAATTAAATTACTTCCTATGTTAACTACAATGTACTTTGTTACTTTACTTCTATATTATCACAAGTCTGATCACTGTCGAAATTAAGATTAAATTATAAAAATAACAACACTAAGTAGGTATGTTATTTAAATATATTGTAGTGTAAAATTCGTATACTAAGGCTTGAGATTTCTGAATAAATATTTTTACATTAGTATAGTAGTGATGATGATGATGATGATGATGATGATGATCATTAGTGTAGTAGTATATTAGTTAGTATAATACCTTTAGATCACTTTCAATAGCTGAATAGGTGATGTTGAAGCAATTTTTTCCTTGTCTATATGCTTCATGTAAGCCAAGAAACATGTCCAAACAAGGCTACAAAGACTTATGAATGGAACTCTGTTTCTTGGTGGAATAAGACAGAAATTTACCATAGCTACTGCAGGCCATACTGATGCTCCAACCTGAAAAGTAAAACATCACACTCATTTAAAGGTTTTTACAAACATTTTAAAAAAATTTTTTTCTTAGCATAAATAGTGACTGTCAAATTTATTTAGTTGTGCCAAAATAATTCAAGCCACATATTGTTTGATATTAATACATATAACTACCATGAACTACCAAAAGTCTGGTTTAGGGTTTCTTGATACAATGCTGGAACCATTTTTTCTTACTCCCATAGAATAAGAAAGCTGTAAACAAGCCAGTAAATATTTATGACAGAAAATAAGGCTAATTATGAGTTCACTTAATCAAGTTAAGGGTACAACTCAGTCCAATTATTACATCATAAAATATATCTGATTCATAAATATTTGTGAAATTTTTATATTCATTATTTTATTATCATTTCTAATTCTAAGTTAGTGTTTAAACTTTTGACATCAAAATAATTAATAATAAATTAATTGTTTTATCTTATTTGTTTTGACATCAAAATTGTATTTGTTTTATTGTGCTTGTGTTACTAAATGACATTAATAAATTTGTATTTATTTCTTGGATCTGTGAATCAATGAATTTATTATGATTATTACGCAAACACTTTAACAGCCAAAATTAATAACCTATCCTCAGCAAGAGATAGGCCTATTAGAGATTTGTTGCTTAGTTATTTCTGTTAATTATCAGAAAATAACAGCAGTTGCTTGGTAACTAAACTAAGATAGGCCTACCTCTTACCAGAGATAGGTTATTAATTTCGGCTGTTACTGTACATAGTCCAGAGTGCTATGGTGCTATCCTTACTTTGTATGTCGGCAAGAACTTCGCCTTCACTTCTGCTAGTGCTTCATGAAATGGTTTCATTTCCAACATGCTCATAACAAAATAAAAACTGCACATTGCAAATGGTGTATATGTTAAAGTTTCAACTAATGTCTGTAAACAAAAATTAAATAATTAAACTCATTAAATTAGTTACCTATCTGAAAGCAAAATAATATGAAGAAATGAATCTGAAAAACTTTAATAACTTTAATAATGTGTTACAATATTTTTTCCTTACTTTTATAATGCCTGCTTTTATTGTATTCCCAGGCCACATCACATTAGCTACTGTTAGCCAGCTGTACAGTGTGGGAGCCACATAACAAGATCCATAAAGACCATATCGAGCACTTCGCCACCAGTCATATGTATCTGTAAACATAAGCGGAGCAGCAGGTACTAAATATCAGTTACAAGAAGTTAATATTATACTTGACGAAATATTAACTCTAGTTTCTAGATTGCGTATTTTTGATAAACATGAACAAACATACCTATATTTTTTCCTTCAAAAGACTGTTGTATGAGACTAGAAAGTGGCCAGATTATGCTATAGGATGCCATCCCACGGAGGAGAGGATATTTCTTGAAAACTACTCTAAATTTACTTAAAACACCCATTGTGAAAAGCAATGCTTCTGTTCACTACTAATAAAAAAATGTATTGCTTATGTAAGCTTCCTCATAGTAATCATTGTAAAGTTAGAAAACGACCTTACAACTGAAAAGGAAACGTCACGAAAATAGTTCAATCTTCATAATTATTTTGATGTAGAGCCAAAAGGGACTCACAGTCACAGACAGACGCAGACGCCATAGAGAAATATAATTATACCAAAGCATTGTACACGCGCGTCGAGCGTATGTAGCGCTTTATGTGTTCTGTGCTTTATGTTCTGTGATGTAATGTATGTAGGTAACACAGAAAGGGTGTTCTGTGGTAGGTACTTTCACATTAATATTCGACATAGCACAAATTTTAGAAATAACAAAACCGCAGACTTGACTTCACTTTCTTTCCCGCCAAGAAGTCTCGAGTAGTCTCGACTAAAGTAGGGATGGATGGGATAGCGATCTGAGATCGATTAATCGAAGAATTGGTTTACGGGCCAAAAAAATTTATTACAAATACAAATAGTTTATTGTTTAAATATAGAAATACAATTTGTTTACATACAACAATTGTTAAGAAAATATGTAAAACGGGGGGGTACATTTGCGACGTTATCAACTATTATTTTTCTCACTACCGCAAACTCGTCACAACACCACGGCTACACGTAACTATTTACTTATCTGTGGCTACACAGCAGCGGCCGGCAGCGCAGAGCGGAAGTTGACAATGTGTGTGTGTGCGGCAGCGAGCGACGGACCCGTTCGTGTCCGAGACGAACCACAAAAACTTTAAACTTAAATTTATCAAACAATTTGATAAGTATTTGTGTCCCATTACTTAATATTATATGAGTAGTATACAATGTACTAGTACCTACACTAGGTCGAGCCTGTAATTATAGGTACTAGTTCCTTCCTAGTGACTTAAGTGGTAGGTATTTTTATTAAACATTTATAAAACACAGTATCTCTATTATTTAGCAAAGTAGTGCCAGACTATATAATGTATCTTTTAGTTTACAATTATGTATTTGATGTTATTGTTATTATTAACTCTTATAATTTTTTAAAATTATTATTATTATTATTAGTTATTATGTATTCAAACATTAGATATCATACTACTGATGACGTATTAATGCGAAGATTGTAGGTGTGTTATGTGTGTGAATATTTGATTTGAGTGAAGTTAAGGCGATGGGTAAGGCACACTAGCGCCACCAATAGATGATTTGAAAAATTGTAATAGTGCAGTAAGGGCGCCGGGCTAGGAATGGCGATTCTTTCCGAAAAATATATATTTTCAAATCGATTCGATTCGTAACCTAATGAATCGATTCACCATGGATTCACCTTTGATGCTATTATTTTTTAATTTTTAACTTTTTAATGTAACAAACAAATACATTTAGAAAATTAGTGTCTTCTTTTATACCTGTCCCCCGACCGCCTAACAATGCAGTTCAAAGCAATATGAAAGCAACATCGAAAGCTATAGCCTATTGTAACCTTAGTTCAGTAATTATTTTTTTGGTAGTTAGACACCTAAAATAGTAGGATACTATGAGTATGTCCCGATATACACTGCGAGCACTGTAAGGTGTGATGTCAATTTAGTATACTGCGAAGCCGTTTCTTTATAGTTAGCTATACTGGTTACTGTTTAAAACGAAACGCAGTCCAGTATACTGTCATCCATGTCATTTCTGTACGCTGTTGATCACGTGATCAAAGCACTAAGAGCACCTTACCACGAAAATGCCAGTGCTTACAGTACAAAAATGGCGACGAATTATGACGTCATATATTTCCCTAGGATACTGCGGCAGTATACTGTCAGTCCATAACGGAACCAATTTCTCACCAGTAAGAGCACTGGACAGTGCCCGCAGTGTATATCGGAATATACCCTATATTATATAGTAAGGTTGGCCACCCTATCACAACTCTTGTTCGATATCACCGTTCCTTTATAAGCAATTCTTATGAAATTTTGCATAGCGTGGGCACTAATTAGGCACTAAATATGTGTGTAAATTTTGTTGCTATAACATAAGTAGTTTTCGAGAACGGTCATGGGTACGCCAGCTTGATCGTGATGCCAGCATACACACTAAAAAGGGTCTTTAATTCTGAAACTAAAGAGGCACTAATTATTTTGTTTGCACTAATTACGCACTAAAAGATGGCATAACAAGAAACGTGAAATCGACCATGTGTACGCTACCTTAACGGACACTAAACATTGCTATAATATTAGTAGTTTTCGGGAACGGTCATAAGTACGCTAGCTTGATCGTAATGCCAGCGTAAACACTAAAGGTCTTTATTTCTTAAAATAAAAAGAGGCACTCATTATTTTTGAAGAGAGCATAGTAACAAACATGAAATCGATCATGTGTACGCTACCTTAACGGACACATTTTGTGTGCCACCATTTATCATTATCATCTAATGGTGACTAATGTCACGAAAGATTCTGAAGACATTGTTGTATGAGCTTTATCCTTATACCTTTTATGTCAAGCGAAAGAAAAATAAAAAGTATGTCACTGTCATCAGGTTGTCAGGTGACAGGTGCTGTCAAGTCAGTCTTCCTCAGCCTCAGACCTCTGAACATAGAGGAGAGTAAAGGAATCATATTCAGAGCCTCAGACAGACCGTAATAAACGTAGTGTTAAATTCTCTTTGGACCGTAAAGTCAAACGAAATCGGTCAACCAAGAGTTTGTTCAGGACAGTAGCTGTATATAAAATTAAAGGAAATTATATTGCTTCTTAGAATAATAACGTATTGCTTATAGTTTTTTAAACTGTATTATAGGTTCTTCGTTGTAGGTCATGTAGACATAATTTTCGAAATGTCTAGCAGTAGCTCTTTGCTATTTTCCATCAATAATGAAGGCAAAGTATATGCTCTATCAACCAGCGGATCCTGTTGGAGAGAATTTATGTATCTCGGCTTAGAATTCAAAACTCTATCGGCAGTGCCGCATCACTTATGGGCTGTCGGAGGGGATCGACAAATATATCTTCACGTCCATGGACTCGAGATACCTATACGAGTTAAAGAAGAATCGTTCGAGAATGAGAGGTGGTTACCATTGGAAGGATTTAGTGGTCGCCTTCTACCAACAGACAGGTACCACTTTTCCTCACAGGATGGCACAAAAGACAGATCAATCGATCGTATTCGTTTGCCTTCTATGGCATGGCAGTGGGAAGGTGATTGGCAATTGGAGCTTACATTAGATGGACAACCTTTAGATCATGATGGCTGGAGCTATGCTGTTGATTTTCCCGCACAATTCAGTCCAGGTAAACAATGGAAATCTTGTGTCAGAAGGAGAAAATGGATAAGGTATCGTAAGTTCAGTGCTATGAATTCATGGTGTGCCATTGCTCCTCTGCATAAAGATCCTACCCAAGAACCTTTTATTGATGTAAGTATAGGGGGTTTTGATATTCCTTATGCTCAGCCTGGATTACTATCAGTATGGTCAATAACAGCACAGGGCAGAGTTATGTTCAGGTCTGGAGTGAGCACAACTTCTCCAGAAGGCTTGAAATGGATAAATGTTAGCATTCCACCAAACTGTGATATTAAACAAATATCAGTAGGTCCCACTGGATTACTTTGGGCATTACTGTGGACTGGTCGTGCAATTGTTAGAAAGGGAATAACTAAAGATTGCCCCACAGGGGATGGTTGGCTTGAAGTGAAATCTCCTAGTGAAAAGAAGCTATCAGCAATATCGGTTGGACACAATGCCGTATGGGCTGTGAGTTCTGATGCTCGAGTTTGGTTCAGAAAAGGTATTGATGGAAATTTAGGGGGATCATCTGAGGTTGCTGCAATGGGCAATGGCTGGTTAGAAATCACAGGCAATATGATTCATATATCAGTTGGTAAAAATGACCAAGTGTTTGCTATTGGAGAAACTGATAGATCAATTTATTGGCGAGGTGGAATTACACCATCAGAGCTGACCGGCAAACGATGGAGGATGGTGCAGGTGAATATGCAGCTTAGCCGAACTTCCAGCACTGCAAGTGGCATTTCTTCTGCTTCAAATGCTAAGCATCACAGCCTTAATACACTAGAAAATACTCCAGAACTAAAGTCTAATATTAATTTACATAACTCATGGGAAGAGTCTCATTCTGCTCCAATAGAGCATACTTTGCCAATGAAATCTATTAAAGAAAGACGTCCAAAAGGGAATGCTCATGTTGAACATGTTGATTTAACTGGTAAAAGTTATGAAACTACCTTGAAAAATCCCCGTGCTTGGAGTCCAGTCCGAAGTGTTGGGTCAGTTGTTGGAATGGAAGCACAGCCAGACAGTGATAGTAGCGTATTTGATGTTGATTCAGGTATGTATTTTGATGAAGAAGTCAGCCAAACAGCTTGGGGCAGTTGTGATACTACTTGGGCATTTGTTGAGGCTGGTGCTTGTTGTATAGATACAGTACAAATTCCACACTGGTTCACAGATAATCAAAATGCTCACAATTCAGACTTAACTGCTAAATGGAGGGTCCAAATCTTAGAAAGCCTCAAGAATCGCAATCAAGATCATAATGTGGATCTATCTAATTACGGTATTGCAATTGAAGAAAAAGGGTGGACTCGTAGTTGTGAATCAAGACTGGTTAATGCAAACAATATCGGTGAAGACTGCATTCTGTCACTTTACTGGCATGCTCTAGAAAACATAGGGACTCTTTCAGTTTTCCAACCAGATGGTACTATAAAGTTCATTATGAATTTGGGTGAAGTTACAAGTGTATTTACATCATCAGAACCTGGATGCCCAAGGATAACTCTATTAGTCCCTCGTCAGCATAAAGATGGTATTAAAGTACAATTTATATCTGAAATGGAACAAGAAGAATGGCTTTGTGTATTAGTGGACATAATATCACAGATAAATGGTCTATCAGGAAAGCCTTCTGCTAGTTCACTATGGGCAATCACTAATTCAGGGGATATAATAAATTGGGATCCAAAGACATTGCAATTGAACTCTGACAGTAATGGAATTTATACAAAAGAATTTCAAGTGTTTGGAAAAGACATTCTAGCAGGCTTCTCAACCAATTTGAGTAGTAATTTTCCACCAGGAAGTTCATTAAAAGTTACAGGAAGCTTAAGTGATGAAATTAAAAGATTTCATATAAATTTACAAGGACCAGAAGTTAAGAAACAAAGGCACAAGATAGAAGTGGAAGTAACAAACATTCCTTTACATTTCAATGTGAGATTTGATGATACTGTTGTTGTATGTAATACAAAAATATTTGGTAGTTGGGGAAGTGAAGAACGCCACGACCTGCCTCTATCACCAGGTCAAGAATTTTCAGTTAAAATAATTTGCCAAGACCAGGGATTCAAAATAATTGTCAATGACAAAAGTTACTGTTTCTTTGAACATAGACTAAGTCCTGAAACTATAACAAATGTATCAGTTAAAGGTCCTCTAAAACTTTATACTATGGAGTACTGCACTCCTAATATTATCATAGATCCAGAAGAAATGATTTGGCGTGTAATGGGTGGGTACTTGCGAAAAATTGAGTGTTCTCAAAATGGAGTTATTTGGGGCATATCCCATGATCACAGAGCTTGGGTTTATACAGGAGGATGGGGTGGTGGTATTTTAAAAGGTTTGTAACGTGATTTGGAAAGTTACTTACTATTAGTTACATATTAAGGCACTAAGGCATTGTTACCTAATTTATTCATGAAGTATATCATTATACATTTCTTAAACCTCATACAATGAATTCTATGTGGCTCATAGCTTGCTCATTCATAGCATGATTATATTGTTTATATTCTAGCTGTAAGTAGCAATGAGGGAATCAATGCAATGACTGACACTCAGACATATTGTGTTTATGAAAATCAAAGATGGAACCCACTTACTGGCTACACCTCAACAGGACTACCTACAGATCGCTATATGTGGAGTGATATTACTGGGAAACACAAAAGAACAAGAGAACACACAAAGCTGTTAAGTCGTCATTGGCATTGGGTAAGCAAATGAGACTAATTTTTATGTAAGCGTTTTTACAGAGCTTGTCAGAAATTAATTTTGAAAAGTATCCACCAGTATACTAAATTTCGTTTTCTTAACGTGATCGAATGGCAAATGAAGCTCACACTATATAGGCACCCTGTGCCCCGGTTGTGTGGCCACGAATCCAGCAAAGATTTCGATACGACACGCATAATCGGCGCTTAACTAATTGATTGTTTCAGATATCTGAATGGATGATCGACTACAATACGCCAGGTGGAGTAGACAGTGACGGTTGGCAGTATGCAACGGACTTTCCAGCGCCATATCACGGCAAAAAACTGTTCACCGATTGTGTCCGACGAAGACGGTGGTATCGTAAAGCGCAAATTATTACAGAGGGCCCTTGGGTTCGTGCCGGGAGCACTGCCTTGCTGGATATCTCTTTATGGGTAACTAGCATTTGAGAGTTACTATTCTAGTCAGTAATTTACAGTAGATGATTTGTATATCAAAATATATTTAAAAATTTCAGAACAACGGCGGCGACGAGACGTCGGTCTGGGCTATTACTTTAGGAGGAGAGGCGATCTATCGTACTGGAGTCAATGCAACAACGCCCGCTGTATGTAATTTCAATAAGATGAAGAATAATATAAAGCTGCGCTATACAATACCACCATATAAGCTGCTAGGCTTAGAGTACTAATTGTTATATCTTTTACAGGGTGTCCATTGGGAACATGTCAATAGTCCACAATCTTTAATTGCCATAAGCACTTACAATTACCTAATTTGGGCTGTGGGAAGGAAAGGAGAGATCTATTACAGAGAAGGCGCCTCGAAAAACAATCAAGTAGGCTTAAGCTGGAAATTAATAGAAGCATCAAAATGTAGTAATTATTTCAACCAAAAGTCGGTTGGGGCAAAGTCTATATCTCTAACTAAACATTCCGCGTGGGTGTTACTATCCAATGGCGTCTTTGCTGTACGGACTGAAATAAGTCCAACACAACACGATGGGAAGCATTGGAAATATTTAACAGGTGGGTAATAAAAGATAATGTTAAATAAAAACATTGGAAGCAGGTCAATGTTTTACCTTTACTCTAAAATAATTTGCAAAGTAAGTTTTTCGCCGCCCATGAGCAGGCCCCTAGCAAGAATAACTTCTATCGAAATCGTATCATAAAAGTTAAATTAATTTGTTAACCCATTTATGGGCATTTGGCTCATATGCTGGCTGCTGTTTGTACCAATTCCCAGGCAATATTTATCTTTTACGCTAACAAGTTCTACGACACGAATTTGATAATTGGTTCATGCTACGCATGGGCCATTATTGATGATTACGCTGTAAAAGACAGGAAACATCAGCAAATACTGTCAAAAAAAAAAAATTTTTGTAATATTTTAAATTTTAATTACCAAAATAAAATAATAAATGAAAATTTAAAGTTGTCAATTTGTGGCAGTCACAAGTGGCCTCTTATGTTCCCATCAATTAAGAATAAAGAACTTCATTTTGACGCAATCTCTCTTTGACCTTACTGTTTTCAAATTGCGGAATGACTTCCAAAGGTGTGTTGACACAATCTCTCTACGGCCCTACTGTTTCCAGATTGCGAAATTACTTTCAAAGACGTGTCGGTGGTGGAACACGAGGTGTGGGCGGTGAGCTGCGACGGCGGCCTGCACCGGCGGCTCGGCGTGGCGCCTGACAACCCGACCGGCAGCGCGTGGCAACTCGCTCACTCCGGGCCAATGGTCCATGTCTCAGCGAGGGCGAGTTCGTTGCAATAAAGCGCGAGCGTATGTAGGCCGCAATATCCCCTGGTTCTCATTTTCCCCCAAATACAAAGAGGGCGTAAAGGTCAATATAGTGAGCCGACCCGTTCGCCGAGAGCTCCGCGTGCTCAGTCAGCAATGATGCCGTAATATATCAAGCACGCCGCGAATGGTACGTTACGATGATACGCTCCGGTCAGTTGCCACCATTATAGTACCAGAGTACAGTGGGCCTAGCACAAACTTCTATGATGTGATGTCTGTCAATTGTTACTTTAATTTACGGACGTTGTGTTGCTGTACTAATTTTCATACATTACTCTTTTACGCAGCGACACTGTTTCGATAATAGTTCTTACTAAGCTTACAGTTCGAATCTACTCTACCAGTAATCACAATAATAGTATATAGGGAAAAGTAAGAATACACAAATAGCAGATTTAATATTTAACTTTCGGGGGAAAATGAGAACGGGAAATCGCAAACTATCACGTCGTCGCCAATTTACCACGTACAAAGCCAAAGAAAATTTGACAAAACCAAAAGATCTTGCACGGTTGTTTGATAGTTACTTCTCCGTCAAACACTCACTCTCATTACACATAAGGTCGTGTCTGCCGGGAATAGTACGTAATAATATGACTTGTTATTTTTGCATCGGCGAATGGTCGTAGGCTTGAGTTCATCAACCTGAGACAGTAGTTTTTTATCATAATTAACAGCTGGTAACGCCTCATTGAAATTTTTGTCATTTTGCGTCATTTCACTCGGTGAATGTTGTGTAATAATAATAAATAACTTGGATTTGCCGTTTATCAAAAAACATAGTATACAGAAGGGGCCATAATGTTTAAGTTACCCTAGCTTGTGACATATTTTATATGTCAGCATAGTTACGTTACTACTCGTAGGCACGATCATTTATTATGTAAGATTCTCGAATACTTTTAATACTTCCATTTGGTATTAGTAGGAAACATGAAAGAACAATCAATTAGCAGGTAGCTAATAATAGCTTTAACCCGCATAAAGACCCATTTATACATAATGTGAAGTAATTTTATTAATTCAACCTCATGTAAAATGTTTATTTAGTTCCTATAAGCAGACATAGTTTTTATATTGTAACTGAGATATTCCATATAAGACTTTGTATTTTTTAAGATTTTATTATAAGTGCTTTAAGTTTTTTCTTAAGTAGGATCATTTCCTGTTTACTTATTTTATAACTATTACCGATGAATTTTTTGTTCTAGCAACAAAGGTAGGTAGGAAAATATTAATTTCTAATTATAACTTATAAAAACCAAGTATTTCGATGTGATAAAATTATTTTAATCAACATGTAAACATTTCTGATTTTCTAGTCATTATGTCAATGTTACTTTCAGCTTGAGAATAAATGTATGATTGTCTTAAATATATGTAATTAAAACTTAAATCAGTGTAGCAGCTTAAGCTTGAGACTAATATATATACTTATTTATTCCGTTTTCTTTTATTTACAATAATAAAACACGTTGACATATACTTCTATGTTAACACTAGAGTTATTGTTTTAATCAGGCAAATCTATCTTTATATTTTTTAGGGTTTTAACTCTAAAAGCAGAAGTAAGAGAACTAACTAGGAAAATTATACTAGTGCCAATAGGTTACTGTAACATGTTAATTTCAAAGTCTAAATACTAAATACCTTGTGGACAAATATTAAAATAGAAGGAAGATTAGTGCATTTGAATACAGAAAAAAGTAATTAATTAAATAAAGTCATTTAGTCAGTCAGCAACCCCGTTGGGACCGATTGCAGCTAAAAATTAAACGAGACTTAAGTGAAGACTAGTCAATATAAGAAAAAGCAAATTCAAACCAATTTGCCCGCTTTTAGAATGAATGTAACTAAAATTATAACGTGTTAGTTTTTCTATTTAGAAAAGGTTATAATAAATTAAAACAATTAATATTAATAATGGGTTTGCCTTTGTCCAGCGCAGTAAGACATTAAAGGTTATTTAAAAAAAAAACAAATAGCTACTTACTGTTTTAATGTACTTGCTTATTAATAATTTAAATCCTAAACTATATGCCTAATAAATACATGTATCACGCAACCGCATAAATAAAATGTTTTACGATATAGGTTTTCTACAAAATAATACGAACATTTTTTTAAGTGCTACAGCACTTTATTGTTTTATTTATGAACACTTTCATTGACATAATAAGTCTGTGTCTGTTTATTGATTGATGACATTTCTTGCGATGTAACAACAAGCAACAAGATTTACGACAGAATGTACCACCTCTCTGATAAGTATTACATAAGGGCGTCCGCTGCGTTAGGCGTGAGCAGGGCGTGGGCGCCACGGTGACCGCGCCGTGCTCCATCGCGCACAAATATGGTGATTTTGAAGCTGTCATATGTCAAAGTGCATATCAGTGATCCGTCCCGCGAACGGAGGAGCGTGTCGGCCGCGCCGCGTGCGACGGGCGACCCGCCTCACGCAGCGCTGCTCTATGAATATACGTGAAAAAGAACGCCGCTCCCATTTAACGCAACCGACGCCGTAAAAGGCGATAGGACACCAAGTTGTTACAACGCCAGAAATATTTAAAAAAACTATTGATATGAAAGAAATCAAACAAAATGTCTATCCCGATACACACTTATAATTAAAATGTTACAACAAATAGTCCAATTCGTACCTAAGAAAATGATTGTTAGGGTCGTTTTGTATTCTAGGATAGCCGGCGACTAACGCGTCCTGTCCTCCGATGTATAGGGTGTTGTAAATCTTCCAATATACATCACGAACTTTTCTTGCAGGATGGAATAAGCCCTGAAATAAAAATATATAGTTGTTAAAAAAATACGATTGGATTTAAAAACATGTAAAGTCAAACGTTTTAATAGAATTAAATTGTCATAGTTCTTTTAAGTTTTATGTTAATTGAAAAATAAACAGTTCAGTGTGCACTACTTGCTTTTTTACATACACATACATATAAAATGATTCTGTGGGAAGGCATGGATGCTTATCCATTATAATGTTTGTTACGTTTTCTATGACTGATATATATTTAATGATATAATTTATATTTTTTATAAATTATCATTATACTGATACATTTTATTATTTTTGTATAACTAATTGAGAGCTAAACTTTTATTCAAAGAAATGCAAAATTGAAGAACAGGTGGGTTACTCTTGAAACACAATTGCAATAATCAATTTCCAATCCCAAATCTAAAAAATTCAAATGGCACTCTTAAAAGCGATAATAGCGTCACATTGGATTTAACTTGCTTGGAAATTCAGTGAACAAATTATTATCGAGAGGGGGCGTTCCGAAATAGCGAAACTTATCCCAATATCGATACATATTAATCGCATTGGAATTGCATTGATATTGAGTTTGCGTCAAGAGTAGCCTACCTGGTTTTTCTACCTATCGTTACCTTTAGTACCTATCAATGTTGATGAAATTGACGTTCCAAATCAAAATACCATTTTCAATAACAATGTCTTTGAAAAGAACGAGACAAACCTGCAAGGCGTACTGCAGTATCTTGACCGGTCCGAGGGCGACGCGCATGCCCTCCACGGCGTCCATGAAGGCCTGCACCAGATGCGGCGACGTCTCGAAGATGTTGGGCCACACGTGGTTCAGCAGGTGCACCAGCGCGTCCTCGCACCCGAACCCGTACACGCCCAGCGCCATGTGCTTGATGGCGGCGCACGCCGTCTGACGGTGCACTAGGTCTCTGCGAGTAACATACAGAGTGTGTTCCGATATACACTGCGAGCACTGTCCAGTGCTCTTACTGGTGAGAAATTTGTTCCGTTATGGACTGACAGTATACTGCCGCAGTATCCTAGGTAAATATATGACGTCATAAATCGTCGCCATTTTTGTACTGTAAGCACTGGCATTTTCGAGGTAAGGTGCTCTCAGTGCTTTGATCACGTGATCAGCAGCGGCCAGAAATGATGACATGGATGACAGTATACTGGACTGCGTTCCGTATTAAACAGTAACCAGTATAGCTAACTATAAAGGAAAGGCTTCGCAGTATACTAAATTGACGTCACACCTTACAGATCTCGCAGTGTATATCGGAACATACCCATAGTTGGGTTAGACTGGTAACCGCCGAAATTAATAACCTATCTCTGGTAAGAGATAGGCCTATCTTAGTTTAGTTACCTAGCAACCGCTGTTATTTTCCGATAATTAATTTCGGCTGTTAGTCAATAGAAAAACTTTTTAGAAACTTTCAAAACGATTTTTTCAATAGCAATGTATGGGAATGGAAACTTTGACGTCACTATTTTATTCTATAAACCATACTTAGGTCAAATAAAAAAATACTTACACCCGTTTGCACTAAAGTTATAAATCGCCTAAGTCTTGACTTATCTATTACCCGGTCAAGTTAACTTCGGCACCTGGCTCGAAAACGTCGCTTACACTCAGGTGCCGACTTAACTTGACCGGGTAGTAGTTAGGCAAAGACAGGCGATTTATAAGTTTAGTGCAAACGGGTGTTAATGTTTTAAAGAACTTATAAGTGATTTAATTTATACTTTTAATTTTTAACTTTTAATAAAGGAATGTTGTCAACGTTCCTTTTACATTAAGCAACTCTCGCAAAGACCGGTAATCGGATGGGTGGCAAAAATTTATCATCTTGAGCTCCTTCTCCTCACAATAAAAATACATTACGAAGGCTAACATATAATATTAAAGGAACGTGAACAAAATGACAATAAAGTTCCTATTTAATCTAATAAATTATGTGCGCTAAATGCTTACCTGTCCATCAGAGCATCTTCGAGTAATGGGCATACCGCATAGATGTAGTCTTTACCCATCTCACCAATATACTCGAACAAGAAAGATAACGATTTCAACACTCCGTTTTGGACATTCAACTCGGGAACTCGGTATTCGTTCATCAAAGCAGGCAGCACCGTGAAGGGCGAACATGTCTCTGCTACAATAGCGATAGCCACAGTGGTGCAAACCCTGTAAAGAGCAATGTAAAATAGTAAATAAATTATTGAATACGTAATTTGGGTCAAATACTTTTTTAGTTAGTGGGTGAAAAGAGAATTTTAAAAAGTTGATAAAAATGTTATCCTGCAAAAACATACCTGTTTTGTCGTTCTTGTACTTTCAGGTTATTGAGAAGCGTCGCCAACACATCGTGCGGGCCGATAGCCTTTGCGATATAACCGAACGTGTTCACAGTAGCTCTTCTGATAGCTTTCTTGTGTGCCTTCAAGAGCTCCAATAGTTCAAAACATATTCTCATCCATTCACGCGCCGATACAAACTCTGGGCCTCTGTCTGCAATACGCCCAACCAAATCGATGCAGTTTTCTTGCACTTTTTCATGTCTGTAATTGACATTTAAAATTTATAGACTTGTACAAAAATGTAATTAGTATATATTGAAATATTTTAAAAATTTATCATACCTGTTCTTCAAAATAGGCGTAAGTCTGGGTAGTAAATCTTTGATAGGCGGCGTCATTTTAGTCATTCCTATAACGTTGACAATAGCTTTCAAAGCTCCCAAGATGGAGCCAAGCACTTCAGGATATTCTTCACCCAGATACTCATACAACACCACGCCCAAATGACCCATCAACTTTTCCTGTTATAAATGACAAAGAGTATATAATAATTAAAAATAAATAAAAAGTTAAAATTAAGCTCATTGTACACACGCTTGTAAACTGTAAAATTAAATTAATTGACTTTGAACTTTGTACATATGGCATAAGGTTGAATATTTATTGAAGAAAATTGACAGTTTTGGATAGGGTTGATGTACAGGCGTCTCTACAATTGTTGTAATAAATTACCTCTTGACAAGTCTTCATGACAACAGCTATTCTAGATATCAAGTCCGCTGCCTGTTGTCGCACTTTAGCAGACTTGTTGTTCATGCGCCATAGAATAATACCACAAATCTGCGGGAGGTACGGCTTTACGCGTTTGCCGAGCTGGTTGACTATGGTACCAAAACCGTTCAACATCACCACGTCCTGATGAAAGAAAATTAAAATGAATGTTTTTGAAATCATTATTTTAATTTAAAAAGAATAATTTAACTGTAACTTACTTCGGTTGTCTGTTCTTGGAATGCGTATAATATACCGTCAATAAGAGCCTCTTCAAGTTTCGAATCAATATCAGCAGCGCCCAAATTAGCTAGGATCTTTTCAATAGATTCCATTACCATTTTTCGGTACTGTTCATTGTCATCTTTGAGATCATCTACGATTCTGTTTATTATTTCCGATGCTCCAACCTATAAAAACAAGAAAGAAATTTTCATAAAATCAAGTATATGAATTTCTGTATAATGTTAAAATATATAATAGATAAACAATTACCTTGTTGGCGATTTCGACAGTAGTGTCAACGAGTTGACGATAATTACGTCGATCTAGAGCCATGCGATGATTCCAGAAGTGTTTGAAAAAGTGCGGCAATATCTCATCCATTATGTACTGCGGTTCTACACCATCGGTACCACAGCACTGTTTCACTACCTGAAAGATAATAGCTATTTAGTAGATAACTCAACACATACAAGTTCTTCTCTTCTTCTGGATGGATACATTTTTAATGTCTCTAAAATTATGACAAAAATAAACGCTATAGCCAAGTTTCTCGCTGTATACTTAAGATCCGAAGGACGGCGGCCGGCGTAGTGACGCTTTAATAATAGGTCAAATTTTGTGTTTTTGAAAAAGAAAAAATTTAAATATAATTTTCTCTTTCAATTCTCAATACACCGATTTGTCACAACAACTAAGAGACGTGCAAAATGGGTAATAGGTTTCAAAAGTGCTTTTTAATTAAGTTTATTAAAAAAATTAAGCTATTGACTTTAAATTTTGAAATGAGGAATACCTTCAACACAATCTTCTTCATCTCCTCATCAGGCGACTGGAACTCACGAATGAGAATCAACATCACTTCACGCGTGTAGTAGTTGGCGTACTCGGCGTCCATGAGCGGGATGAGGTAGCCGATAGCCTTGAGGAAGGCGGCGAGTCCCTTGCCGCGATGCGTACGGATACCCTTCCACAGCGGCTTCAGCACCGAGTCGAAGGACTCAATGCCGTACGGTGTGGCGGCTTCGGCTAGCGCTGCGCTCGCCAACGCAGTGATTGTTCGGACTTTTTGCTGCTCATCCACCAATCCTATTCACGTACAACTTATTAGTAAGCTCATTTCCAGTGGGCACAAGCTAAAACTGTTATTTTTAAACTTTACAGCAGCCTTCACCTAGTCAAGCTGAAGGTGAAAGCGTACTTCACCCAGAATCCTCAACTACCGAGGAAATGAACTAAGACCTTTCCATCTGAAACTGGTAGTCCAACAACTAGGTAAGCGGATAAGACAATGATGAACACTCTTTGAATAAATTAATTTCGCCCATTTCAAAACTTTTACACATCACATTTGAATAGCAATAGATTCTATAAAAGCGACAATAAAATCAGAAACATACCATGTTCAATAATCTCCACCAAAGATTTGAGGTGAGGTAAAATAGCACAGCCCATAAGGATAGCTATTTGTTGCACTATCTTGATACCAGTATGTCTCGCTTGCCAAGACTTTTTAGATCTGCACACAGCCTTCAAGAACGGTAACAAAGAAGGTATACCTGCGAAAAACAATTGTCATGTTATTACAATATATAAAATGGTAAAAATACACTTCATGCAATATGACTGAAACTGTTGAATCATCGAATATTCAACATTAATATTTTTAAAAGGTTAAAAAAAAAATTGTTTATTTGTACTTGTAAAAATAAAGAATAAAAAATAATTCACTAATATAAAGCTAATACTATTGCTGAGGCTAAATTTTATACTAGAGAAACTATCTCGGGAACTTACCACGCACCGAATTTCGCGAGGCCAAATTCTAAGGCGTGAGCTACCCTTTAATAAACTGAGAGGTATGCTTTATTCAACGTCTAAGTAATAAACAATTAGAATAGATAATACATACCCAATGCAGACGCGACTACTGCGAACGCTCTGGCTGTAGTGTTTCGCACATACTCATCAATGTTGTCAATATCGGGTCTCATGGTGGAGATCATGGTGGCCAGGCCGGCAGCCTTCGCCAAGTTAGAGATAATCTCACGACCCTCCACGCGAGCATAGTAGTCTTCGTCAATCAGCAGAGGTTCAATTACGACCAAGATCTGGGGAAAAAACAACCGAATGGCGTATTAAGGCCTGGTGTTTACTAAAGGATTGTTAGAAAACGTTATTAAAAACCTACAAAAGTGAAATTAAAAGTATTCTTGCAAAAAAATTGTTAATAGCGTTTTCTTGGAGGTCAAGAGAAATATGGTGGACAACCGCGGGTACGTACGTATATTGGGCCTTTTTTTTCTCTCCTTTGTCAACAGTCAAGTACCTACTAGGCGTTCATCTCACCTGATGGTAATCTTATCTGAGATAAGATAAGACAAGTTATCTCTAACTATCGGAACACAACCATATCACTAACATTTTTATTATGGCGACAGACCGAGATTGGATGGAAGCTAGTCTGGAGCACCGAGGTAAATCTTAACCAAGTAAAGTAAGAACTAGTTGGCGGCCAGGATACCTATAACATTGAGTTTAACAAAAATATTTTTTACCTTATGCACATAAGGCCGCACTAAATCATCCAACTTGTACAGGATCCTGTCAATAACTTTGACCAGCAAGTGGCGCTCTTGATCTTCCAGGGTGGGGCTCATCAGCAGCGGCAGGATCTGATTGAACAGCGGCCCCGCGCCGAACTCACGCGCCTTGTCCGTTATCTGACGCAAAGCGGCTTTGCACATCGGTGGAGTACCGTTCTGAAAAAAGGAAGTGTTTTATAAACGTAATCTCTACAGTTGTTGTAAGTTCGTAGTGTAGTGAAATAAGTTTTTTTATAGATTGTCAACGTTATAACAAGGACATAAGGTTCAATATTTCAATATAAAAAAGTTGAGATATTCCATTTTGATGAAATTGTAGTCCGAAGTAAATGAAACATTTACATGTAAACAATTTACCTCTTAATACAATGGAATAAGAGTCAAAACTAGTAAAAAGTACTTAGTTTAATTTTTCTTATCGGGTAGCACACAACTTTTTTTTTTCTAGACTGGCCAAAATCCTATCAAAACACCCAACATTACCTTAATTTTAAGCAAAAGCTTCATAATCTTCCTCTCTTTCAATTCTTCAGGGGACAGGGAGTCCTCGTCGACATCAATGAGCAGTTTGTCAAAGTACTGAGCGTCCTCGGGCTTCATGAAGGGCAGCTGCTGCGCGCCCTTGGGCTGCGGCTCGAGCAAGCGCGCCGCCGCCGCCGAGCCGCCCACTTCCTCCGTCTGCATGAAAAAGCCGATTGGGGTACCCGCCAGTGGCGTGGGCGTGGCCGTCAGCTTACGAGCCGGCGTCCGAATCGGAACGTAACCTGCCCAAAAACAATTACGATTAAATCGTCTAATACGAAACGGGGACCGTCGAACGAAACGTAACGTTTCGCTCGAATAAATTTCACTAACAGCAATTATATACGAAAGCTCTGGTAGACTATCCGACGGCACGAGACCGTAAAGCCTTATTGTCATCATTCATCTGAAAGAGAAACGTGATCATTAAAATATATGTCTGATTTGATTCAAATTCAACACATGTATCGTTAATGTCGTTACACGGTAGTTTGTCCACGGTGGAGGCTTTAATACATGTGTCCTGAAACTAAAGTTGGGATTAATGACTATGTTGTTCTTCCTCAAATATTGCACAACGTAATAAAAGGAATTAAAATTAGCATTAGTCGTGCGACGAGAAGTGTACTTACCGGCAGGGGGCGGTAAAACCTTGTACCCGGCTGGGAACATGGCATCGAGTTCTTCATCGGTATAGGGTCTGTTGCGTTCGTCGATTTCCTTCTCCCAGCGATAGGCCTGCAGCTGTTCGGGCGTCATCGCGGCCACGTGGCCGGGCGTGGGCGTGGCCAGCGCCATGGCTTTCACTCCGACTGGAGTGGACTACAGAAAAAAAGTATGTCAGTATGTATGCTTATTTGGTCTAATATTGACTTACATAGGGTCGAAATATAGTTAGGCTAGAATGGGTCGAATCTTATGAGCCTGACTATGTTTGTACATACATATAAGTTGTAAAAAATAAACTAATATGCTGTATTATTTTTAGCTGAAACAGAGTAAGACCAGAGATGTAACTCCTCAAAAACATTTTTTAACAAAACAGAAATTCTAGCCGCGACAAAATAAAGTTCAATTTAGATCGCAGATCGTATGGCACGAGGCGCGGCTCAGACACGGTTGCGACAGCGACGAACCATCTTATTCTAACACATAGCTCTTAGCAGTCTGTTAAACAGGCCTGCCGATGTATCTCGAGTGAAACAAGCCATTGCGTCTTTTTAAAACTCGCATTTGGGACGACCTCCATAGAATTTGCATTACTTAATAGTTTAACAAAAAGTTAAAAGCCTATGACTGTCCCAATGCTAGGCAAAAGCCTCTATCATTGATATCAAGTTATCACAGGTAATGGTTTAATCACCACGCTTGCCAAATGCGGATTGGTGATCCATGGTGAGAATTTGCATTACACATCACCAGCTCATTTTGTCACCACTGCTAGGGCACGGGCCTTTCCTAGGGAAGGATATTGAAAACTGTCTATAAACCACTACGCGGGCCCAGTGCAGGTTGGTGGTTGTACAACTGCTAATGCAGCCGGGACCAACAGCTTTAGATGCTTTCCGAAGCACATAGGAGCTCATGATACATTTTTGGTCACCCATCCGATGAGCGGTCTTTGCGAAAGTTACTTAACCTTAGCAAACGCAGACCGAGCGCCTCAAACACTGCGCCATCGAGCTCCTCGAGAATTTGCGTTAACCATTAACATAATATGACTCCATTTGCACGAGGCCTTTGTAAAGACACGCTGCATGGAGGACTGTTCTAATATAAATTTGTTAATTAAAATTACATTTCTCTGTCGGCTAATAAAAGGCTTTGAAATTGAAATACGACTCACCCCTCCCGGCGTAAAGACGGGCGTGTGCGGTGTGGGCGTGGCTTGGGATGGCGTGGCGTGCGACGGCGTGGCGTGCGACGGCGTGGCGTGGGACGGCGTGGGCGTGGCGGCGGCGGGCGTGGCGCCGGGCGTCTCGTCCCAGCGCGAGCGGCGCTTGGTGCCCGGCGTGGGGGTCTCCTGTATGGTGTCCACGCCGGTGCCGCGGTCAGTGCGCGGCGTCTCAGCCCAGCCACTGTTGTGGCCGGGAGTCTCTGTGGACAACGGAGAACATCAGCTACCTTACTATAACTTTATTGCCGACCAGTTTGCTGAAACGCAAAACCTGGATCATTTCAAGGCAAGAGTGACGAAGCGTTTTCTAGGCAAGTATGCGCGTTCTAGACCGCTACATCAATTACCATCAGGTGAGATTAGGGTTAATCAAATACTTACCTATGTATAATGTCTTTAAATAAAACGTAAAAATTGCTTTTTAAGTTCGAACTTAAATCACAATGGCGCAGATATTATAAATGTTAGAGGTCTAGGTCTAAGTCTTTGGGATTGCGTAGTTGTATTTTCCCTGAATGAATTCTCCCTAAGCTTACGCGAGGGTAGGATGGTGCTGGTATAATTAATTCACAGATAAAATTTGTCATAGTATGTAGCTTGTGATGTGTTCTAATCATAACCAGTAATTTTATTCAAAATTAAAAATCATTTATTCAGTTTAGGCTACAAACATCATTATTTGAAGTGATTTTTTTAAAATTAAGTCAAGATTGACGTGTATCATAATTGTATGTATCTCATATTTCATATCATTATTAGGCAACACACAATATAAATATAAAGTATTAAAACCATAGTTTACCTCTGTCTGTTTTGGGTGTTTCATCCCACCGGTTCCGCCTAGAGGTGTGTTGGGCGGGCGTGTCCCTGCCGGGAGTGGCATGTCCGGGCGTGATGTGTCCCGGCGTGGCGTCCCACACGCGCGCCGATGGAGTTGCACCGGGAGTCTCCCCGCCGCGGCCACCACCACCGGGAGTCTCTTCCCAGGCTCCTCTCTTCAAAACAGTTTCTTTTGTTAACACAGTTAATAAAGTTTACTTTATTATTTACCATTTTTCTTGAAAAGTAGTAAAAATCTTCCTGCAAGCCAACAGACTCAGCAAGGGATTAACTCAGGGTTTAAATGTGATGCTTAATCGGTCCATGCTCTGACCGCTGAGCTACCGAGGCCGAGTTGGACCGGTTATCCAAAGGATTCGATTCCCACTCGAGCTTCATGAGGCATGTTGATCTTTTGTAGTAGAGTTTTATCATGAATACAAAATTCAAAAATAATAAAAATATCTATGTATATGTATGTGAAGAATATTATAAACATTTGACCTTCATAGTTTTCTTGCAGTGGGAAAATAATGGCTGATAATGATGATATGATAGTTTTTACAATCATAAGACAAATTAACCTTTTAACCGCCGGAAGTTCTGTCAGCAAATCGTGCCCCTAGCGCCACAGCCCTTTTCAACTCTATAAAATTAGTGATGGGCATCATCTTAGCGATTATTTTATTTTAAGATGCGTTTTGGTGAAAATACCTTGTATATATTTGCAAAATAAAATGTTTTCAAACAAATAAGAACAGCACACAATCATTTCTAGTCTAACCAACAAATATGAGATTGCCTAAAACATAACTTATTTTAATTTTAATTCTCCAGAATATCGATATTCGCAAGCCCTATTTGACCTTGAAGTGGTGGTTCGTCATGTATAGTTGACCCCGGCGCTGACACAAGCGTTTTTTTTGTTTTTTAGTGATGAAGGTAACTCGATAAAATCATTTCGATATTTCGGTTTTAAAAGTATGTATGGAGGAATACCAACTACTTATTAATAATTAAGCAAAAATAAGTTGGCAAATACAAGTTTTAATTACAGAAATTTGGTATTTTTATAGTAGGTGATTACTATGACAGTATAACTTATTTCAACTAAATAAGAAATGAAGGAACCAAATTCGATTAAAATGTTTTTTTACAGCACTGGCCATGCACTATTTTGTTCGCTTCCATTTTCTGATTTAGATTCAAGCTCGTGTTCATAAACTAAACTAATAGAAGTAGCCAAGTGAGATAATCATTTTATTAAATAAATCATTGCTGAAACTCAATTGTCACATGTAAGTATTTTGTTTATTTAAATACAATATTCTATCTTAATATTCCACCAACAGTTGCAGTCCCAAAGAGGGTAGCCTTTTGCAGTATGCCGCCCATGGTGTATTTGTGAAAACTGATATTTATTTAAACCTAAAAAAAGACATATCGCACCAATAATATTCGGGTAATATGCTTAGTTTGAAGAGTGGTGTGAGTAGGTTTACGCTTCGCTAAGAACTTTTTACACCCTTTGTATTATGCAGAGCCTAGATAATCTGAGAACAGGGCAAGCGAATAATGAGGATGACGTTATTCATATTTTCATCATACGATAAAATTATCAACTTACCCTCACTATGCCAAACTGCCGTCCATCTATGACGTCATAAGCGGTCACTTATTCCTGACTCCGGCGCTAGCGTATTATATGAAAACGTTGTCTATACCGTACTGCTAGTGATGCGCAAGTTATCAAATATTTGTGGTTTTCTATCGTCGTTTATTTAGAATTAATACAGCATTCTAGCTAAAATAATTAGTCAAAATAATTCATAGTGATATAATGATCATTCGGGGTTGAAATCTGCATAAACTAAAACAATATTCCACATTATTGACATAATTATTGCCATGTTGGTTAGATTTTACTACAACACTATGGTCATTTATTTATGACAGTGGCGCTGGGGTCCTTAGAAAATATTACTTTCTGCGACGAGTAATTTTGGTGTTCGTTTTTTTAACACAACAGATATAATAGGTGTGTAATGAGGTCCGAAGTTATTGAAATGAAACAATATGTTCATAGGCTTGGATTTTTCATTATAATCATTCTCATTGAGTATCTAATTCTATAAGTAAATAACGATAAAACTTCAGTCATGTATAAATGACTCGGGCGTTAGTGCCCTTAAATCCCGCTGTCAAGTATACGCGACTGCGGCGGTTAATGGGTTAACTTGTAATTTTAAAGCTCATTTTTAATAGGTGTAAGGTAAATTTTAACTGCTTATTTTATAAAGTACATACAAAATAGCACAAGTGGAAAATGTTTGATTTCAAAAATAAGTAGACATAAAAATAAAGAAACAGATTTTCCTAAAACATGGAATCAGGGCTTGGAAACTGTTTAATTTTTTGAACCGGTTTCATGAAACTATGCATGGAACTTTATTAAAAAGGTTACATTCCATTGAACCTGTTTACAAAAAATGGGATTTTTTTATTAACCAGTTAAAATTTAAAATGATAAAAACTTGATTTATGTTTTTGACCCATGTTGATAGGATGCGCGCAACTATCAAAATGAGACTGCACTCGCGACGCAACATTGGCGCGCGCCACGCGGGTATTTCATTCAACAAGTAACAACCAGTCACAGCCAGCGATCACTAGAAATAAACCAGTTTATTTAGGTTCGAAATATCGCTCCTATTTAGTTCTGGACCGGAACGGTACTTTACGATAGTACAGATTTTACCCTCATGAAATCGGTTAATTTTGAACCGGTTTCAAGCCCTGCATGGAATAGATGATGGAGGTGATATGCAAACAGTTCCTCTTTTAACTTTTCTCTATCTTGGACAATGATTTTTAAGTTTAGATTAAAAATAATAAAAAGAACATTTACCTCTGTATCCCAGGATGGTGTAGATTGCGAATTTGGGGTGTGGGCTGAAATAGGTTTCTTGGCTGATGGAGTATCTTCAGAACTTTGATCCCAGCGACCTTTACGCTTCGCTGCTGTTTTCACAGATTCGCCATTAGATTGAGCGACTGGCTTGAGTGTACCTTCCCTAGCTTTCTCTAAAAGTTTTTTACGCAACTAAAAATACAAAAAGTTAATTAGCTTACTTTATTTTTAAAACTAACAAATTTAAATATATAACTGTTTTCAAACAATTAAGCTTACCTCTGTTTCTTCAGCACGAAGATACTGCTCTTTCATAATTTCGGTATAAGTTCTAGAACCAACATCTGGAGTTTTTCCACCTGAAAATGATATAACATTTTATTAAAATACAAATTCATTAGATCAAACATTCAATGAGTCTTTAAATGTTAAATTCTGTAGCAAAATCATTTTAGTGCATCTGTCTTTGGGAAATAAAAGGCCCCAGCCCAGTGAAAGATGTAGTAAAATAAAATAATAAAGGTTGAGTGGTCATCATCCGCACCTTTAGGGTTATTAAGCATATTCTGCACCAGTACAATAAATAACAGTTGACCTAACTAGTATGCAAGGCTAACTAAGCCCTAACTAATGGCTAGTGCTCTAACTAGCATTATAATAAGCCTAACATAATAAATAACGCAAACAATAATCTTACTTAACAACTTTATATCTGAGAGATTATGTTTATATCGACAACAACTTATATTTTCTACTAAATTTCATAAAATTACCTTCAGCGAAGGGATCAATACGTTCTGGTGATATAATCATCCTTCGCCTTTTTTGGCGATATTCATCTTCTCTATCTGCAATTGTTGGACGACGTTTGTCAGCAAACGGATCATAATCTTTGTCACTCTGAAACAAAAAATATTTAAATGCTTTCGAGTCTATAATATTAATTACAATGACTTCAAGTCAAAAGAAGACACTGTTACTTACTTGTGCAATATCATTTAGTAACGAAGCAGGGGCGGTATATCCAGATCTCTTTTGTGATATTGGGACATTCTCCACATCTTCATCTTCGACTTCATCATTAGCAGCTATTGATGTGACGTATCCATCGTACCGCGATTTACCTCCTTGACCAGCGTTGTCGTAAATATCACTATCGTAATAGGTGTCTGCAAGAGACACACCCTTCCCAGATCCATTTTCAGGAAGTTCATTCTTTTTAGCTTGTATTTCTCTTATTTGAGCCTCAATCGCTGAAAAACATAAAAGTGGCGTTGGGTAAATACACATTTATCTAAAAATATTACATAAAATTGAGAAATAAAACAAAAATGTATGACATACGTCGTGCAACATTCGACATTTTGTGAAGTTAGGAAACTTTGACTGACACAGAATTCATCAAGAGAAATATTTAAATTCAATAACTATATTTTATAAGTAGAAAACACGTAAATTAGATAGTTTTATCACAATAACGCATGTAATTAACAACTCGCAGTATCACAATCACAAAAATGGCCGACGCGGGAATAATAGACAAGACAGACAAGAAAGACAAATATAATATTATACAGCTACCTACCATTGACAATATTATTATATGTTTTTTTGCATATTTTACCATCTTACCGTAAAGTGTACGTAAACATGCACAAGTAATAAAATTAAGCAGTTTGAAACAAGGACCTACATAAATAACACGCCAAATACCTATTTAGTGTTAGTTTTCTCCAAATGTAGTAAGTATCTTTCTGTAAGTTAGTATTATGCTGAGGTGTTCTTTGAGCAACCGGACGAAGGGAAAATAATGTTTATAAATAATATCACTATTGGATCGGGTTGATCATAGACAATTTGCTAACGTAACGTAGAAGAATCTCAATGTTTTTCTCTCTTTGTCTAAATCATAGTGAGAGACGAAGATAGATAGCCCAATGTGCCATCATTGACCTGTCAAATATTTTAATCTGTATTTCATCTTTCTCCTCGCGGCAGCAAAAGGTACGTGTGTACTGCTGGAGAAATTCATTATTATATTGTTTTTTTACCAGATTTCATGATAATTACTATTATATTTAATGCAGGAGAAAGAATAGCTGGCCCTGGCTACTACGAGATAGATACTCTGGTGGATTAGCTACAGTACCTTCGGTGAGTGTAACATTTTACAAAAGCCTAGTTCCACGTCAAATGTGTTGGAAGGTGACACGTATTAGCGCAATTGTGGATAACCACCATCCAAAAGCTTTGCGAAGCTAAAATTCTTAATGACTTCCAACATGCCGTTATTTCGCGGTATAGAGTTACCTAAAATCCTTGTTCCTAGCTTTTCTCTTGTGATTTACCATATTTTTGAGTTTAGCTGCATGTCGTAGTCGGCAATCTACACAGGTCACTAATGTATTGTTTTGATGTATTTTCAATATTTTTTTACATTTTAACATAAGAAGTCTATATTTCACAATAACAATAATGCTTACCATTACAACCCTTATTATAATTCAATGTGAACTTTATCATAATAGCAATCTAGGTAATAAATTCTGACAGTTCTAGAATACCTTGACAACATATTGAACTAAAACTACCAAAATACTTTATTTTTATTTTACAACATTTTAAATTACATCCAGACTGTCTTCATTAATAAGCTTTATGTAAAAATAATCATTGGTTTATTAAACTAAAGTTTCATCAGTCCATCATGTCAGCAGAAGGCTCAAAATCACTTAAAAGGTATAAAAATTCATAGAAATCATAATACTGTGTCTGCCTGTGTGGTCTAGTGGTGAAGACCACCAGTTTTAGACCCATAGCTTGTTTGTCCTCCTGGCTAGCTACCACCATTTAATATAAATATGTCACCATAACATTAATATTTGTAGCATTGTGGTGTTCTGGCAGCTAGAGATATAGGATAGCCAGTGCCTCAGTAGTTTAGGATTCTGGGTGAAGTGCGCTTCCAGCTTTGGCCTTATCATCACTTAAAATCAGGCGAGATGAAGGGCTAGTGCTTACCTGTAAGATATAAAAAATAAATATATATTTTTAAAAATTTAATTGGTGTTTGTGATACACATTGCTTATGCTCAAGTTTATTTTTGAATCTAGTTCAAAAAGTAAACATGCTTAAATTACTATTGCAAAACTGAGTACCTACCTAGCTACTTCTATTAGTTAAATACATTCTTAAACATCTCAGTAGGTAACCTTGAGCATTTTCACATTAATTAATTAGATAGTTAATAACCTTAATGCTAATACAAGTTCAATAATGACATATTATATATAAACTTTAACAAATTTCTGAAGTAATCTTATTTTTATGCTAAATAGATATCTAACAATCATTAGAATATTTTTTTAAATAAAAAGTGATAGTCGAAAATAAATAAATAATACAATTAACATTGGAAATTAAAATACTTATCAAACATTAAGCTGCCTGCCTTCAAGCAAAAAAATTTTGTGATAAAATGTAAAAAAAAATTTTGCCAACACCAGGCACTTACTTGTGCCATAAGTTACAATATACTTCTTAGTCCAGTGATTTTTATTTATAAAGAATTAATAAATATTGTGTTGAAGCAAAACAATATTATATTATACATCTGACATCCATATGAGAGCTTTTTGTATGAGACTATAACTGTAATTTGTAAAAGGGTGTAGTTTTTGACAAATATGTTGGTGACCTTGGTTAAAAATGTTGTTCAACTGCAGGTTATTTAGCAATTGTGTGGGTGACACTAGAAAGAATATCCTGTAAAAGCTAGTTTCTACAATTATTATTTAAATCTTTTATTTTGCCTATGCCCTATTTAAATAAGCGGAAATGAGAAAGAGACTATTTGCTTCAACTACTGTTGTGAATGGTAATTTACAGAAACCAAATAAATGTGATCCTACTAATATTATAAACGCGAAAATTTGTAAGTATAAAAATAAATAAATAAATAAATAAATGTTTCCCACACTCACACCAATTATCTAGCCCCAAGAAAAGCTTCCTTAAGAAACTCGAATGGATTTGGATTAAATTCGGCATACAGATAGTTTATAACCTGGATTAACACATAGGATAGTTTTTATCCCGATATTCCCACAGGAATGAATGGAAACTGTCAAAGTGGATGTTTGTTACTCTTTCACGTAAAAACTACTGAATGGATTTGGATGAAATTCCGCATACAGATAGTTTATAACCTGGATTAATACATAGGATATTTTTTATCCCGATATTCCCACGGGAATGAATGGAAACTGTCAAAGCGGTACGAAGTCCGCCGGGTCCACTAGTAAGATTATAAATCATGGTAGGTTTTATTACTGTTAGTAACTTGCATATTTGATAGATAATGTATTAATTCATCTTGTAACCTTCAGGCATATTCAAAACCAAATGAGTCAATAAATTATAAATAATTAATAAATAGTATTTTCACATTTGTACAAACATGTGATGCAAAACACAGTATAGCTTTTCACATTGGTAATGAACTTATAGTTTCTACTATGCAAATAGTTGAAAAATATTAAAAATTTTAGTACTGTAACGACTTGGCGCGGACAAGGACTGCTGGAGGAGACGAAAATGATGCATCAGCAATCCATGATGGTTGGAGATATGATTCCCGTTCACCCTGAAATACCCGTGCATGCCGAGGAAATGAACAATGTGGGCTACGATAACAGTGGCTCATATGCTTACGACGACCTATTCCCTGCGCTCCCGCACTCGCAGCCGCCTGTGCAGCGCAACATCCAGCAAGTGACTAATAAACTTCGTGTTGGCTCTACCTTGCATACCCAGGTAAATACTTACTTACAGGGCCTTAAGACTGGTAATACAATAACGTTTCAATAGTGTGTCGGTAGGCTGATTTTGACATTATTACTATAGGAAAATTATCAAAATCAGGACACCAACACACCTGTAGGGTTACTCTTGAAACACAATTGCAATAATCAAAATCTCTTTTCACGCAATTTAATTCCAATATGGCGCTATTATCGCTTTTAAGAGTGCGATTTGAATTTTTTAGATTTGTGATTGGAAATTGATTAATGCAATTGTGTTTCAAGAGTAACTCTACAGGTTAAGACACCATGCTCTATGAGTTTAATATTTGATAAAAATATCCAAATGTTATTTATAATTTAAAAGTTAAAACACGTGGCCAGCTTCGGTAGCCAAGGACGCCTCGGTACAGCAACAAATAATTTTATTTGATTGATCGTCGCCCTCGTCACTTGAAATCGCATAACGCGCGATTCGTGCCGCGGCATACCGATGATGCAGCCTGCTTCGTCATACTTCAGGCGAAGAAGGACACTTCTATCATCTAATAGTTTTAATACAGTATTTTGTGTCGTAGGTACATTGTGCGGTATGCTTCGGCATGAGACGGCAATAAATTAAATATTGTCATTATATGCCGGTCGGTCGGAATGTGCTGGCCTAAAGTATTATGTAATCACTACATGATAAAAATATGATACATGATAAAAATTACAAACTAAAAACTGTGTTTTATCCAAAGATATCATTGGTTAATCAAAATATGTTATAGGTAGGTACAGTGCTTAATAGCAATTTGGCATCCAATTAAGACCATGCATAATGTTCTTATCTTAAGTGTTGTAACTTGTAATTGATAAAGAATACCCGTAATTTGTATACCGACGTAGGTATTCTGACAGAGGAGACGAGCTTGATGGAGTAACATCGCGTTTGGGTTGCGATCTGGCTAATTCTACAACGTTATGATGGGTTACCAAATCGAGATCGAGCTCCTCCATGGTGCGTTAGTTCCGATTGTTCTCATAAGATGATAAGTCCTTAAAACCGGCGTCGCATGGTGCATTTTGGCCCGATGCCCCCATGTGCTAATGTTTATTTGGGAAGGCGTGAGCCCAGCTATGGGACGTTTCCTAATCCTTAGATGATGATAATTATAAGTTATAACATGGAATTAACATCTATAGAAATAAATTGTTACACTCGATCTGCCCCCCAACCGCGTAACACTCTCGCTTTCGATCGCTTTGTAGGCGAAGCCCTCGCCTCGCTTTCTAATATAATATCGAAATATAGTATCGAATAATATCGAAAGCTATAGCCTATAGCTTTCGATATTGCTTTCATATTGCTTTCGAAAAGGCAAGATGACGCCTCCTCCTCGCCTCGCCTTCAAAGCGGCAAGATGACGCCTCCTCCTCGCCTCGCCTTCAAAGCGATCGAAAGCGAGAGTGTTAGGCGGTCGACCCCCTGATTATTGTTGTATTGACATCTCCGGCCGGCACTCGTTATCTCTTTCGGAAGAGATAGCATTACCACCAGCAGATCAAAAAGGCAATTTTAGACGATTCCAAATTATTGTAATATGGCAATACCAACACGAAATATAAATCACTATTACGAATTTTATTCAAAACTTTTTACACTATGAATGATTATACAAAAATTAAAAAGGATATGCAAGAAATTTAAAAAAAGGAATTGTTTTTAGTTTCAACTGATATGTGATTAGTTTCAAGATATTTTATTTTTTAAATTTATATTTTTTTATCTTACTTGTTAATTTTCTTTTGTGAGTGTGAATGGAACATTTATTAAACAGATTGAAAAGCTTCTAGAATGAATTGTATAATAAAACAATATCTACAACTTTAGATTTATTTAACCTTGATCTTAATTATTAGGTATTCCATGTGCCATATGAAGAAAGGAAGTTGGATAACGCAAATACATTTGGCGAAGGTGAATCGCTGAGAACATGTCAGGCCATCACCAAGGATACCGGAGCCCATATCGAGATATCAACGAGCAAGGATGGAAGTCTGACCTTCCTTATTACTGGGAAACATAGTGCTGTGCTTGAGGCTAGACGTCAGATTTTAACCCATTTTCAACAACAAGTATGTATAATTTAACAAAACTGATTGAATTTGAGCTTAGGTCGAAAGCAAGATATTGTGATTCAATGAATCCCCATAGCTAGTAGCTAAAGTAGTTGACTACTGATAGGAATCTATGATAGGCATAGATTCCTATCAGTAGTCAACTACTTTTCTGGATGGATTAACTGGAATTTTACTAACGTTAATGCTAATAAATTAATATTATAATACAGAGAAAAAAAGATCACAACCGTCAGTCAAAAAATCAGTGTTTGTCTTTGAAGCTGTTTTTATAATATTTTAAATTGATTTCAAAGAGCTAAACATTCTTGTTTAATTTAGGCTAGCAAGCAGATTGCCATCCCTAAAGAGCACCATAAATGGATCCTGGGAAAGCTGGGACAGAGATTGAAGGACCTTGAAAAAGTTACTGCAACAAAAATTAATGTTCCTAGCATTGCCGACAACAGCGAAACCATCACTATTACAGGAACGAAGGAAGGCATTGAGAAAGCTGAACATGAGATAAGAGTGTGCTCTGAGGAACAAGTAAGTCTTTCTAGCTTTACCTTTATAATTAAAAATTATTAACAAAATGGAACCCCTGTGTTTGATTAGAAACTGCAATCACATATATTTATTTTAACTTTTCTTTCATGGATGACAAAAATTTGTTTAGCTGTTAGTAAATCATGCTGAAACACAATGGAACAACGCATAATTATAAAAAAAACATCTATGCCATAAACATTTGCTCACATGGGTAGATATTTTAGATTATGTAAAACAGTTGTTAATTTTTTTTGCGGTTACAATGGTGGCTTCTAGTAAAACAGTCTTGTATTGGAGGGTTATTTTCGGCATGATATAACTCGTGTAGTATCATGTCATTGCAGCCAATAGTATAATGACTTTGTATCACGTTGCGGCTTTGGAGATTAGAATGCCTGCCATGATT
Organism: Eudonia mercurella; assembly: GCA_963082485.1. Classification (NCBI taxonomy): domain Eukaryota; kingdom Metazoa; phylum Arthropoda; class Insecta; order Lepidoptera; family Crambidae; genus Eudonia; species Eudonia mercurella. The sequence continues at coordinate 10,072,562 of OY720030.1, read as the reverse complement.
TCTTATTATGATCTAAGTTGTATGTCAGACACACAACTCTGTGTAAATGCTGGTATTTTCCCAATACCTTTTAAGCTGTACCAAGTACTTTTTGTATTTTTTCTTGTATTATATGAAACTAATAAGTTATTCGTCAAATTCAATTTCGAATACTCATCCAAGTATTGTTTTTTTAGTCGCGCAAAGCCCTAGAACGAATTACTATCCCGAAGATCTACCACCCGTTCATCCAAGGTCCGTACGGCGAGCGCGCGACCGCCATCATGGCAGAGACCGGCGCCCGGATCCACATCCCACCCGCGTCCACGCAGAAGGATGAGATTGTCATCGCTGGTGAGAAGAATGGCGTGTTGGCAGCTAAGGCGCAAATTGAGCAGATCTATGATGATATGGTAACTTTTCAATGTTCACTTTTTTCGTTTTTTATCTATAGTATTATTAAAGAGGTAAAGTTTATGACTTTGTTTGTTTATTTGTTTGTTTGTTTGCGGAGGGTTATCTCTGGTAATACTGGCCCAATCCCAAAAATTCTTTCACTGATAGAATACTACATTGTTCGCGGGTAACAGACTATATTTTATTAAAAAAAATATTTTTAAAATCTCTAATCTACACGGACTAAGTCGCGGGTCCGTAAAGTGCTAGTATTAAATAGTTTTGATTCGTATTTAAATAAATAAAAAATAAAATACATTTATTTCGACCACTTTAGATCAGAATTTGATGTTAACGGTGTGCTTAAAATCAAATAGATATTTAGTGATTTTAATAAGAATATATATTATTCAATAATGCATACCTTTTTTCGTACTTGATTTTATGTCAATAAATAAAGTTCATTTCATTTTGTTTTAACTTGTTTAAAGTGGCGTATTCTTTTTTACTATCACTATGTTGATTGCTACCTACCGAATATTTACAAGTTAAACTGAACTTTTGACCTTTAATCAGATTTTATACAAAATTGCTAAATTGACGTCAGTTACCGAACAATCGTTTTCGAAGTTTAAGTGGTCGTGATAAGATTACTCATTAACAAATGTATAATAGTAATGAAACAGGTCTTATCAATAAAGTTTCATTAACTACCAGGTAAAGAAATGTTCGACGGTGCGTGTGGAAGTGCCGAAATCCCAGCACAAATACGTGATTGGCGCTCGTGGTACCACCATCCAGGAAATATTGAAGGAAACTGGAGTTTCCGTCGAAATGCCGCCTCCTGATTCCCCTACTGGCACTATCACTCTCCATGGACCCCATAACAAAATTGGCCTTGGTAAGCATTACCTAATAATGTTTTTAAGATTTTACAAAACATTGTTGAGTTATGCCAAGTATGATAATTAATATTTCTTTATTTCAGCTCTTTCTAAGGTATGCGAAAAAGCGAACTCTGTCAAAACAGCAACGGTAGATGCTCCAACCTGGATTCATAAATACATCATTGGTAAAAACGGCTCCAACATCAAAAAGATTACTCAAGATTTCTCTAAGGTATATTCAGTTTTAAAAAAAAGGATTTAAACTGAAATCCATATTATATGGCACTAGTTAATTGCAATGTATTTGTTTTCAGGTTCATGTAGATATTACGCACTCCGAAGATAAAGTGAAGATTGATGGTCCCCCCGAAGAAGTGGAGCGTGCGCAAGTAGAGCTTGACGACTTTGTGAAGAACTTGCTGGCTACGCTTACCTACGTCGAGTTATCCGTTGACCCGAAATTCTTTAAGCATATTATTGGCAAGAGCGGATCCAACAGTATGTACTCAGTATAATCTCGTTCATTACTGTTTGTTTAATTAATAGTATCTGTACTGATCAATTGTATTTAATTTTAGTTAACAGACTGAAAGATGAGACTGGTGTAGTTATAAACATTATTGAAAATGAAGGCAACAATGTCATTCGTATCGAAGGAAGCCACCAAGGCGTCGCCGACGCTGAGAGAGAGCTAAGAGAGATGGTTATGAAATTAGAAAACGAGAGGACGAAAGAGGTGTACGTCGATCACAGGTACATTAAGTCGCTTATCGGAGTAAGAGGAGATAAAATTAAAGAGATCCGTGAAAAGTTTGATCGCGTTCTTATCACTCTCCCTGATCAAGGACAAAAGAGAAGTCCGATCAAGTTAAGAGGGCCCCAAGAAGACATCGAGAAGTGTGAGAAGTTCCTTCACAAGCTATTGAAGGAAATCGCCGAATCTTCTTTCGTGCAAGAGGTGCCTATTTTCAAACAGTTCCACAAATTTATTATCGGTAAAGGTGGTGCCAATCTGAGGAAAATTCGTGATGAGACGCAAACGCAAATCGATCTACCGGCCGAAGGTGACGAGAGCGACGTCATCATCGTGCGAGGCAAACGGGAGAACGTGGAGGAAGCGGTGAAGAGGATACAGCAGATACACAACGAAAAGGCAAATGTAGTCACCGAGGAGGTCACGATTGCGCCCAAATATTACAACTCCTTGATCGGAGCGGGCGGTAAACTTATTCATTCCATAATGGAGGAGTGTGGTGGGGTGCTTATAAAGTTCCCGCCCGCGGAGAGTGACAGTGATAAGGTAGTCATTAAAGGTCCCATCGAAGATGTGGAGAAAGCTAAGCAGCAGTTGCTCGCGCACGCGTCCGAGCGCGAGCTCACCTCGCACACGGCTCATGTTCGCGCTAAGCCCGAACACCACAAGTTCCTTATCGGCAAGAATGGTGCTAATATTAAGAAAATTCGCGAGCAAACCGGTGCTCGTATTATCTTCCCAACGGAGAAGGATGAAGATAAGGAAGCCATTTTCATTATTGGTGAGTGTTATTATTTGTTTGACTTTGTTTCGATTGCCTTAGTTAATTGGTATTTTTAAGAGGAGATTATATCGTAACATGAAATAATGCGACTATGACAATTGTTTTTTGTTGTTGTTTTGTGTGTTTCAATTTTGTGATAATGGTAGGTAGATGTTGAATGATAAATTATTTTTTCCAAAACAACTAAAAAATAAACTCAAAACAGGTCGCGAGGAGCAAGTGGAGCAAGCCCGCAAGCAGCTAGAAGCAGCAGTGCTGGAGATCAGCAACGTGTCTGAAGGGGAGATGTCTGTAGCTGCCCGCCACCACCGTCACTTCGTAGCGCGCCGCGGCGAGGTACTTATTAATTTATTCATTTTATTGAGGGACACTAGTATCTGTTAACACTATTACATAATATAGGTAACTTAAACAAATATTAACAAAGACTAAGTGTAACAAACATATAAGATAAACGCCACATTCAAGCAAATGCAGGTACTGCTACTGTTGTCAAAATATAAAACGCCAAACTCGCAACTCGAGTCGGTTCTAGAACGCTCGAGCAGTGGCTGCTTACTATAGAGTGCTGGCCTCGTCTCTCGACTCGAGCTGGTTTCCTAATGTTTCCTAACTTTGTACTAGATAGTGTAAAATATAGCATAACGACAAAAAAATATATATCATATTGAAATTAGTGCACAAAATTATTAATAATGAGAAAAAGATGAATAAAGTACATAAGTTACATATATCAGAAAAGAGAACTCTTATTTTTTATACAATATTAATAATTATAATACCACCTTAAGCCTTATCATCACTTAACATCAGGTGTGATGAAAGCCAAATCTTAGCTGTAAGATATAAGAAAAATTATATTATGTGTTAACGCTAAAACCCTTGAACAGGCAACTCAAGCGTTATAGGCCAATCTTTAGCGCTCGCAAGTCTTAAACGCCTTAGGATCGAACGCTAGAGCCTTTAAGACTCATTATTCGACTCAGCGCTGAACGCTCGACAGTCACCGCTTGTTTTTACAACACTAGGTGCTGCGCCGTATCACAGACGACTGCGGCGGCGTGCAGATCTCGTTCCCGCGGCAGGGCGTCAATAGTGACCGTGTGGTGCTCAAAGGCCCCAAGGATTGCATCGAAGCAGCTAAAGCGCGCATCAGCGAGATCATCGAGGACTTGGAAGCCAAGGTCGGTAAAGGAGTAAAAAGCGTCGGTAGCCGAATGGTAATGGGTAGCCGCTGGATGCGAGCAGCACAAAACCGGTCGCTATCGAGATGATTAGGGGAGGCCTTTGTCCAGCAGTGGAACATCGTTATGCGCACTAATAAAAAACTTTTTAAAAGTTACGATTTAAATTACCTTTAATATCAACGCCATGGTCCCAGAGAAAATATTTGCGACCTTCCCCATAATGAGGCTCACTCTGTTCTGTAATCTTAATATACACAGATTTAAATTTTTGTTTTAATTATCTACTATTTCAGCAAGAATGAAACATTTATACAATCTTACTTATGATGTTATATAATAAATAAAATAAAATAATAAACATCGTAATTTTTTTTAAATTAAATTTCATAGTCACAATTAAATGGTACAATAATTAATTCATATGAAACGTTTTCCTATGTCTAATTCAAACTCATCAACTTATTTGTTGTAACTTTTCGCAATAGGTGACCGTAGAATGCGTGATACCGCAACGCCACCATCGCACGGTGATGGGTGCGCGCGGTGCCAAAGTGAAGGACATCACCGCGGAGTTCGACGTTCAGATTAAGTTCCCGGAGCGGGACACGGCGGAGGCGGCCGACATCCCCATACGGAACGGCGAGGACAACGAGCCCGGCACTAACGATATTATACGGATCACGGGACGCCCGGAGAACTGCGAGGCTGCTAAGAAAGCTCTGCTGGAGCAGGTTTGTACCTTTTTTTAGAGTTTCATACCCAAAGGGTAAAACGGGACCCTATTACTAAGACTCCGCCGCCCGTCCGTCTATCTGTCTGGCCGTCCCAGTCTGTATCTCATGATCCGTGATAATTAGACAGTTGAAATTTTCACAGATATGTATTTCTGTTGCCGCTATAACAACAAATACTAAAAAACAAAATAAATATTTAAGGGGGGACATTCGAAAATTTTCGTTCGTATACCTACGTAAATTCTACCTACCTAAAAAAGACAAAGTTGACTGATTGACTGACATACCTACCTACCTACCTATGATTAATATCTACTTAATAATTGACATACCTAACAACGCACAGTTGAAACCAATAAAGTTATACCTATCTAACTACTTATCTACTTGATTCACAGAGGTAATAGTAATTGAGTTTACTTAGGTTTTTCTTTTTTATTTCCTTGTGATTTTGTCGTGTCATAGTCCGAGAGCTGATGTAAGATTAGTACCTACTTAGATAAATAAGTACTAACGTTTACTTAGGTTTTTAATTCCTTCTCAATGATTGTGCCGAGTCAAACGAGAATAGTAGGTATAGTCCGAAAGTTGATGTACTAAAATGTTCAAATAATTTTTAACGCAAATATTGTTGCGAACAAATTACAAAAACACAAATGTTGAAAAAATTTCCACGAGCAGGATTTGAACCTGCACCCTTCTGACATTCCGGGTCAGGTGCTCTTCCAATTGAGCTATCGTGGTTCTAACCAGCCCGCCGAAATTATTCAACACTTTTTACTTTGAAAGCCAAAGGCGCCCATTCAATGTCAACAACTACCGTCACTAACATCCGATTATAATATTTTTACAAATATTAAATGATGATGTGATGCTGATGTACTAGTTTGTCCGCTGAAATAGTTTGCCGTACCGTGTAGCACAGAATAATCCCTCGATCCAATCCGAACCCTTCGGAGAATCTAGTAGGGCACGGGGACGCGCACTAGTGCGCGATGCCGTTCCCTCTAGAAAACCTCCGAAGGTGATTCGTTTCACACGGCTTGAGGGACCCTTTACGTTCCTCGCCGCCCCCAAAAAAGCCCGGTGAAGCTGAAAATGCCGTCTGAGGCAATCAGCAAACTCTCAAAAAAAAAAAGCTCAGAATAAGTAGTAGTATACTACTACCTATTACTTGTAGTACTATTACATATTCTGTGGCAGTACATATTTTTAATTTAAGTACAATAATGAAACAACAGATAATCAAAATTTAAAATTATTTAAGTATTACTAATCAAAATTGTCCGAATCACTTTGCGTGTTTATTATATATTATTCATGCACTTTTAACTCGTAGCTAAATAAAATTCTCACCGCTTAAAACTTCTCTGAACTTCCACTAATATTTTAAAATCAAAATTAGCCAAGTCGCTCCAGCCATTCTCGAATTTTAGCGAGACTAACAAACAGCAATTGATTTATATATATATAGATAACATTAATTTATTATCAACAAATAACAATAATTACTGTACTAACAAGTAACAACTTCCAACCCTACAACAGGAGCGGAATTTATAAAGAAGCATGACGGGTGAAATAATACAGACTTACGCATCGCGGACATAAGGTGCGGTGCATTTTGATTTGTTACGAGCGCCGCTACTCACAGTAGGTTATTATAACGAAGGTGACATCCATGCCGTGCAAGGTATCTTAAACGTTAGCGCCGTTATGAATAAGTTTAAATTCGCATGTTTGCTGTCACAGAGTTATCTTTCTGTAGTATACTATTACTTATTCTGTGGCGGTACGAAGACCGCCGGGTCAGCTAGTTATTCAACACAAAACTTGTTGTATCACTAATGAAAAGCCAATTACTTCCATACAGCATCTCCAGAAGCAATTACAATAATATTAATTACCCACAGGTGCCAATCACGATTGACGTGGAGGTTCCAAACGAACTGCATCGACTCCTTGCCGGACAAAAGAGGAGGGAACTGATGCAGACATACGACGTGCACATTCTTCTACCGCCTAATGATGATCCTAGCGATTTGGTCAAGGTAAATAGATAAAATCATAAATTATTTTTCAGTTTTCAGTTCATTTTCAGTTTTTATTTTTAAATAATAATTTATTTATTAATAAATTTAAATAATATTATTAAATATGATTAATTACTATTAATGATTATTTAAATTATGTTGTTAATTAACGTTTGTTTGTTTTAAAGGTAACTGGAACGCCGACTAATGTTGAAAAAGCCAAGCAAGCGCTAACTGAGAAGATTGTTGACATGGAAAAGGAAAAAGAAGACAGGAAACTTAGGTAATATTTTTAGGAATTACATAAAACATGGTACATTATTTACTGGCAATATTTATAAGTAATAATAATAATAAGTAATAATTTATTTTTCATATAAAATCACACATATAAACAGAAACAGATAAATTCTTATAGATAAACATATTGAATTTATTTACTTTGACTTGGTTACATTCAGTTACACAAATGGAACATACTATTATGTTAAAACACTAAAATATTACACAACAATAAATAATAGAAAGTGTTTTCTAAAGTAAATGCGAACACAAGACATTGAAAAAGACATTTTACTTATTTACTCCCGTTTAATTTAATGTTGTTTTATCCTGACGTTTCCAGGGTCTACCTGTGACTACGAAACAAACACTTCGTTTTAATTAAAGTTTTTATTTAATTTTTTATATTTTTTTATTTTTTACAGATCGTTCGAGCTGAAATTCCAGGTCGACCCCGAATACCACCCGCTAGTGATTGGCAAAGGTGGTTCCGTGATCACCAAGATCCGAACCGACTACGGTGTACATATTTACCTGCCGAAGCGCGGCGAGCCCGACGATGACATCATCACGGTGCAGGGCCTCGAGGACAAGGCGCATCAGGCCAAAGAGGCCATCATGGCCATTGTCCGCCAACTCGTAAGTTTTTGTATACTTCAATTACATTTTGACACAAATAACATTTTTATTTTATTTTACTTTATTTGGGAAACATACAATACAATATAGTTTATAAATGTTACATGCAATTTAACATACATCAGTAAAGTTTCCACTTATTACTAATACCCATATAAACAATGTGTTAGTACCCAAACTTTTTTTTTTTTTTCTTACATTCCCTAATATTACGTTTGAAAGTAGCGATTGTATTATTAAATATATCCGTGTTTATATGGAGTTTGTTATAATATGAACACGACCAATATAAGAAAGTGTCAGACAAATGTTTGGTGCTAGTAAGAATGACACTACATATAACATTAGAAAACATCACATACATTGCTCTGACTCCAAAAACAGTAGCTGAAGCACTTGTGTTATAGAAATCAGCTCACAGCTACTCAGACCCGAGAATATATATAAAAAAAGTTATTTTTTCTACATTGACTCGAGCGGGAATCGAACCAGGGACCTCGGAGATGGTAACACCAGGAATGAAAAATTATAACTGTATTGCCTGTAAAAAAAATCACATTAAGTGTGCTTTGAAATATTGTCTTGTCACTCAAATAACGTTTAGACAAATAGTTACTTTCGTTTCAATTTTTGGGTAATATTCTACACCCTTTTGATAATAATATTTAAAGTATACATCTTATCTAAATATTTTACAAATCACATGCTGATTTTGATAGGGGTTATTCAGTGAGTCTATTGGATAATACACCTTGTCATTGAAGTACATAAACAATCTTTCCACAATTCCTAGGGTAGGCTAGGAGAAATCTCTGCTAGAGATCAGCTCAGTTTTGTGACATATAAAGGAGATCACTTATCTCTTTACAAAGACTATGATAATAAAAAAAAAATGATATTTATAGGATAATCAGTTCCGTGAAGAAGTTGACATCGATCCCCGCGTGCACCGGCGCCTGATAGGCCAGCGCGGCAAGAACATCAAGCGGATCATGGACGACTACAAGGTCGACATCCGGTTCCCGAAGAACAACGACGACAGCCTTGTGGTGATCACCGGCGATGAGGACAACGTCCTCGACGCTAAGGACCACCTCCTCAATCTAGCTGAGGAATATGTGAGTATTGAGTTCTCATACTACACATACAAAATACTTTATGGATTAATATTATACTATTACTACTATGAATATTATATTCTTTAACATTAATTTATCTTTATATATATATATAGATACTAGCTGACCCGGCAAACGTCGTTTTGCCATAAAAAATAAAATAAAAAATTTAGGGGTGGACTACCCCTAACATTTAGGGGGATGAAAAATAGATGTTGGCCGATTCTCATAGATACCGGATGACCCGGCAAACGTTGTTTTGCCATAAAAAATAATAAAAAATTTAGGGGTGGACTACCCCTAACATTTAGGGGGATGAAAAATAGATGTTGGCCGATTCTCATAGATACCGGATGACCCAGCAAGCGTTGTTTTGCCATAAAAAATAAAAATAAAAATTTAGGGGGATGAAAAATAGATGTTGACCGATTCTCATAGATACCGGATAAGCACAAAAAATTTCATCAAAATCGGTCAAGCCGTTTCGGAGGAGTATGGCAACGAAAACTGTGACGCGAGAATTTTATATATTTGATATATCTCTATGTTTTACTGAAATAAGGTTGATTTTTTACATTAATACAATATTTTTCGTAAACTCACTTCATCATCTCAGCCAAAAGACGTCCACTCCTAGACAAAGGCCTCCCCCAAGGATATGAGGGGTATTTGCCGTAATCGCCACGCTTGGCAGGCGGGTTGGCGATCGCAGTAGGTCGAGGGTAACTTCAGAGAGATGCTGCGGCCCATCCTCTGGAATGGTCCCTTAGTCGGCTTTTACGACACCCACGGGAAGAGATGGGGTGGTGCAATTCTTTATCCCCGGCACCACACAGGAAATTCACTTAGCAACACAATTTACTAAGTGATAAGTGAAATGATTGACCCGCGATATAAACTTCGAAGATCCAATTTTACAATTCAATAAGTTGATTTTAAGAAAAATACAAAATAGAAAACATAAAAAATGTAGATTCAACTGAATAATGTAAGTGTATAAATAAAACAAATAAAAAGTTTAAAATCGAATAGATTTCAGTTTTTGCTTAAAATGTTTGATTATTTTTTAATTATTCAATACGCTTGTATTGGTTTGCAGTAATTGGAACTTCTAAGTTTAAATCTAATATCAGATTGTATAAACGCTGTCAAAGTAAAGCGATTCTATAAGATGACATCACGTTGATGATTTTTTTATTCTGACAGCTGCAAGACGTGGCAGACCGCTACCAGCGGCCGGCGGCGCCCTCTCTCGGCGATTTCGGCGACGTGATGGGCGCCACCGCGGAGCCCCCGCCGGCCGCCGGAGCCCCGCCCGCCGGGTTCGTGGTGAAGGGCGGGCCGTGGGAGCAGCGCGCGCCCGATACCGCGTCCACACACGAGTTCCCCACTATGCCGGGGGCGGCGCGAGCTCCACCCGTCGCCCCGCCCGCGCAGCCTTCCCCCTCCCCCTGGGGACCTCGTCGCTAGACTATGTATACCACGCCCCCAGTTCCGTATGTCGTATGATATTTTTAAACGTTTATATTCGTTTGTTAGCGGCCTGAGAGAAATATTACACAATCTGGCAACTTTTTTTTAAAACGTTTCCTGTTTGCCGCCTTTACAGAAAAACCAGATTTTAGGAGCGGCAAGAAAGTTAAGGCTCCTCGAGCCGTAGTTGTTTTTCGATACAACAACGGGCTTCTAAAGGGGATGGTATCACACTAGTGTCCTTGTTTTAGATTCTCCGAGGCGTTCAGATCGGATGCAAATCTGGCCGCTTAAACACGAATATAGACGTTTTAAAGTAACAAGATGTAGACTGGACGTCAGCGGCTAGTCTCGATAGCCTAGCATTGACACCGCCGCCACTGTCATTCAGATTATGGCAATGCGCTCGGCTATTTATCAAGGGCACTGAGAACATGTATACGCTTGTTTTGAAGTTTAAATCCTTATCCGTTCCCTTATTATGTCTTCGGAACGGATATAAGTGTGTACAGGTTTTTGCGTGCCTAGTAAAGTTGATATCGCGTTGACCTGAACGATCGGACGGCGAATGTTTTTTTTTGTTTTTTTTTTAAATAAATAAATACCTATCGTAACTGTTAAATCAAATGGGCTATGTCACTTTAACATGATTATATTAACTTTTACAAAAAAGAAATAATGAAAAGTAAAGTTTCAAACATGGCGATTCTATATAGAAAATTTCTTTGAACTGTTTAAATATTTAAAGAGTTCAAAGAAATAAACATAGTTAACATAGGTTCGGCTGAGCAAACAGCAATTAGCATGTGATACCCAGTCACTTAAAAATTCTCAAAAGTTGTGTTAGTGCCTAGGCAACGAAGTTAGCAGTATAGTGATAAATGCTATTACTTTTTACGATATGCATGTTTAGGTCAATTCGATACTGACTGCGATTAATAGTATGGCGTAATAGCCCGAGCAATAGGGGCGGGGCGCGTATACATCGAGCGAATTAAGGGACTTCATCGTCACCACTCGCGTCTTTGTACGGCGAACTAGACTTAATATTTAGCTTGTTACGTAATAATAGGTAAAAGTTTCGTTCGCTCGACCCGTACCCGACGAAGCCTTCGCATCTCGGTTCGACAGCGACCGGTTATTATAATATTACTATTAAAATTTGTATAACATGATATATAAATATATATTGTATACACGTTATATGAAGTCTGCCGGTAGTATAGCAAAACGCCGCGGATGTGTCCTCACCTCGCGTCGGTGCAATGCGGTTCGGCCTATTCTCGCTAGAGGATCGGTTCTCGGCACTCTCTGTGCGATCGTCCTCCCGCGACTGTGCCTCTTTATTATGTAAACGATAGTAAGATCGATTTGTAAATTACATTTATCCGGGCTCTTAGGAAGAGTATCAGCATAGCATATTCAGTATACTCTATGTCAGCATCAAAAGAAATCAGTCGAATCAATGGTCGATCGACATTCCGCATTGAATAGGCTGATCGATATATTGTGCTTATTATTAGTATTTATTAACGCCATGTTGTTATTATAATGAATTTTAAATATTTTTATCTAAAATGCCATTTTTCGCAAATCTGTTTTTATTTCACATATTTTCTTTATGTGGGAATTGATTATGTAAGTATTTAAATTGTGTGCATTCTCATCGAGATAATAATTGTTTCTATGTACTTATTGGATAAATTTTAAATGAAATGTCTATTTTTCATAATAATTTTCATTATTGTTTTTTTACTATACTATGTTTTTATAAGTGTTGCCTACAATAAATGAATCAGTAAGTAATAATAAGACAAGATTGAATATTTTTACAAAGTAATTTGTACATAGTAAATTGCGTTTGAAATATAAATAAAGTCTTTTACAAGAACGAAATGATTTTGATTTACTCCGTTTAGATTCGACGGCTAGTTCTGGTTCTCTCGTGATTGACCCAGCCGAATTGTTCTGAGGGTAGTATAATATCAATAATATTTTTTACTATTTATTATTATTTTCTTGTGTAATGGCTTCTGGAGTGTCTTTTCAACACAAATAATTTCGCCAATGTCGAGTGATTAACGAGACACGTTATAATTTGGAAAATTGGCCAGTAGAAGTTACAAATATTGGCCGGTAGAAGATATATCTTTTAAAACTTTGTGAATTGAGTATCTATCTACGGAGTTAGCACCACCTAAAACAAAAACACAACACATATAAACACGTCACAATGTTAAGAGGGAGATTCTGTTAGTTTATAATCTTATATTATTTGACTGAATAAACTTACATAAATACTTTAATATGGAAGGATGAGGAAAAGACAGAAGAAATAGTAAATTTATAGGGCGGGGAATTTTAGAGGGTAGGATGTCATACAAAGAGACTGGGTATCTTGGACAGTTAAAGAATATATGGTCTGGAGTCCCCTCGTCTAGACCGCACTCACATAATGATGTGTCTTTCGCGTGGATCTTGTGGAGAAAGACTGGAGTGCACGAGTGGCCAATACGCAAGCGACAAATTGTGGAGATGGTTTGTCTATCCATGGTTTTTTGGTTAAAAAACCATGGTCTCCGGGGAATAATGGGTTGAATACCAGCATATTGGCGACCCTTACACTGTGAAGACTCAACGTACCTACTTTGCCACTCACTTTTGAGTGTTTTTGTGGCGTGTGGTAGAATGTCATGGGCAAAAATGTGTTGCAATTCAGTGCCTCGTTGTATGGCATCCCTAGCCCAAACATCAACCTGTTCGTTGCCGCTAATACCACTGTGACCTGGGATCCAGATTAATGCTACCTCAATGTTTTCTTTATGACAAAGGAACAGCTGTTTTTTAATATTCAAGATTAGAGGGGAAACGGATTTGGAGCGGAATAAATTACTTGAAAGAGCATTTAAACCACTTTTGGAGTCAGAAAGGATAACGGATTTACTGAGTTTATGGGACAGGACAAATGATACTGCTTCTAGGATAGCAATGCATTCTCCAGAAAACACCGAAGATTCCTTGGGGGATTTAAAGCTTAATAAGACCTGGTGTTTTGGTATCCAAACGGCGCTTCCAACAGGGCTATCTTCGGATGTTTTCGAAGCATCTGTATAGATGGGTAACCAATGTTGCCAGTCTTTTTCTATCTGCATGTTAAATTTTTGGTTAGCCAATGGATCTTTTTTAGAGATATCAAAATTGAGGATAATTTTGGGTTCAAAAATTAAAGCATCATAAGGAATTTGGAAAAGAGGATTTAGAGGGAACTGTAACATTGGGTATGTCAAGGAAGGAAGCTTTCTGAAACTAATAATGGGTAACGGAGGGTTTTTATGGGCCCAATATTTACATGAAGGTTGTGCAATCATATCAGATAATTTTTGAAGGCGAGGAAGAAGAAGGTGAGAACTTAGTTGATTTGTTTTTATTATGAACCTATCCGATAGATACTGACGGCGTAGGTCTATAGGGGGGTCTACAGCCTCCACTTGTAGGATGTTCTTGGCAGAAGATTTCATCGCCCCTAATACAATCCTTAGGCCTTTCATTTGCATTTTCTCGAGTTTGCCTAGTGTCTCCTTATTACAGGGTTCCATGAGGAATGACGCATAGTCCAGATGGCTGCGGACAACTGCATTATAAAGGATCTTCTGGCTGTATGGATGAGACCCCCACCAGACACCGGAAAGTGCTCGAAGGATATTAATACCCTTCTCACACTTTTGAGCCACTGCATTGAAGTGATGAATACCGGACATTTTGGAGTCCAAAGTGACGCCCAAAAACTTCACCTTATCAGTAATTGGAACAGACTGACCATCACAATGTATGTCGAAATCAGGGATTGATCTCTTCCTTGAAAATACTACAACGTTACATTTAGGGATGGAAAGGGATAGACCATGATCTTCAAGCCAAACATTCAGGTAGTACAGTGCGGAATTTAAGCGAGAACTTATATCGTCAATAGATTTACCAGTAGTGTATAAACAAAGATCATCTGCATACTGTAACATTTCACAAAAACAAGAAACGGATTGTTCAAGATCGCGTGTATAAATGCTGTACAAAATAGGACTCAGAACTGAACCTTGAGGAAGGCCTTGCCATATTTTTCTTGGTGGAAGAATGTGGTCGAAAGATCTAATTGAAATTGACCTATCAGAGAGTAAGTTAATTGCGCATCGGACTAGCTTCTCAGGAATACTCACTCGAAGTAACTTCTGCCTGAGTACCGGGAGCTGGACGTTATCATATGCTGATGCAATGTCTAGAAATACACCCACCAAATGTTCCTCTTTGCTGAAGGCAATTCTAATGTCCGTTGTTAGCACGGCTAAACTGTCATTGGTTCCTTTGGATTTGCGAAAACCAAATTGGCTGTTAGATAATATGCCCTTGCTTTCGACAATCCATTCGAGCCGGTTCTTGATAAGATGCTCAAGTATTTTAGATAGAGTTGAAGACAGGGCAATAGGACGGTAGGAACTGGCGATAGAAGGGTCTTTGCCTGGTTTCAACAGGGGAATAACGATTTGTGATCTCCACTGCTGTGGGACCACACCAGATGTAAAAACGGTGTTCAAAAGATCCAGGAAAAAGTATTCCCCTGTTGAACCCAGGTGGGACAAGAAGGAATATGGGATACCGTCTTCTCCAGGAGAAGAATCTCGTAGACCTCGAAGAGCACACTTCAATTCCGATAAAGAAAAAGGCTGGTCAAATCTGTTGTTGCTCTGCATAATGGGATATGGACAGGGGATGCAATCTTGGGAGGGGACAGAAGAAGGGGACAATTTGTTTGCAAAGTCGGTTAACCAGAGAGATGGGTCATTGGAAGATGGAGATGGACCCGAAAGAGAACCGCGGTACCTTCTAACGTTTTTCCAGACAATTGCTGAAGGAGATCTGGGTGAAAGGGATTCGCAGAAGTTGATCCAGCCTTGTTTCTTTTTTTTCGCCAAAATTCGTCTAGTACGAGCTGCGATTTGTTTAAAGCTCAGATAGTTTTCCATACTCATGGAGAGATTGTAGACTGTCTCAGCATTCTTTCTCTGTGCAACTGCATCGGTACATTCAGAGTCCCACCATGGTGGAGGCGCTAGATTCCTACGGTTAGGCTTCTTGAGGGGGATACTCGCATTTGCTGCAGTTGACAACGCCTCCATGAGCATGGACAACTTCTCATCTATATTTAACGGAGAAATGGTTTGGTTACTAACAAAGAGTTCTACTTCCGCTGTAAATTTTGCCCAATCTGCCTGTTTAATTTTATATCTAAGCAGAGGAGGTGGAGAGACGGTAGGAACCACGGAGAGGGGTTTGGAAATGATAATAGGAAAATGGTCACTACCATGAGATTGCAAGAGGGTTTTCCAGGTGCACAGGGATGATAGAGATGAAGAGCAAGCTGTGAGGTCGACCACAGAGCGGGGGTCCTGAGAGGGTGTAACACGGCGAGTTGGTGAACCGTCATTTAGTACGCACAAATTGAGGTCTTCGAAAAGATCCAACAATTCGGACGCAAATGAATCACAGGAGTGAGAACCCCATGCTGTGTGGTGGGCATTGAAATCCCCAAGAATAAATATAGGAGAAGGCACCGACGAGAAAACTGAGAAAAGATCAGGGATAATAAAAGAAGAAGGGTGAGGAATATAAATTGAAATAAATGAGATACCCATCACTCTCACAGCCACCACATTGAATGATGGACTGTGAGAGGGAAGGGGAAGTTGAGAGTAAGAGTAACTTCTTTTAATAAGAAGGGAACATCCTCCATAACTGTCATTTCTGTCATCCCTGAGACACGCATACCCAGACACCCTAAATTGGGACCCAGGCACGAGCCATGTCTCAGAGATAGCAGCGACTGTCACAGAGAATTTGTTAAAAAGATAAATTAAATCACTTTTTTTCCGACGAATACTATTACAGTTCCATTGAAGGAACCTGTAAGAGTCCGTCGTCGGACTCGCCAGATTTGTTTACGTTGTGCCTACTTTCCAACGGCACTGATTTAAATAGAATTTCCAGTTGATTGCGCACGTTGTACGGTAGAGCATCATTAAATTTTGATAAGACGATGGTCAGTAGAGACACCGTCGTTTCTAGTAACCTGTCTTCAGGGATCTGATCTGGTGGGCTCTGTAGAAGACCACAGCCGTTAGGCATCATGGATGGGGGGGTGCTAACTAAAGACTGATGTGCTTGTCTGTCATAGCCTCTGGGAATTGGGATTCGGAGACGTGGGTTGGAGGTGACCGTTTTCCTATAGGAGTTGGACATGGTTGGGATGGGATATTGGGAATTTGAAGGTGATGAATGGGAAAGGGGTAACGACAAAATAGGCTCCTTAGCAACCTCACTGTAAGGACGTTTGGTCTGTGGTAAGCGAGCAGAAGCTTCAAGATACGATATACTCTCCTGGGACATAAGAATTTTAATACCTATCTGTCTGGATTATTCCGGACAACACTTGCTAGTGGCAAAATGATTTCCGGAGCAAAGCTGACAGGTAGAGGCAACCTCCAAAACTTCACAACTATCACCATTGTGATTTTGAGCGCAGCGATAGCACCTAGGTTGGGAACGGCACTGGCTTTTCACATGTCCAAAACGGCAGCAATTGTAACATTGGATTGTTGGCATTTGATATCTTTCGACAATGAGTGAAGAGTTAAAAGAATAAATCCTATCAGGAAGCCTCTGACCTGCAAATGTGAGCACAACGGTTTGAGTAGGTTTCCATGACATTGTTCCATTTTCCGTATTTTTTCGGTTTAGTCTCCTGGCTTTGAGAACTAACCCACAATTATCTGGTAAGTCCAGAGACTCCACCAATTCGTCCATAGACCAGTCCACAGGGATACCACGGACAATTCCCATACGAGTCACATTATACGTCGGTATTATTGCTTTATATTTATTATTTGATAGGATGCCGGATGACACAAAAGAATTTGCTTCTGCAGCCGATTTAAATTCAACAGAGATTCTATTGCGGCCAACATTCTTAATACCATCTCGAACAATACCGTGTACCTTGTTCCTGTGAAGAAATTGCCCGAATTTGATAGAACGTAAAGTGGTACCCGCGGCAGCGTCAGGCTCCACTCTGGAGACGTGAACAATGAAAGGACCTGTGTCCTCCTGGCTATATGTCCTTTGTTGAGTGAAGCTCAGGTGGGTATATATGTTTTGAGCCGACACAGACGACTCGATATCATTGTTATTGCGATGACGTTTGTCAGAATTATCAATAATTACTGTCTGGTCTGAATGACGTTTTTTGGCAGAATTACTTGTATTAACAATAGGAGGGGACTCGAAATGCAGACCATTTTCGTTTGTGAAAATAAGCGGGGAACGCCTGTCATCGTCCGGATCCGGGTCCGGAGGTTTTCTTGGCGGATTGTCCGCCATGCCTAGGTTTTGTTACTTACTTTTACTTATGAACACTGGACAAATATAGATACTAACTACTTTTCCCAAAAACCACCACCAACATGAAACGCCACAAAACGCCACAAACTCAATTTCACTAAGAAACACTCAGAAATATTAAAAATGTAGGGATTAAAATCCCGAACGTGTCAGAAAGCACCCACTTCGAGAAAAAAACTTTTTACTATTTGTCACTCATTATCATCTAATAACAAACCTCAGATAGTAGTTGTTTTCTGAGTACCTATCGAACAAAGAAAAAAAAACGACAATTGCAACATAGATATGAAGATAAAATATTGGCATGGCGAGAAAGTAAAAAGACGTTATAGTCTGCGGTTATGTTTTATTCTCAAATAATTTTGTTATGTCGAATATTAATGTGAAATAATGGTGGATTATTAACCGTTATATGTTCGTGAACGAGCAAATCAGTGTTTGCAAATGTAACACCAAGATGTACGCGTGAGGTCTCAATAAAGCCCCATATCTTTACTGAGATACTCCAGGGGTTGGAGGGGAATAATAATACCATTTCTCACTTCTCATTACTATTATTATTCATTATTATATTCTATAACTTGTAAGAAAATTACTTTGAAACTTGCCAAATGTACTAACCGCACGAAACGGAACAACCAAAGAGAATTTAATGGGGTCAACTAATTGGTTTAATGCCTTAGAGCATATTAATGCTCTAAGTTTAATGCTCTAAGACTAAAAGAAAAGAAAATTCAACTTTTTTTTCCTTTTGTTGATGGCTTCGTGCGATTAGCACAATTAGCACTGGCTATTGACTGGATATTGACACAGGTCAAAGTAATTTTTCTTACAAGTAATACATAAATCAGTGGCGTAACTATAGGGTGGCAGGGCTGGCAAAATGCCACGGGCCCCGGGCCATAGGGGGCCCCCAGCCCGAGAAACCGCGAGCTCAGAAGTAACCCAACATTTTTAATAAAACGTAGTAAATATTATAAATTTTATATAAGAACTTAAAATCATCTAAAGTTACTCATCTTTATACATATAATGACTTGTACTGACTGACTGATTCATCATCATCGAGCCGAAACCACTGAAGCGAATAAGATGAAATTTGAACTGTAGATAAATTGAGTGACGTAATCAGCCATTAAGAAAAGATTTTATGGAAATCATCCCTTAAAGGGGTCAAATAGGGGGAGAAAGTTTGTATGAAAGTCCGTCAGTTTTAAAGTAAAATACATGATATATGGGTTTTTGAAAAGAAATAATGAATGACGTGTCTCAGGAATTTCGTTTATTTTCTTTAAATGAGTAAAAAAGGGAAGAAGTTTTTTTGGAGAAAACGTTATTTTTAAAGTAAGAACTATCATCATCATCATCATCATCATCATCATCATCATCTCAGCCAAAAGACGTCCACTGCTGGACTAAGGCCTCCCCCAAGGATCTCCACAACGAGCGGTTTTGTGCTGCTAAAATGAATTATTTTAATCGATAATTAGATTTCTCAATAAAAATAAAGAATGAGCATTTTTCGAAAAACATTCCCTAGATAGATGTAATAGGGGAGAAAAAATGTACGGAAAACTGTCATTTTTAAAAAAATTATGAAGTGTTTTAGAGGTATCCCTATTAGACCAGGGCTGGAAGCCTTTGAAAATGGTAAAAAGAGAAACAAAATCATAGCAGGATGAAACCCATTGGAAATGGAAGAGACTATAACAAAAATGAAAGGAACAATAATTTACGGGCGATCTGAGGTCGGGAAGTGGAAAGGGTGGGTGGTTTTAGGGTAAAAAACGGTTTATCTCGATTTCCGGCAAAACTACAAGTCCTATGGAAAAAAGTTACACGGCAGAGTTGTAGGTAATAAAAAGATCTACAACTTTTGTATTTCACTTTTGTATTTTTCATTTGATCTACACTTTTTTCACATAACCTCAAAATATATGTGACAAATTCAAATAACCAAGTTTTTGGTTTTTTATTTTAATCTTTTACAAAAATATTATTTTCACGAAAGCACCCTAATTTTTAATCGAAAATTCTCGCGTCAAAATATCTTCTTTTTTTAATAAGTCGGTGGGCTTTTTGTTCGCTGAAATCTCTACTTTCTGATGGTATAAAAATATATATAGGTACTATTACTATGGTAAATGTTCTCAGAAAATGCAAAGAAACGAAAGTTATCTATTACTAATATTATAAAGCTAAAGAGTTTGTTTGTTTGGTTGAAATTATTTTTGTGTTGAATAGTTTATTTATTGAGGAAGGCTTTAGGCTATATTACATCACGCTATGACTATAATAACAGTGGAGCAGCAATGAAAAATGTTGCAATATAAATATAATAAGACATCTACAATATTTTGAGAAAGTTGTAGAATCTTCTTTAAATTATATGCGTAGATGCCTATTTATTACTATTTTAAGATAACTTATATGGTACCTGATTGACCTACGGAAAATTTTAGCCCATCAAAAGGTATTTCATAGAGAAGTGGGGAAGGGGCTATTGTAGAAGGGTCATTTCGCGAAACATGGAAAAAAACTATTTCTAGTTGATTAGAAATTCTATCTCATTTTTCAGTTACTTTTTTTGTTTAAGCGAGGTTTTAAACATAATTTAACGTAAGGTGACACAGTTACGAACCTTGTGTTCTAAAAACTCATTTTCTAATTTAATTAAAACTGAGTAAAACATCATTACCATCTAAAGAAAATATATGTGCACAAAACTTTCAAAATATATATTTCAATAATTATGATCGCCAAACCCGATTTTTTCAAACGTTTAGTAATCTGTATTTTACCGTAAACAACATAATAAATAGCGTTTATAATTCAGAACAGCATAATAGTCAAAACGAAATTTTAAAAGTTTGTAACAGAAATTCGTCATTACCATCGCACTAACGTCAAATTTACTTTCTTGAAAGATCTACGTGATGTATCTTACTGTCCCCGTGCACACCACTCTCCTCAGTCGCTTGCACGAAATGTACCACAGCGCACGTCACGGTGAGTGCTCTTTAAATACTTTTTTTGTTACAAATCATATGTCCAGGAAATGGTTGTCACGTATTTCCATCATTACCGGTAAATACGTTTTCTAGGTAATTATAAATTAAGTATAATTGTTAGCATTAGAACTTATTGTGACTCCCAGGACAAATTCTCAAAAAGGCGGTCACAAAATAGTAGCGCTAAGAATTCACGATTTGTTCAAAAAAAACACTACGTTTGTCATTACCATCATCATCATTACCGTTTGATTTGTGTTGATGGTAATGACGTTATGTTAATGGGAATGATGAATTCAAAGTTTCAAAATTTCTTATTAGTAGCAATTTGTTCTATTTTACTTAAAACGTTGTTTGCTTTCATGCTTTAAAATAACCGAAATACTAGCTGGAAGTGGAATGGGTTTTTTTGTGCGTTATCTTTATTTTAATTTGCTAAAAATATTAAATTATCCGTGCTTGTCTGGATTATAGTATTATAATAGCCAGCTTTTCTTGTCAGCATTCGTAAGTGGTGAATCGAGATTATGCGCCAGTGCATCAAAAAAGGCGATTGGCCAGCATCCTGATTCCTGACACTTCCTTTGCATAATTAACAACAAGGTCGCTCTATTTGCTAAAAGTGGACATTGATCCAAACCATGGCTTGGATAGGATATGATGATCTCTAACCACCTTTTGGGGAATAATGGTCGTGGGTTTATGCATACATACTCTAAACATATTTTAACTTTAAAAATACATCATACAAAATAATATTTTATTTCAGGTAGTTGCCGTTTTCAAAAATGAAACTTCAATATTACATAGTACTACATATTGAAACTATTCATCATCAGCTCATTTACGTCCCTACTACTGGGGCACGAGCCTTCCCTATGGATGGATAGGGAGAACGGGCCATAAACCACCACGCGGGCCCAGTGCGGATTGGTGGTTGTTAACGACTGCTAATGCAGCCGGGACCAACGGCTTAACGTGCCTTACGAAGCACGGAGGAGCTCGAGATAATAATTTTTGGTCACCCATCCGACGACCGGCCTTTGCGAATGTTGCTTAACCTCAGCACTCGCAGACCGGGCGCGTTAACCACTGCGCCATCGAGCTCCACCTACTTACTATTGAAACTATTAGATATGTGAAAAAAGACAGTGCTGAAAAAATTTCCACGAAGGGAAGTCGCACCCCATGACATGCCGGGTCAGGTGCACTACCACACTATTTGCGTAAAATTATATGTATATGTAATCATAAATATAGCTTGCCTAATTCTTAACTGATCTTTCAATATTTGTAAAAATATTTAGATCGGATGTTGATGACGTAGTTGTCGACATTGAATAGGGCTTACAGAGTAATGGCTGATTTACACGTTTTAAGTTGTTAAGTAGGTAACTAAATTTAAACTTAATTTTATGTGGCTTATATTTAAGTTTATGTCCATACGTATTTAAGTAATTAGTTTGCTTAGTTCACTCAAGATGGACGATCAACCACGTAATGAAGTCGTAAATTCTGTGCTAAATTTGTTATGAAGTCAAAGATGAAATAATTAGGGAAATAACCATACCCAAAAAACTGGGTGAGAAATTGAATAAATAGAAGAGATCAGTATGGCCAAGGATCAAGTGCCACTTTGTTCGAGGAGCTAGCGAATGAAGATTTAATAACAAGTATATTTTAATGCGTCACGCATGGCAGAAGACTCTTTTATTTACTTGTTATCTAAAGTGGAAAACGAAATACAGAAAAAAGATACTGTAATGCGATGTGCATTAGATGCAAAGTTAAAATTACATATTACAATATATTTTCTCAATACTGGCAATAGTTTTCGCAGTCTATCTCATTTTTGTAGAGTTTCTAAATCGAGTAAATATGTTTAATACAATAATCAATAATTTAATACGAACAATAAAATTGAACCAGAGCGCGTCGCTCACTACACTTCTGCATTTAACTAATATTGTGCCAGTCCAAACGTGTCAAGTGACAAGCCCCGCCCACCAACTTAACCGAAAAATAGACAAAATTCTAAATATCTTGTTTAGTTGTTAGCTAAATTTTAACTTGCAACTTGCTACTGAATTCTGTGTTTACATGCAATTAATCACTTAAAGTTAAGTTAAAATTTAGTTACCTACTTAACAACTTAATACGTGCCATAAGATTAGATTAATTTCGGCGAGTTGGATTGAGCCATAGTTATAGCATAGTTAAATTAAAGACCGAGATTGTGTTTGTTACGAGATTTGTTGAATTTTAATTTTTGTGTTATTAAACTTTACAAATTTATAAGTAAGTGTTTTATTTACAAGTTAGCAACTACTTATATATGAAAAAAATACATAGGTATGTCTTCTAAAATAGGTATAAGGTACTTAATTATTATTTTTGCCGTAAAAGCTCGTCATTACCAAGCATTCCTAATCATTACCATCCTCAAAAAATCATTGCCATTAGCCTAACGTCATTACCATTTCTCTTATTATTTTTTGAGATCAAATATTATCTAAATTCTTGATTAAAAAAGAGTGCCTTTGTTAAGCAGATCTTACTTAATAGTACTTCTTTCGATTTTTGAAACTTTGCACGCATTTCAGATTAATTTACAAAAAGGCTTCAAAATAAATCAGAAAAAATCCAAAACGCGAATCCACCCAGAAGGGGAATATTGATAAATCCATAAATGACTCCTCTAAATAAGTGTCAAGAACAAGGATATGATGGTGCTAACAATGAAAGGCACTTATGGTGGAGTTCATGCAAAAACTCATAAAAGATATTGAGCCAAATGCAGTATATGTTCACTGTGCTGCTCATAACTTAAATCTAGTACTTATTGATGCAGTTAGAGAGGTTACTGATTTAGAATTTTTTTGAAACAGTTCAACAAACTTATAATTTTTTGGGCATAGTATCAAAAAATGGAATATCTTATAATTTTTTTTACTGAGGGGCCCATCTAATGGATTTGCCACGGGCCTCAGATGGTATAGTTACGCCACTGACATAAATAAACAATATTTCCTTCCTGTATGATAATGATGAATGATAATAGAAATGAGAAGTGAGAAATGATATACCCCCCAACCTCTCGAGTATCTCAGTTGCTTAAAAAGCTTGCCATTTCAAAAACTAAAATAGTCTTCATAAAATTTTAAATGGCAGTTTTAGGTGGTTTTACGCGTGACAAAACCGACATGTCCCGTCGATACCACTTATACGATTTTTTTGGACATCAAACTAGTTATATTTAAATGAACTATGACTTAAAATATTAACTACCGGTGACGATAGACAACTCAAAGTATTTTCAAACGACACCAAAAACTCATGCTACCTTAGTACAAAAAAAACAGAATCACCAGTAATATCTAGGAACGTAACACGGGACACGCCAAAAATTTACACCTAGGTGTTTAAAAATGGTCATTATTTAAATTACAACGCAAAATAGTAAAATTGTTGTTTGGATTTAACTAGTTTACAATGTGTTTAATGCTTTTAAAACATTTAAATATTAGCCAGATATAAATTATTTGAACATTTTATAAACAGCTTGCCTCCTTCTTAACTGATCTTTAATATTTGTAAAAATATGTATTATGATCGGATGTTAGTGACGGTAGTTGTTGACATTGAATGGGCGCCTTTGGATTTCAAAGTAAAAAGTGTTGAATAATTTCGGCGGGCTGGTTAGAACCACGATAGCACAATTGAAAGAGCACCTGACCCGGTATGTCAAAAGGGTGCAGGTTCAAATCCTGCTCGTGGAAATTTATTCAACATGTGTTTTTGTAATTTGTTCGCAACAAAATTTGCGTTAAAAATTATTTGAACATTTCATAAAGAGAAATAATAAATTGATCCACAAAAAAATAGTAGGCTAGCACCTAAAATGGTAAGTTAGCATCTAAATGTAGTGTTTAGTTGCTAACTTTGTATTTTTAGGTGCTAACTTAGTATTTTTGTGGGTTACATTATGTTACTTTGGTGATCGATTAAATACAACCCTTTTATAAATAGCTGGCTTACTTCTTAACTGATCTTTAATATTTGTAAAAATATTATGATCGCATGTTAGTGAATGACGGTAGTTGTTGACATTGAATCTTAGAGCCTTAGATTAATAACGCCTTAGAGCATTAAACCATTAAGCATTGAATGGGCGCCTTTGACTTTCAAAGTAAAAAGTGTTGAATAATTTCGGCGGGCTGGTTAGAACCACGATAGCTCTGTTGGAAGAGCACCTGACCCGGTATGTCAGAAGGGTGCAGGTTCAAATTCTACTCTTAGAAATTTTTTCAACATTTGTGTTTATTTTTTTTATTTGTCATGCAATTTATTTATTTATTTTTTTATGTTAATGGCTTCGTGCGATTAGCACATTTAGCCAGTGTCAAAGTATTTTTCTAACAAGTAATACATAAATAAACAATATTTCTTTTCTGTATGATGATGATGAATGATAATAGAAATGAGAAGTGAGAAATGATATACCCCCCAACCCCTCGAGTATCTTAGTAAAGATGTGGAGCTTTACTAAGTCCTCGGGCGGACTTCTTGAGAGAATTTGAAAAGTGACGTTGCACTGTTTTGTTTCATTTGCCAACAATCATGCACACTCACGAACACTTAACGGTTAATAATCCACCATTACTTCACATTAATATTCGACATAACACAAATTTTAGAAAATAAAACAAAACCGCAGACATGACTCTTCACTTTCCCGCCAAGAAGTCTGTCATACAATTGTAAATTAATATTTATATTAGTGAAGTCATGCGTGTCATAGGGATGTCGAAAATGAAGAAAAAAAATCAATTTATCAATACATCGATATTTTTAAAAGAAGATTCGATTCGAAAAGTCGATCTCGATATATCGCGAACAAAATATCGATATATCGGTCAAATTTTTAACCGACTTTAAAAAAAGGACAACCTCCTGCTTTTTTTAAAGTCGGTTAAAAAATTAATTTAGGTCAGCTTAGCCCAGTAATAAAAACAGATTTCATATTTTAAATTATTATTTTAATCATAAAAATCTCAATTAAAACAAAGGAATCAGTCAAACCAGTATTTGTCCGGCAGTGAGAGTAGAATAACTCTATTTTTGACGTGTTCCGCCGTCAGCCGGCTCCTGTTGTTACAAACAGCAGCTACATTGTTGGCTGCAGCAGCTACTAATTTTTCATGATGTGACCATAACGAATCTGTTGTCGATGAATTTTCAGTTTCAGAAGTTGATACAGTTCTAAGTTCCGGCGAAATCTGTCCTTGGCGTCTGTTTTCTGCGCGTATCTCATCAGATAGCTCGGTTATTGCTCTAGAAATTTCAAGAGCGGAACTAAAATGCATGCGCTTAAAGCCCGGATCTAGAATGGTTGCTTTTGTAAAGAAGATTATTTTCCTCCAGGGGTTTTAGTTTTGAAGTAACCCCTTCCATCAAACTGTTTTTTACCGCAATACTTATTAACGTCGACGGTTTTTCATGTTCCAATTCTTGTATCACCTACTCACATAACGATCACCGCTAATGTCTTCAGTAGCCTGCTTAAATGGGGAAAGCAGTGTTAGCTATTTATTATTCAGGGGGGGTACCACAAGTTCTTATAGCAGTATTATTGCAGTTGTGAAAGCGAGACGCGTGTAGCGGCGAATATACTCGCGTCTCTTTTCCACAACTGCAATAATACTGCTATAAGAGCTCATAGTAGGGGCGCAGCACAACAAAACTAAGTTTTTTTTCAGTCTTTTATGGCTTTGAATTCTAGCTAATTTAGTTAGGTCGTGATGAGATGATAATAAATAAAAAAAATATCGATTTTGATATGAATTTCGATATTGGTTATTTTGTATTGATATCAAACTAAAAATATCGATATATCGATATTTTTTTAACAAGCCTAGCGCGTCAGGCGCGCAACAGCAAGCAGCAGTGATCATAAATGTAAGTACTTAGAGGTTACTAAACCACTAGGATTGTGACTTGTTTATTTTGATGTGACGAGTGACGACACAATAGAAATATGTAATTCAAGAAAGCATAAAAAATTAAAGTCAATAATTTATGTCGTAACTCTTTATACTAGATCTAGATCGGATACACTTTGGATCTTTTCATTTTTACCACACTTTTCTGTTACACGTTGAATATAAAATTTAACTTTTATACTATGACATAAGTATAAGTTGTACAATTAATCAAATATTAACAATTAAAAAAACAGCTTTTATAAAAAGACAGGTTTGGCGTTCACGGGATCTTACTTAAGTAATAACTTTAACCTATTTATTCGTATGTGTCCTTTGTTTGTATAATGATCTCGCAGAAAAACATGAATCTTTGGATGTTATGAACGGCTGTTGTGGTTTTTTGTGCGAACTGTTGTTAAGATCTTTTTCAATCATGTTAACCTAATAATTTTTATGCTGTAGTTAACAGACTTACATATAATCAAAATTTATGTGTAAGTCTGTTAAATACTACTTTTTATCCAGTGCATATTGTGTAATTACTGTTTTTGGTTGCAATCTGTTATTTTACTGTTTATTTGTTTATTAACAATCAAGTACTGCAAGGTATAACTATCGATACTGTCTCAGCACTAGACACATCAGTTTGGCATCTGTTAAATCAATCAAGCTGTGCGATATCAATAACATACAACAAATGCATGCAAAGAATGGGGCTAACCTGATGATTGCTGCTGCGGCTCCGGCTACCTGAGGGAAATCCCTTTCGCCCACGTGCACGCCTTCCTTGCATGCTTCTTCTGCCACTCGTTCGTCTTTCAAAAAAACTGTGGGCGACCGGGGCAGCATACAATGTTTCGTGTCTGTTAAGCTAGCGTACACATGGTCGATTTCATGTTTCTTGTTACGCCATCTTTTAGAGCGTAATTAGAGCGTAATTAGTGCAAACGCAAAATAATTAGTGCCTCTTTAGTTTAAGAAATACGGACCTTTTTTAGTGTGTACGCTGCCATCACGATCAAGCTGGCATACACGTGACCGTTCTCGAAAACTACTTATATTATAGCAACGAAATTTACACACACATTTAGAGCCTAATT
The DNA here is from genome assembly GCA_963082485.1 of Eudonia mercurella. Taxonomy (NCBI): domain Eukaryota; kingdom Metazoa; phylum Arthropoda; class Insecta; order Lepidoptera; family Crambidae; genus Eudonia; species Eudonia mercurella. Next base: position 10,044,755 of record OY720030.1, on the reverse strand, counting down.
AGTGCCCCCGCTATGCAAAATTACATAAGGATTGCTCTTAAAAGAACGGAGATATTAAACAAGACTTGTGAATGACATTTCGAGCTGGCGTCTATATAGCGTACCCATATTAGTGCTTACAGAAAGCGAACTTCTCTTTTTATGATTGCTATATGTTGTTTTAGAGCGTGAAATTCTGACTGTCAGTAAAAATAGTTTATGTGAATTCGCAGTGGAACTATGTAAAAAAAATATCTAAAGTTCTAGGAACAAATGTGTAGTCATACAGTCGCACACAAAAGTAATATTATTAGTGACATATTACATAGAATTAGAGAGATATCGTAACTTTTTATAAAGTAAGTTTATTGGTTTAGCCGATTAGCAGTTCTTTTGAATACTACTCTTAAGTCTGCTGGTTATACTGTGATGTCATTCTAGCGCTAGTCTATAAATTTTTTAATTCCAATATTGTTGAATTGAGTAGAATACGCTGGATGCGAGCAGCACAAAACCGGTCGTTGTGGAGATTCTTGGGGGAGGCCTTTGTCCAGCAGTGGACGTCTTTTGGCTGAGATGATGATGATGATGATGAGTAGAATAAATATAAATGAACGTGTAAAACGACTGATTATTAACAATTAAGTGTTCATATACGTGCACGAGTGCGAGTCAAATCATTATTTATTATTTATGTAAATGAAGGTTACATTATTACTAATATGAGTACGCTATATAGACGCCAGCTCGAATTGTCATTCACAAGTCTTTTCAATATCTCCGTTCCTTTAAGAGCAATACTTATGAAATTTTGCATAGCGGGGGCACTAATTAGGCTCTAAATGTGTGTGTAAATTTCGTTGCTATAATACAAAGACATTTAACTACTTACTATAGACAGGACATAGAGATCGACACTGTAATCCACTACTTATTACCAAGTGGTAACAAGTCGCTCAGTTTGATGTGATACGACCTCTAATGCAGTCGTGTTTGTGCGCGAATAGATTTGACAAAATCTACAGAAAATATACCAAATTGCGTGTTGCGATATTGCAAATCCCGATATGGTAAAACGGCTGAACGTGATTACAGTTTATTTTCGTAAGTATTTTGTATATTTACCCATTAATCAGCCAATATAATAATTTCCAATAAAGTATTCTAGAACATTTGCCTATACCCTATACCGCCCTCTGGTGGTAAGAAGCAAAAGCACTACTTTTAGATGATTTAGTGATGTTCAAGCGATGTCATTTTATTTATCGATTAATGTTATATATAATATTTTTATATCGTAAGTTTAATATAAGTAGTACTATTCTGATACAATGATCATTGCGTTGGAGGACTGTTATGCACTGGAACAGTAAAACTAAGTGATACCTCAGCGGTCCCCCGACGCGATGATCATTGAATCAAATTATTACTACTTATATTAAAGTTAATGTCTGACACTCCGCAGGTTCACATGTGAGCCTATAACAATTGGTTTTCAATTGTGTCTGGTTTTACGGTACCTGACAGATTAAAGGGCCAATACGGATTTAAAATTTTCATTTTTCATTTTTTTTACCGGAATTTTCATTTTCTACCTTGATTGCCATTTGCTTATTGTTATATATTAGGTCCTTACTTATGAAATTGACGTTTTGTATGAGTTTTGTTTTAATTATATTTTTTATACTTAAGTTTTTTAAATTTTCTTAGCATTTATTGATGTTAACTTTCTAAAAATTAAAGGCCAGCATGTTTGTTTCACTAGCTAAATATAGCAGACTATAAGTAGAAAAAACAAGTACCTTTAAAGGTACAATGAAACAAAAGGTCAATTCCGCTAACTACAACAAAAAAAAGAGTCAATTAAAAAAAAAATTAGGCCATAAAGATACTAGATTAAAAATAATTGTTATTACTAAAGCCTTAATAATAAGTCTTAATTAAATGTATATACAAACATTTACAAATGGTATTAAGTTTTGGAAGTAATACACTTGTTAATGTGTGAGAAAAAAATCGTCAATTTCATAGGTAAAGACCCAATATTTTTTATACCGATTTTGGTTAACCTTTATAAAAGTTATACGTCGAAATCATAACGGAACATCCCTACTGGTGTACTAGCGACACCTACCGTGTGGTAGAAACTTATTCTAATTGATTTTAATACGCTGTTTTGCTTCTCAACGTTAGATGGCGTTACTAGCGCCCCAGCTCAAAGTTTTTGTATGAAAAAGTCTCTAATAGCCGCTCTATTACCTATTGAATCTCTTTGCTATAATATAAGTAGTTTTCGAGAACGATCACGTGTACGCCAGCTTGATCGTGATGGCAGCGTACACACTAAAAAGGTCTTTATTTCTTAAACTAAAGAGGCACTAATTATTTTATGTTTGCACTAATTACGCTCTAAAAGATGACTTAACAATAAACGTGAAATCATCCATGTGTACGCTAGCTTAACGAACACAATGTTTCAAAAGAGTAGGTACTCTGTGATTTGGTCCATAGATAAGAATATTTGGTCTGTGGGTGGTACACACGCCTGCATCCATAGACTATGTATAATATTGGGTCTGCATCTGCATATCGACTGCCACAAACTGTTAAATTTCCCTAATAGACTTTATCTTGTAAGTTTTATGGTTGAAAATTTCTTGAAGAAATTTGGCTGTTTTGGATGGGTTGATATGCAGGCGTCTGTACCTACCTAATAAATAAGTAAAATTTGAATTAGGTTTTCGCTTTTGAATTATTATAAAAAAGGCACAGTTGTATATACGTATAGTTTGTTTATTATTTACCGAATATCTTCCGAATCCAACTAACTGGCTACTGCTGACCGACACATTTTTGCTTCTAAATTAATAAAATTGTTCTTTAATGAAATGATGGTAGAAGAAAACGATGTTAAGTCAGTGTAAGTATGATCAATTTGAGAATAAGTATACCTACTTTATTTTATATCTTCCCATTCTTATTCCCATTAGAATACTATTTTTATATTTTCCAATAATTTGCAGCTTTTTGAGTGTTCCGTTTTCCTCAACTGGCACTGCGTTATTAGTGCAAGAGGTACTGAGCGTTGATAAGGAGCTGCAGGGCAGTGGAGTGCATAGAGAAATTACTGCTGTTGGAGAAAACCTACACATGTTAGTATAATGCTTTATTAATCCATCAAATATCGGTATAAATCATACCAAGTAACTAGAGTAAATAGCTAATAGCTTTGATTATTTTATAAGAAAAGTAATTGGAAATCAAATAATAAAACAGAAAATGACAAATATTATTGGTACTCAGTGGTTATGATTATGACACACATTGACCTCCATAAAAACCATACAATAGAAATTCAAATGTGTCAGTCACATGGCACTTAAGGTGGTAAACTTCTAATGATAGGAAGAACATTTCCAATAATTTAATACTCGGAAGAAGTGGGCAAAGGATAAGCTGTTGCCGAATTTATTGTGGGTTCTTGTCTTCCATCATCATATCTTATAGACTTTTGAACCTATATGGTGAGTTCTGTTGTAACCAAAGTTATAAGAAACCTGTTAATAGACATTTCAGTGGAAAATTAAGTTTTTCACAAACTATATATATACATAATATTACACATACCAAATTTTTCCACATCACCACTTTTATAAGATTTTTTAAAATCTTGACTGTTTGTGATTCCTACATTAATTATTTCTGATTTGCATAACATCAGAGCTAAAGCTAGTTATCATGGAAATAATCTACGTAAAGTTGTCCCATATTCATATTAGTGTTGCAAATTACGAGCAGAGTAAACAATGTTTTTCTACACAATATTATGTAAATGGAATGTTGAGTCGACCTTTATGAGTCCCACAATAATAGTATTAATTACACGACAGCTGTGTTATTGAATGATGTTGTAAAGGTAACTAACTAATGTATTGATTTTCCTTTCCAGAAAATTGAATGGTGCCGAATTAAAAAAAGTCAGAGTAGTAGTTAATGCCATTATTAAAAATATTTTATTAGTGGTTAAAACTATAGATCAGTTTCCAAAGGCTATAAATGAATAAAATAAAATAAAATTTAGCTCTAATATGCCTGAACACACTCCAGCGCCAACACATGCAAGATCCTTGTATGGATTTTTTATGTATTTGTTCAGTAAAACTGCCCTGGCTGTGTATTGCATTTGGGCATTTACTCCTGATGAGTATTTACATTATTTCAATATCTATTATTATCCACAAAAGTATTGGTCCACAGCTATTCCTATTCAGTGTTTAGTGGCACTCACATTGTTTGCATTTATTATTTATCCCAGTTGCAATTTAATATTAACAACCAATATTGATAGCATTAACACAATCAGTGATCCCCATTCTTTTTATACTTATAAGAAAAGCGCATGTGAGCAAAGTTCTGGTAGCTGTGTTTGTCATGATGTTAATAAATGTAAGAAAAACCTTTATGTTTCAAGTTCTACGTGTAATGAGAACAAAGTACCTCAGTTGCGTGATTTGAACATTAAATTTGTATGTAGGAAATTGTATCTTAATGAACAATAAATTTTATATCCAACATCAAGAAGTATGTTTCTTTTAAAAATACACTCTTTGCCCCCAATACTGAGCACTAATATATAGGCAGGGCAAGTCCTTTACCATAGTCTTCCTCACCTCACTTTTGTATCCTTCCTTAATTTACATGTGCAATGATACTTTTCTCAAACTGAGTGGCTCGCCCATATCCGAATGTCCTATCAATTCCCAGGTCAGGTAATCTGTTTCGGAGTTTTCGTTTTATAGTAGTCCGGGTTCGTGATGATCATCACGAACCTGCCATACGCATTTGGCAAGCGCGGTGATTAAGCCAAGCAAGATCCCCATTACTTGATTTCAACATCAGAGGTATTTGTCCAGCAGTGAGACAGTATGTCAGCTAATCACTTGCCATAATATAGTTATAGTGTAATATCATATATTGCAGACTTCTTCATATACCTACTTAATTTTAATGTAGGTAGATGATTTTTTAATGTAAGTCCATCTGTTAATTATACTATTAGTTAGTCTGTCCATAATTATGCTAGGTACTTGTTTAGGGTTCCGTAGCCAAATGGCAAAAAACGGAACCCTTATGGATTCATCATGTCTGTCTGTCTGTCTGTCCGTCCGTATGTCACAGCCACTTTTTTCCGAAACTATAAGAATTGTACCGTTGAAACAGATGTATTCTGTGAACCGCATTAAGATTTTCACACAAAAATAGAAAAAAACAATAAATTTTGAGGGTTCCCCATACTTAGAACTGAAACAAAAAAAAATTTTCACGTATGGACGTGTGGGGTATCTATGGATAGGTCTTCAAAAATGATATTGAAGTTTCTAATATAATTTTTTCTAAACTGATTAGTTTACACAGAGACACTTACAAAGTGGTAAAATGTGTGTCCCCCTCCCCTGTAACTTCTAAAATAAGAGAATGATAAAACTAAAAAAATATATGATGTACATTACCATGCAAACTTCCACCGAAAATTGGTTTGAACGAGATCTAGTAACTAGTTTTATTTTAATACGTCATAAGGTACGGAACCCTTCGTGCGCGGTCCGACTCGAACTTGGCCGGTTTTTTTTACCACGTGGTTTAGCAGTAGCAGACTACTACTAACAGTGCTAATATTTTAAATACCTTAGTCTTACAAGATTCGACACAATACATCAAGTTTTAAAAACGTACCTACCTGACGCCTCCCATTCTATGTTAGTTTAAAGGCCAATACCATTTTTATGTTTTATAAAATGAAACATGACTTCAAACTAAAGCCTTTCACAGAATATATGAGAGTATTTTTACGTGTATTGTAAATAGAAAGAAGCTGGGAAGTATGGTTTTTCATATTTCATTCTTTGTATCACAACTAGCGCGTGAACTCACTCGTTTCTTGGTGTGATGAGGGCCTAAGGTCGTTTTTTGAACAGAATTTGATAGGTACGTAGGTAATCTTGCTAGTCTTATAAAATACTAGTAAGATTTAAAAGTTGCAACCGCAAAGATCTTCTTAAATTGGGTTACAATTGCGTAGAAAAAGTCGACAAAAATAGTGTTGAGTACTTTAGTAGGTACTTTTCTGTATTCCGTGGTCATAGCAATAGTAAATTATTTAAAGCGCTTGATATTTAACTTTATGCAACTTAATATCTTATTGTGACAAGATACAAATGAGTAAGCTTCGTTTGTTGCAGTCTTAGATTATTTTTAATTGCCCTGATGAATACGAGAAATTGTGTGGTATAATCCGTATTACAGAGCTCATTCTCTTAGTGAGGAGTACAGTAGGAAGAACTATTATATATTATGTATTAGCTAACAAATTAATTTAATAAGCTATAAATCATAAAAAAATTTAATGGTCAATAACATAACGGCCTAGTATAAAAATCGGCTAATGCATGCAGATTCATATACTACCAGGCCCAGCCAAAAACCGCTACTACCCGGGTACTAGAGCCCAGAGCACAGATTAATAATAATTACTACGTACCCAGATATCCCAGGTTTGATTCCCAGAGGGGGGATATTTAATTTTGTGTACTTGGTTTAGTTGGTGGTAGTGGCTGACTGGGGCCCCCACACCCATTACCACCCCCACACATGGCCACGAAATGATAAATAACATTATTTCGAATGCAGAATATCACAATTACTATGGTTATTATAGGATTAAACTCGCAGACTATTAAATGAGCAGGGTAGTCAAACATAATTATAGCTCAACAGTTTACGGATTCCGATTTACGACTGTATTTATCTATTTGACGCTGGACGGTATACCTACTTGTACAGTTTTCATAGGTATTGGTGCTATTGAACTTATAATAATATTATACATATAGACTAGGTATGAACATTTTCTTTCAAAATAGGTAGGTAGGTCATGAAAGGAATCAATATCTGTCCAACCAGAGAGCCAGAAACTAGGTTAAAGGCTCCCACACACGAAAAGCAAGGAGCAGCGCGAGTTGAACGCGGGCCTGCGCGAAATGCAAGTCAAGGAACGATATCAACCACGCTCGACCGCCATGACCACAGATATGAACGCGTAATAATAGCGCGACTATAATAATATCTCGCGCCGTAGTATTAATATGGCCGCCATGTTGCCTCGTTAGGCCTGGACACCACTAACGCAGGCGGCGAAGAGAGATGGTGACGTAAACAACCAACTAATCAACCATTGTTTCTCGCTACGTCACATCTACTCTCCTCTTTGCCTTTCTCCGCTTTGGCAAAGAATATATACACTACCGCGTGGATTCCGGGCGCAGAAGCGTTATAAACGCTTTGAAACTGCGTACCGCCTGTCTGCAGTGATGTGTCGTGTCCAGCACTGCTCCTGCCCTGCTTTTGGTGAGAAGTGGGCGACCGAAGATTTATATTTTTTTAAAGTAAGCGGCGTTTTTTGAAATTCTTACTACGTTTTAACTTTTTGTATTACAGTTTTGTTCAAAACTGCAGCAGCAGCGACTGGTGCTGCTTTATAGTTACAGCAGCATTGCGAGATAAGCAGTATGTTCAGTCATGGACTAATAGTACATCTATACTAATATTATAAAGCTAAAGAGTTTGTTTGTTTGTTTGTTTGTTTTGAACGCGCTAATCTCAGGAACTACTGGTTCGAATTGAAAAATTATTTTTGTGTTGAATAGTACATTTATTGAGGAAGGCGATAGGCTATATTACATCACGCTATGACTAATAGGAGTGGAACAGTCGCTAATTAACGCGGGTGAAACCGCAGGGCACAGCTAGTAATAAATAATAATACATTAGTCAGCCAGGGTACCTACCGATAAAAATGGTTGTTGAGCATTTTCGTACTTTGTCGATTTATCTGTCGTACTTAATTCATTTTTTTAAGTTTAATTCAAACTTTAATACTTCCAAATCAGTACCAATCAATCAGAGCCAACTGTCTAAAAGTACCTAGAGTATAAAGATCTGTAGGAACGGTAGGTACTACCCACTTATTATTATCAGACAATATTTCTTAACTTTTTAGGTATTTTCCTTAAAATAAGAAGCTTAGAATTGGCTTATGTATTGATTTCAAACTGAACTTTGAAGTTTGCATGATGGTGTGTCGACGTGATAAGTGTACCTATAAGAAGTTATAAGCGTAAAGTAAACTGTTTAATATAAAAAAAGACAATGCTGTAGGTAGGTACCGCTTAGTAGATACATTCCTTCTTGCTTCGTTACCTATTTTGGTATTTTTGTCCAAAATGCCTAATATGATTTGACACAACTTTTAAATATCTTGCGGTTAATATTAACCCATTATTATCCCAAAGTATTAAAATTACACAATTTTTTTATTTTTAAATGAATTTGTTTAATAGTTACCTTTCATAATAAGAGACCGAAACAAGTTTTTTTTTTAATATTTATAAGTTTTATATAGGCTGAATTTCAGGACCGCGCACCTTAAAATAATGGATTGCTGGGAATATAATTATGACCACGGGTTATGTTTCTATGGTGAAATAAAAATACTGATGCTGCTTTAGAATTTAAGAAGTACATAACAAATTGTAATGTCATAAACGGCTTCTTTATTCATCATAAAAGACAGAAAGTAGATTCACCATCTAATGAAAAAACATAACCACACAGTGACAAACAATGAATTATTTTGTTGTGTGGAAAGTTTGACAACAATGTTGCTACAAACCAACTCCACACTTACCTACTACATCTAAATGTTATATTTTTATAACATTCGCGAATTTGAATTTGAGTAGCATTTTTGATAATATAATGTCCCTTATCATTCAGCTTTATAGAATCAGGCCTTTTTTCTTGATTTTCGTATTCTTCTTGGAAAAGAAGAAATACTTAATAGAAATTTTGCGTCTCTTTTATATCTTTTAGGGGTACCTACGCCTTCAACTCTTATGTTATGATGATGTATTATATATATATTAGACACATAATAATCATAATCCACCAAAAGTGAGCCAATAAAGTTGAAGTCAAAGCCCTAAAAGATGATGAGGTTGTGTTGCCTGATAATCTGGAACGAGAAAACGTATTCCGTCGGTAGTTTCAAAAACCCTTCCGTTGATGGAAAATAGCTTCGCACCTCCGCTTTAGTCAATAATTATCGACGAGAAAGGTTGCTTATACTCTTTCAAACTCGCTAGAACGGTTTTCATCACTCAAATCATTATTATGTTAGTAGAAATTATATTGCTATCATGAAGATGATTTTTGGGGATATTACCTACTCTGTTTGTGAGAATCAATCAGAATAATATTAATTGTGAAAATATTATATCTCAACCAATTTCACTGGAATTCACAAATAATCAATCAACTCAAAATATCGAGGTATCTAAGTGTAGTCTAAAAGATTAGTTCAAAACATTTAAAAAATCCGCAACAGCAGTAATTTATATTAAAAAACATATGAAAGTTATTATTGTACGTTTTCCGTACTAACTCATTTTGGATAAAATTCTCAAAAATCTAATAAAGTATTATTTTTTCAGAAAGTGAAAACTGTTTTATCATTTATCAAAAATACGTAACAGTCTAACGGACGTATAGCTTTTGGTAAAATTATCAAATCTACTATCACTTGCTAAATAATTATTATTTTGGGTCATCTATAGGTAGGTACTAATATTATAAAGCTGAAGAATTTGTTTGTTTGGTTGGTTGAACACGCTAATCTCAGGAACTCTGGTTCGAATTGAAAAATTATTGTGTTTGTTTGTTTGGTTGAACGCGCTAATCTCAGGAACTTCTGGTTCAAATTGAAAAAATAGTTTTGTGTTGAATAGTCCATTTATTGAAGAAGGCTTATAGGCTATATTATATCACGCTATCGCTATGACTAATAGGAGTGGAGCAGCAATGAAAAATGTTGCAAAACTATTGTTTGATGATTTTGAGAGCTTTCCTTGCGTGCGCTGCGTAAAACGCGGGTGAATCCGCGGGGCACAGCTAGTATAAGTATAAGCGCACCTTAAATGGGGCGCTGCGATAAATGGGTTAAGATAATACTAGTGGACCCGGCGGACTTCGTTCCGCTTTGACAGCTTCCATTCATTCCCGTGGGAATATCGGGATAAAAACTATCCTATGTGTTAATCCAGGTTATAAACTGTCTGTATGCCGAATTTCATCTAAATCTATTCAGTAGTTTTTACGTGAAAGAACATCCACTTTGACAGTTTCCATTCATTCCCGAGGGAATATCGGGATAAAAACTATCCTATGTGTTAATCCAGGTTATAAAATATCTGTATGCCGAATTTCATCCAAATCCATTCAGTAGTTTTTACGTAACAAAGTAACAAACATCCATCCATCCATACTTACAAACTTTCGCGTTTATAATATTAGTAGGGTAAGTAGGATTTAAGTAGGAACTGTAAGCCATACTGTAAGTGAGGTGCTTAAGTATATTTACAAACCTACCTACCAACAACGCTATATGGACGTAAATTCGTGTTTGAACCATACATTTCTTTCTTCTTGTTATTTTATTTATACCTGTTTTTTGTTTATTTCAATGACCATACAATTAACTAAGTGGTTTTGAAGTCTTTAAATTACATAGAGGCAGTGGCGTGTGAATATTACTAATCTAATAATAAAGCTAATAAAATGTGCAAATACCCTAAATTTTCTAACGCAACTAAAATATGCCATATGAGTACCAACTACATAGTTCGTTTAACGTATGGTTTAACTAATTTATTTTAAACATTTCATGTACCTAACTATAGAGCGTAGGAAGATATACAAATCATGAAATATGTGAACTATAGACTATAAAGTAGGTACCTATACCTATCACATATTCTATAGAATAGAGATAACTACGAAAACTAGACATAAATAAAAGTTTCTAGAATAATAGTACCTACTGGGTTAATTTTTTATTATACCTTTAGGTTCAACCATGCATTATCTTTAGATTGAAATCACAAAATAGAGAGACCGTATTTTGTGTTAAAATGCTATCTTAGTTAACTGGTTTAGATTATTTATTACATTCAAATAAAGGCATATCCTATGCTTAGGTACACACGCCTGCACACAAACTGTCAAATTTCCTTAATAGACTTTGAACTTTATGTGTAACTTGTATGTAACTTGAAAATGTATTGAAGAAATTTTACTGTTTTGGATAGGTTGATGTGCAGGCGTCTGTACTATGGTAGGGGCTTACATACCCACATAATACAGATCGCCAGATTGCGCTTATCTAGCTCTGCCTTTATATCTATGGCTCATTTGCTTTCGTAAATTTAAATTATGAATTTACCATTTACCTACCAATGTTTATTTGGGCCTTGACTTGAACTTTGTTTGTTTTGAATTGAAGGTCATTTGATGGCGTACAAAATTCTTAACTGAATGTCTACGAGAATAGACTGTAGTTTTTAAGATAAAGTAGTCTACAACTACAATGTCGTCCTATCCGCTTAGCTTGCTTGCACAGGGTGGGGCGCTCCTTGAATAACCGGAAGTGGGTGCCAACACTAAGAGTACCAAAACAACTTGTTAAAATAAGAAGGATTTGTATCGTCCTATCCCAATATAGCTGCCATTTGTTATTTCACATGTGACAGAACACTCCTAATGGTTACCCACACACAATACTCAGGAATTAACTGACTTTAAACACATAAAATAAAGATCTGTTAATAATTATGGTTTTGATATAAATTAAAACTGCTTTAGTTTTTAACTGAGTATTCCTGCCATGTGGAATGAGAATTTCTCAACTTTAGTTCCCATAACTTCTAATAAACCCACTCAAGCTTATCTTATATTATATTACCGGGCTCCATGTAACAAAATAAACTACTGAGAAGGCACTATCTAAAAGATTTCTAATACTTTACCTGACATTCTAAAAAAAGGGTATCTTTAAAAAAATATTTCTTAAAGAAAGTGCTATCTTAACTACTACTGAGGCTACTGAGTTCAATGTATGAAAGGATTGATGAAACTCATTGAAACCATAATATATGGAGCTCAATGTTAATATATTTTTATAAGGATAAAACAACACTTCCCATGATTAGTACAAAATAAAATTAAATATATTGTTAGTTTTTTACATAGGTAAAATTTATTTAAAAGTACAGAACATATGAAGGACTACACACTGAATTGAGATAAAATACTTAGTACTGACTTTGAAAAATGATGTAAGCCACTTTTAGTATTCACAATATGAACTTATTGCATCAATTAATGATTATTTGGCAGACCAAAAGAGATTTTCCAACAGTGCATAGGTCATGAAACCTAATAAATATATTAGTGAAATTTGGAATAGAAGCTGTAAGAAAATCTGCAATTAGACTAGCCACTACACCTTATATACCGAAACATTATGGCTAAGAAACTTTAATATGTGATGTTCCAGCATACAAGTTCAGCTGCATGCAGGCAACAAGGGGCCAGCATACACCCAAATATAAATTAATTTTAAGTAATAGTCATAGATAGTAATTTTAATATATTTTGTACAATAAAATACAATTAAGTACAACTTGTAGCAAAGATATTAAAGAGAGTAATATTTATCTCAAGTGTTAAAGCTGCAATAACGTGTGTGTACGCACAAGGCATATTTACACAGCACACACGCACGGCAACAACACACCATGTGCTGCACACTATAGTACATAATTATTTTTATTACTTAATAGAATATAAAGACACGCCCAAGCTGAGAACTCTCCCACTTACTTTACATATTTCAATGCATGATTAGCCAATGAACATGCCTGTACTTCACTAGCATTTTGCTATTAAATAATACATCGATCGTCGCTTAATATCACAGCTAATTATGCTTTGAAAATTATAGACATGTCTAATTTTCACTAATGTAGATAACAATGTAGAGTATAAGTAGACAATCTGAATAAATTTACATTACAATATCATGTCTTTTCATATGAAAAATTTAAAATTACATTACCAAAAATTAAACAGTGCAGCGCATTATAAATAAATGTGCATACCTTAACATTTAATTGACTAAATAAATTTGTTGCCTGCAGATCTGACATATTTTAAATATCGAGAGGTAATATCTTAAGAGAAATTTTTAACTTTAACTATTGAAAAAAAGTTAAATCCAAATTTAAAATTATTTTGTATCTATTATGACAATTCCCTTCAAATCCACCTAGTTATTATGAATGTGAAATATCATTCCAAAGCTGAGTCTCCTTCACACATATTTCACTACCACTGTTAACGTGGACAAAAAAGTAAGGATCGAAGAGAAGTTGGAGCTAACACTTCACGAGTGTGCATTGCTGTTTACATGTGGCTTCTTTTCCTGTGTGTCTGGTGTACGCTGACCATCGCGCCGAGGAGGCATACGCTCATTGATTGCATCCAATCCTTTAGCCTCAGCAAATGAAGTGATCTTGTGGTTAGGTGAAAATCCTTGCAAGGCATTCTTTAATGATGTTTTGCCACCAGAAAGTGCACCCAGTGGCAGGGCTCCAGTGGGAGTTAAGCCCTTCAGTTGCAAAACAGATTCACTTTCCTCACGAAGTACAGAAAAGACATGGGCCATCTTACCAATAGCACGGATTTTGTTGCGAATGACTTCTTTCCTGAGATTGGCTTCCTCCAATGCATCATCTCCTTCAGACATCAGCTCATCATCAGAACAAATATTTAACACATTGACCAACATCTCTGTAACTTTCTCACCAACAAATGGAAGAGACCAAGTGAACACATCCATGAAGTTAGGCAGCCAGTAAGGGTGAGGAGAACAGTTGAATTGTCTTATATTCATAACATTATTCTCATACTTTAAGACAGCAGCTTTGTTGTTGTAAACATCCAAGTAGTTAGGAGCAGAAAAAATGGTAATCAGGCTGGGGAAACCTGTAGTTTGGCTTTTACGATACATTCGGTAACCAGCATCTTGAGCTTCATGAGCACGTATGATTGATAGTAAATTGTTTCTTTGTAGAAAATCACAACATGCTGCATAGCTATAGAAATATGAACAACCTCTGACAGAGTTGTGCGAGAAATGTTCTGCATTTTTTTCATTACCAAAGTCTTCAAGAGGATCAGACCAAAGCAGATCACACATAGCTCCAAATGCGGGTGGTTCTTTGAATCTATCTAGTTTACGAATATCATCTAAGTTGTTGATTTCAGGGGAGAGGCCTCCGTGCACACATAGGAACTGCTGGTTCATAAGAGCAGCAAGAGGTAAGCAGTCAAATGCATCCATACATGCATCATACACTTTCTCAGAATACTTGATTTTGCATTCTTGTTTGAAGGTGAAATACTCCGTCAAATGTCGGCATTCATGGTTACCGCGTAATAAGAAAAGCGTCTTCGGGTAACACAACTTCAAAGCCCAGAGGTAAAGAACACATTCTATACTGAAATAACCTCGATCGACATAATCACCTAAGAATAAATACTTGGTACAAGAGGGAGATCCTCCCACCTCGAACAATTTCATCAAATCATAAAACTGGCCATGGACGTCTCCGCACACGGTCACCGGTGAATCAATCTCGATCATCGTTTTTTCTGATCGTAATAGGGTGGCACCATCTTGGATGATTCGTAAAGCCGCGTTTTCCTCGATACGACCTTCTAAGATAAAATGTTGCTTCAGTACTTCTGGAAGAGGCTTTCCAGCTTTTTCATCGAATACTTCAGACACAGTGAGCTTGTGGCTGGGAGGGAAAGCGACAGTTTGGATCATACGCTGCGTAGTCGACACTTTATCATTGCTCCCGGACATATTTGTCACATAAAAAACACTAGGTCTAATCCATACACGCCACTATTTTCAAAATGGCAGAATAGATATAATACTAAAACAGAATCCCGATTTCACGACAGAGAAACTACTGCGCACTGGAAAACAATGCGCAAACATCTGGCGAGTGGTCAATAAAATAAACAGGGATATCGAGCGCGTTTTATTACTTTTGAAAATATCATTATAGTAGTAACACTGGCAAGATCTGCAATAGTTGCCAGTACAATGCTAAGAAAATCTACATAAACTCAAATATTTGAGTAAATAAGTAAAAACTGATGAACTATGTTATTTTAGCTATTTATAAATACAAATTTAATTTAAGTTTTAAATTAGAATGTAAAATGTTAAAGAAATACCACCCAAAATGATTATTCATATTATTATTTATGGTCAGCCTATGCCCTGGCCAACTTGTTTTCCTTTGAAAATATTTTTTCTAAATATTTAAAGTTCGCATGTAGCTATCTAGTAATAAATTATTATTTCAAAAGTAGTTGGCGTCTCAGAACAATTTTAATATTCTGAGGTTTTAATTTGAATATTTATTTTCTTAGTTATTTATTTAGTTAAAACATCGCTATTCTTTTCGGTTTTAATATAGTTATAGTTGCCAAATTAAGTAATTTAAATTACATAAATATTAGAATGTATAAATTAAACAGATAATAACGTCACAAATATATATAAACGAAACTGTCTATGTAAACGAACGTATACCATACCATAATAAGCCCTCTTTTGGATATTGTTAAAATTAAAGTACCTAAATACGTGTAAATTTAAGAAAAATAATGAGATAAGAAAAACATTATTTTTATTCAGGTAACTTAGGTAACCACATAATTACAAAATATTTTCAAACGCTACAGTTTGTTTACAAAGTTAGTTTACAACGTACATATTATAAGGACAACACTCCACAAACTAGGTAATTAAATAAACCTACGTATCATATTTCAGATAGTTATTAAAATATTATGGGTTAGAAATAACCAATGCTTATGAACGTGGTTCCCTAATATTTTATTTTAACTATTTGAATTGGAAAAATCATGAAAGTAACAATAACTAGGTGAGTAGGTAGTTATATTTTATGATGTAAATATAATATCAGATTACTAAAATTATGCGTAGTTCCAACTTTCTTTCGACTAAAGCCACCAAAATGAGCAAAATAAAACCGCTTGTTCTGACCATGAATATATAAGTTTTCGACTGAGGCTTGTCTTGTTCAAAGTAAAACGTGGTGTTGCAATTATAATATTGAAATAAAACCCAATTTTAGTTGTTATTTTAGACCAGTGGTTCCCAACCTTTCTCCGACCATGGACCCTTTTTCTAAATTATTTGTTAGCAGGGACCACATAAACTGTAGGTATTTAAAAAGAAAGTTAAAGCTTTATTCAAAACTTAAAAAGTATTTGTAGCGTAAGTTCAGTAGTGACAGTTAATCTTCACACACTTCATGCTACCAAAAATGCTGATGCGAAACATTTTATGTTCCACCCTGGGAACTAGGAATTAGCCAACAGATAGCGTAGGAGTGATAGTGCAGAACTAAAAAACAACAGTATACTTGTATTGCCTTTTTGAATTATTTTGTGGATTTAATAATGTTCTGTCCCGCGGACCACTATCAATGCTCTCTTGTACCATCTGTGGTCCGCGGACCACCAGTTGGGAACCACTGGACTTTAAAAATGGGAATTTTTTATGGCAGTTTGGTTTTGATAGTACATTTTTACTACATCTTTCTTGATGGTGGTAGGGTGGGTAGGTAGTGGGTGGTAGCACATAAGTAATCTACTACTCTGTGGTGGTAGGTCAGAGGGATAGGTAGGTACGGAATATTTAAAAATCTGCAATTTTTATAACGTATTATAATAATATTATTATAGTCGATAGGCCTAACCAAAATCAACATAATCATTCAGCAGATAATAATGCAGGTATATCATACCTATTAATTACCTATATTCTTAGAGCATTAAACCAACCCTATATTATTATTATCAATAAAATTAACGACTGACTTTTCAAAGGAAACATTTCTATTAATAATACTAGTAGCAAGACCATGCTCGTAGTATGTACAACTGTAAACAAAACGTTTTGTTGATTTAATTTTTTTTATGTTAGGTAGGTATATATATCTATCTCCTCTGCCACAGTTTTATGAAATAGTAATACTTGCCTCTGCCTTCAGAGCTCCACACTCGATAATCTACATGAACACCTCGGGGAGAAAGAAAGCCATAAGTATGTGTTTTTCTTTAATTTAGGGTTCCACCGGTCCCAGTCAGCGGCTAGAGTGTGACTCACTTATCAAATTTTTCTCTCGGTTATGTTGTAACATCGACAGCAAAAATTTTATTTGAAAATAAAAGATGTTGCCTAAATTAAGTTTTTACCCCGGTGAAGGGTAAATCACGTGGGTATCTTTACCCGTCTGCTTTTCCAAGAATACTTTTATTACTGGTATAAATGGAAACAGTGTAGGTTAATTAGTACCTAAGGTAACAAATAAAACGTGTTACTTATATCTGTGACATGGAGCATCGAGTATAGATAGTGTAGGTAGCTACTCATACTGAATAATAATCAACATTGAGCCCAATACTAAAATAGTTAAGACTACTATCCAACAGTTAGTGACAACAAATAGATTGCGAATTGTTCTATAGGCAAGGCAGGTACCTTGGAAATAAAAGTTAAAAATAGTCGCTAGCGATAAAAATACAGGGAGCATTCGGAACATTGTGCTGTGTTCGTCAGATTTTAATTGTACGTTTTGGCGTAAGTCAATATAAATGTTTACCTCTGCTTGCCTCTGATCGAGACTTCACCATGCACATTGCCTTTGAGTCTGCTTTGATGAAATATTTGTTTGTCGGTTGCTGTCACCTGTCGCGAATTATGTACTTCTAGGATACCTATATTTACTGGGCAGGGTGTCAGTATTTTTCGGGAAAATGAGAGATCTA
This sequence comes from Eudonia mercurella, assembly GCA_963082485.1. Classification (NCBI taxonomy): domain Eukaryota; kingdom Metazoa; phylum Arthropoda; class Insecta; order Lepidoptera; family Crambidae; genus Eudonia; species Eudonia mercurella. The sequence goes on along the minus strand of OY720030.1, from coordinate 10,026,944 downwards.
GTGTGATTGTGCAAGCAAAAGATGGTGTTTTAGTTTTGAAACAATCCGAATAAGTGTGGCGCTTCCGCCACCGGAAATATACTTTAGTACTTCATTATAGGCTAATATCGTGCGAAAATCTAACTCGCAAAAAAAAAAAAAACCTTACTAATTGACGAGATTATTACTCGTCTAATTAATTGAATTAATTAGACGAGTAATAATCTCGTCTCTATTAGACGCACAGACCAAATAGACGCGTATACTTACTTAGGTACCTAGTACGAATTTGGCAAGCTAAGTGCTTTTATATTTTCCTCCGCTACTTTTCACACCTATCACCGAAAACCGATTAAAATCAGTCACCGATATACCCGCCTGCGGCTTATTTTGGTCAATGAGAGTCGATGTACGGTTTTAGTCCGGCGCGCGTTCACTCGCATACTATTTCTCTTCCACATGGGTGCCTACAATGTAATCGTTGCATAGTCGATTAATCCGTAAAATTTTACTCGTTTCGTAAATAAAACTAACTTCTTCTAAAATAAATTGATTGATTCAAATCACCAAAGTATCATCGATGATGTTCCATTTTTCTTGAATTATTTTACTAACAGTTAAGTTTTTAAATTTTTTATGTAAATGGAAGAGTGTACCCGAAATGATACTCGCTTTCCCATTGACGGAGGAAGCAAGTGTTATATAGTTTGGCTAAAGTTGTGTTTAATTTGAGTTTTAAGTTCTGTTAAATGTACCTAATTTAATAATGACGGTAATTTGTCTAGCCTACGTCGAGCAATTAGCACTTAAGGCGAAGGGCAGCACACTAGCGCTGCTAATGGATTTAATTTGATAACTGCTTAACTGGATTTTTTTCAAACATTGCAGACCTTCCGTCACTAGGCAAACATCTATTATTTAAAAATTGTGCACTACTTTTAGGTTTGTTTTTGTATTCATTCGCTAACACCAACAGTGGCCATTGTTTGTGAATAAATGCGATAGCCCGTTTTGTGAATAAACCACGCAACAAACAGTAGTGAACAATTATTAAATAAATACTTTGGATGCTTTCCTGTTGTCGGACGGTACGCAATGGGCGCTAGTGTGCCTTACCCTTCGCCTTAAAAATAAAAAGTAAAATTTGGATTGTTGTTTTGTCATTTATTAGGGGTGATTCAGTCGCTCTAGAGTGGTTGCCGATTCCGAAACAAGCAATTGGTTGAATAAAACTTACCTATATTTCAAAACATGTTTCTATATTGTTATCGATTACCTACATGCTAATCGGATGCTCTGTGTAGTCCGTATCGTATGTACCCTGTACGTACTTACTGTTTTATTTTTATATTTTACTAGCGGCCCGCCTGCATCTTCGTACCAATACGTATACAAACTGTGCGTGCGAACACCTGTTATGCAGGGTGCCTAGTGTGAATTTTGTTTACTATCCGTATTCATTCGATTACGAAAACGAAAATTTGTATGGCAAAGAAGCAGCGCCTCCTGGCGACATAAGAGAAGAGTTACAATTTTGCCATACTAATTCTCGTTTTCGTTAACGTGATCGAATGCTGAATGAAACTCGCACTTGGCACCCAGTAGTAATTTGTAGTAATTTGCGATATAAGCAATTTGTAAGTCGCACCGCATCTAAACTTATAATAGATAATACTTTGTTTGTTTTTATCCACTCATGTGCTCTGGTTACCACAGAACAATTGAATTCTATTGTGTCTGGGCCCGAAAGCGTCTGTGTATCTACCTACAATTGATTAGCATATTAAATCATTAGCACAAGTTCTAAAGCTTATGAAAATTGGTTATCTGGGGGCACGGCCGTGCCCCCACCAAGTCGAGCAAAAAAGCGTCACGGCCGTACCATCCTTTTCTCGAAGCAATTCAGACCATTTTCGACCCCCTGTAACTTCGTTGTGGATAAAACTAGAAGACTGAAATTTTCAGTAACCATGCAGGCATTGTAAAGACACGTATATTTCAAATTTCATTCAATTTGAACCAGTATTTTAAGAATTATAACGGGTCAAATTTCTTAATTTTGTCACTCACTGACTGACTCACCGATCATCAAAATTCTAAGGCACTTCTAGCAGACCTAGAAGCTTCAAATTTGGAATATAAGTAGTGTTTGGTGTATGAATCAAGGAAAAACTAAAATATTTTGCAATTTCGGTCCAGTTTTCTAGATACACCAACTGCATAAATAGCTTTGTAATCCCATATAAATGTATAGGATTACAAAGTTACATGTGCAGTTAATGAATCCACTGATTCATGTATAATATAATGGAATAATAGGTTCAGTTAAATTTTTCAATATTGGCTTTATTCGTAACGATGTTTTATTTTATTTATTTTACGGCAATTATTATTATTGCGTGCGAAGCCGCGGGTTTAAGCTAGTCCCATATAAATATAGGCGCATGGTAGTGCCCCTGCCAAATCGAAAGGAAAAAAGTAGAACTGTCTCTACAAAATACAAAAAGAAATGAGATCCCATCAAAAACAATACTTGTCAAAAAAAACCAAGTCTCGCAACTCAGTTGTTCTGCGGTAAAAAGTTGTGAGATCCATGTAATACCAAGTCGGTTATTAATTTATTCAGTCTCTACTTAAGCGACTTTCTGTCTTAATACGTCCAGTCTCTAAGACCACGATCGTGGTCCATAACATTCTTTAATGTTTTATATAAATATATTGAGACTTGGCCATCGCCTGAAAACACGTGTAAATTCAATCGCCTGAAAACACATGTAAATTCAATTATTTAGTGCGATGGCCAAGTCTCAATATATTTATATAAAACATTAAAGAATGTTATGGACCACGATCGTGGTCTTAGAGACTGGACGTATTAAGACAGAAAGTCGCTTAAGTAGAGACTGAATAAATTAATAACCGACTTGGTATTACATGGATCTCACAACTTTTTACCGCAGAACAACTGAGTTGCGAGACTTGGTTTTTTTTTGACAAGTATTGTTTTTGATGGGTCCCTATTACTAGCTATGTTAATATGTATATGGTTTATTGGGTAAGATATTTGCATTGGCTTTGTTTATCACTAAGGAATAATGTGCAATAAATGCGTAGAAAGAATAGATAAAATTTCTGAAATCTATAAAAAGTATGCATTTATTTTCGATAGATCTATGTACTAATATTTATGTGGGTGTAGGTACGAATGGTACGATAACACATCTAGATTTCATAAGTTACAAGGCAACAATAATAATTTTATTATATTTGCATTTTGCGATAGTACACACACACATCAGGCATTTAACAAAAATTTAACATTCGACCCACATGTATGTAGTTACTTAATAAGTATGTATAACAGGCACTTAATGTTGCTGTCTAATGTTTTCTTCTAGCAGACAAGATTATTATATAAAATCGATTGCATAACTATGTCTGTGTATTATTTTAAATTATTACATATTATTTATTTATTGAACTTATGCCTATAATATGCATTCACAATGTCATTTTCAGTTACGATATGTTTACAATTGTTCTACAATTTTCAGGAACTATATACTGTTATTAACTTAAACATTCTAAGAGAAAAGAAAAATAGTTATTAAAGACAAATTTCCTTAAAAACATTGGAATGAATTATGAATAATTAAGTTTAACACTGTTATATGACTATGAATAATTCGTTTTATAAATCCATATGGTTATAATTGGTAATCAAGTTGGCACAGGGACTTTGCCTTCCTTGTTTTGTGTGGACCTGTAAGTACTATGTGGTTGGCACCTAACCACCTGCTATGAAACAACTTGGGAGTAATCGGTAGGTTGGGTGGAGAAGTAGTTTTCACACCTACTTGAAGGAGGCCTTCAGTAGGTGTGTGCGAGTTCTAGTTATCCCACTACCTATCCTACAAATGAGAGGCCTTAGGGTGGTTCTTTGGGGATTTACTCGGGAGAATCTTGATCCTAGGGCAGAGGACGATGCGGAGGCATTTCCACAAGTAGGAAAATAAAATAACGGGCGGCAGCTGCGGCCCGCTAGAAAGCTTTAAGCGACCCTTTTCACGTCATTACTTGCGTTTGCGAGAAGCTGCATCTTAAGCTTTTACGAGGAAAGATTTCGTCGAAAATGCCCCCTTAGGGCAGTGGAGGATGCGTAATGCATGTTCATATGTATTTATTTTAATGTCGTTTAGGCAGCAGAGGCCGTAAGTAGTTCCCGCAGTTTTGGATTACTGCTTTTTTGAAATATATTTTACAGTTCAGCACAGCTCCTTCATATCTATCACCTGATGTTAAGTGATGATAAAGGCAAATGGTGAAAGCTCACTACACCCGGGATCCTCAACTACTGAGGCACTGACTATCTTATCTCTAGCTGCCGCCGGTACACAACAATGCTACAAACATTTATGTTATGGCGACATATTCAGATTCAGATAAGATGGTGGTAGACCAAACCGAGTACACAAACATGTACCCCCCACTGGGAATCGAACCCGGGACCTAAGGGTCTGAGACCGGTAGTGTTAACCACTAGATCACAGAGGCGGTTATACTAACCTTAACCTGGCAGTTTTTCTACATTTATTGCAATAGTACATCGACCAGAGATAGTCTTCGGGTGGGTTTTTGTATTTCAGGGATTATCGCCGGCTAGAATCACGTACTCGAACAGAATCCAAGCTTCCTTAGATCGCGCTGCGACAGGTAGCACGGTCATGTGTGGCGTGACTTCTCACCGAACGGGTTCACGTTAGCGCCGCGAGAGGACAAACCGGTTTACACCGGCACAGCCAGCGGACAATCTCGATGAGTGGTCACATGCGTTGTTTCGTGTTGTCATCGCTCGTAAAATATTGTAATTATTTGAGGTTTTGTTGTGTTTGATTTAAAATAAAGTAGTTAACTGTAAAATATGGTTAATTACTGTACAGTGTGTAAGAATGCTAGAAATATAAAAATATTGCCTATTTCACGTAGTTGACGAACACTTCGATCTTAAAGCAAACATTATAAAGAAAGAAAAAGCTTTTAATACCCAATATTGGCACTGAAGTCTTAGAACGTGTATAATGACTGTACATTTGATCTCCCAAAATAAATAAATAAATAAATAAAAATATAACAATGAAGTTATAGAAAACCAAAAACAATAAAAATAAAATATTTTGTTTCATTTATCTTATCCTCATGTGACAACACCACCAAAGTAAGTATAAATATTGCGCTCTATAAAGGAAGCTTGGACTCTGTTCGGGTATTTACTCGAAAAATGCCGTCGAAAAAGTCCTGCATTCGGCAAGTACATAGGTACACACGAATTTTCTATCTATCATCATAACAACAAAAATTGTGGGTAGTTGTCATTTACGTAAAACATAGGTAGTTACTAAAAAAGATTTTCAAACCAAGCAATATTCAAACATTAGTTCAGTAAAGTTACTATTTCTTACGGTAAAGACGGAAAATAACATAATATTTTTTGTTTTGAAATTAATTTACTTAAATTTTTCTTACACGACATAATTAATATATAAAATAAAAGCATAATAAACAAATAATTTTCATATATTACATTATATATTATCTCTCGTAATTATTAACCCTGTCAGCATAATTCATGACCATTGCCAACATCAACGTTATATACTGAATTAGAGCTTAACTAGGAAATATTTACATTTTACAGTTTGTTTTTAAGCTATGATGAAATAAAGGCGCAGAAAATTATTTAGACAAGAAAAACTGAAGATCAATAACTATTTGTACGAGAAAGTTAATGAGGCAGGATATAATACTAAAGTAGGTAGTAGTAAAAATAAACTTATGTAAACAAATATTTTTTTCTTATATAAAATTATTTTCTCTGCCCTAGTAGTAGACTATTACCGCTATCTAAATCATCTTTACATTGAAGGGTACTGGCACCAGTGTTCGACAGTTTAAGCCCAGTTTTTGTCAGTCGCCAAAAATAGCATTGGTTGTCATTGAATTTTTACAGCTAGAAAGCAGGTGATCTATATTCATCATCATCAGCCCATTTTATGTCCCCACTGCTGGGGCACGAGCCTTCCCTATGGATGGATAGAGAGAACGGGCCATAAACCACAACGCGGGCCCAGTGCGAATAGCTGGTTGTTAACGACTGCTAATGCAGCCGGGACCAACGGCTTTACGTGCTTCCGAAACACGGAGGAGCTCGAGATGATACATTTTTGGTCACTCATCCGATGACCGGCCTTTGCGAAAGTTGCTTAACTTCAGCACTTGCAAACGGGGCGCGTTAACCACTGCGCCATCAGACAGAGGAGGAGCTCCTCCTTGATCTATATTCAATAGTTGCTAAATACTAGAATCAGTGCTAAATACAAGGAAATAAATGTCGTTCACTGGTTTCTGTCGAAAATTGGTGCCACGACCCTATTTGGGCCAAAATATTGAACCACCAATAGCATACTGTTCCCGTATGTGTACTTGCGACTTGCAGCAAAAACGAATCAGCAATTCTAAATCCAGTGACAATCATTATGACTGAATCATTGCATTTTGTATAATAATAATGTGGAATCGATTAACACAAACTTGTTTGTATGTACCTTGAGAATGGTGTTATTCTTTCGTTTTGGCTCCTTCTATTAAATCAAAGATAATAAAACATATAATAAAACTGTATTTCTAGAAACATACAACAGGTTTCTTTAAGTTAATTTAACTATGACTCCTCTCAGTTCTCAATTCTTAGATGTATATATAACTCGTCAATTCACAGTAACTGCTGAGTCTACAGTTTTGTACTTTGGCTTGCTGTGAGTGAATGGTAGGTACCGGTATTTGATCATATGCTGAAAGAAAAACAGAACAAGTGTAAGTCAAAATAAGATAAGAAATAACGTGTTCATATAATTAATAATACTAGTGGTCGGTCGCCCAGTGGTCGAAATTCGACCGTAATTTTATTAGGGCTGAACGGATTGTATCCTAAGCAATGAAAAATTAAAAAAGATAGAATGTGAGTTTGGATTGGCATTGACAGATGTCGGCCGCATTAATTAAAGACAGGGGAGTTCTTGGCGGGAAAGTGAGGAGTCATGTCTGCGGTTTTGTTTTATTTTATTTTCTAAAATTTGTGTTTATGTCGAATATTAATGTGAAATAATGGTGGATTATTAACCGTTAAGTGTTCGTGAGTATGCATGAGTGTTGGCAAATGAAACAAAACAGTGCATCGTCACTTTTCAAATTCTCTCAAGAGGTCCGCCCAAGGACTTAGTAAAGCCTCCACATCTTTACTGAGATACTCGAGGGGTTGGGGGGTAATGATAATAGAAATGAGAAGTGAGAAATTACATATAATTTCTCACTTCTATTATCATTTATCATCATCATACAGGAAAGAAATATTGTTTATTTATGTATTACTTGTAAGAAAAATTACTTTGACACTGGCTAAATGTGCTAATCGCACAAAGTCATCAACTAAATAAAAAAAAACATACATATGTATGCTTGTGTGTCAAATACATGGTATGGGCGTACCCAGGAAATCTCGCAGAACATGTATGAACTCTCCTAGTTACTAATCAAAGTGTAAACGGGGCCTTATGCTCTAATTTTTAAATAAACCTCGCAGTAGACACTGGCAAAATGCACAGTGCAATTGCCAAAAAACCGCGCGCGGCGATGGCGGACGAAGATTACCGAATCTAGCCGAGCGTTCGAACGCTCGGCTAGATTCAGTAATCTTCGGTAGGGAGTTGCGAGCTGAGGTTGGGAGCGACTAGCATTTATTTTATTTGACATGTTATTGTTTTGAAGGAGCTAAGTCAAACGTAGGTGATTAAAAAATATTTATTCAGTGTCTATATCAAAGTATAGAAATCTGTTTGATTGATATTGTGTTGTGATTGTGACACGCACATACATTCTGCATGCATGCAGTCAAATTTACTTTTATTTATTTAACTACCGTATAAAGCGGGATCATTTGCGGCTGTTTGCCCTACACACTACACTACATATACCTAATGTTTCATGTAGGTGTGTTTGTGTAGTGTGTATGACAAAACAGCCGCGGACGATCCGACCTAAAAATGGGTAGCCCAGAAGCTGGGTACGCCCATGTGGTAGTGTGTGTAATGTTGTTTTTGTTAATTTAATGTAATTTTAAGCATAATTTAAAAAAATATTAACATTCGAATAACCTTCTCTATATAAACTAGAAGTGTGCGAAATTTCATACTCCTCCGTCCACGCAATTTTCGTAAAAACGGGTATAAAGTTTTTGCTTCACATATTATTATATTGATTAGTTATTTTACTAATACTATTTATCTGACAAGTCATAGCGAAACTAGCAAGATCGCAATCTGAACGCGCAAACTTATACGCTTTTGAGCTCCTGTCCTCTCCTATGTCAACCTTACATACCATTAAAAGTAATTACTTAATGTATAGGCAGCTTCACAATGAAAGAAGCAACTTAATGGTGACTTGCACTAAAATCATTTAAGTACATTAAATGGCTTGTATTACTATAACGAAGATAGGCCTATCTCTTACCAGAGATAGGTTATTAATCCCCAGCGTAAGTGAACTTGGTGACAATTTTTCGTTCAATAAAAATCTTCACTTAATTTAAATTGTGCTTTATATGGCCATATAAAATATCATTCTATTACTAATAATAGTTTAGTAGAAAAAGGTAGAATGCTGTTATAAATATAATTCGTGACAAAATATTTATTAATGATGTTTAGTGCAAATCACTATTAGTCAAGTAACTCTCGAATTCATTTAGAGCAAATTTAAATTAATTTATTTTAATAAAATTACCTTAATTTGTCTCTTCATCGTGATACATAGTAACGTAATAAAATACATGACCAAAATTGGCCAAAATACTGGAATATTGAATGCATCAATGAACGTGCAAAAGAATGCGATGACAGTGCTCTTCGTCACTGACAGCCAGAATTTGAACTCTGGCAGCCGTCTTATGAACGGCCTGAACTCCTCTGTGATCCTCATGGGTAGAGCAGGACCATTGTCATCTTCACCTGTAACATCATTTTTACTTAATTAATAATCGTGCTCAGTGGATGTCGTGCATTTGGAGAGGCCTAGAGTAGTAGTAGAGTCCAACAGTGGACTAGTATAGGGTGATGAAGATGATGATAATTAATGATACAAGTTTTGATCTGACCCAAGCTGTTTTTACGAGGGGAAAGTCAAATATATAAAGAACAATATAGTTAATCTATCTTTTTAACAGTTATGTTATATTTCTTCAAACTATTAAATTTTATTACTACACAAAAAAGGAACTGTATCATACATGACACTAGATAACATTTAGCACTGTTACATCACTTACATCCATAGAGATAAACAATGAAATGGTGTGGAATCACTTCCTATCTATTGTATATTATAAATTAGTTAAATCAAGACGGTTTTTAAACAAAATAGGGTTTGAAAATATCCGATATTTATTATAAATATCAAAATATCAGATATTTATGATATATATCCGATATATATCAAAAATTTGATATATATCCATTTTGTATAACAGGCATATTATTATTTTATTGTATTATTTATGTATACTATTTGCATGTGTTTTATAAATATAATAAATTATTATAAAAAAAAACTGAAATGTTTTTATTGTTTTATTTATTTAGATATTTAAAATCAGAAAAATCAACTCAAAAATATAAAATCTTATAGGAAAAAACAAGTTAAAAAGATAAAATCTTCTTATAAATTCTAATCAGTCAATGGCTTCATTAATTTTCTTAAGTATAAATACCTACACTTATAGGTAGCAAAACAAGAAACATTACAAATAATATCTTAAGAATAATCAAATCAAATAAGTCTTTTAGTTATTAAATCAGTCATGTTCTACATTCGTAATAAACTATTAATTATCAAATAATTAATAAAATAATCAAAAAATGCCATATTCATTATTGCAATTGGTTTGACTGCAAGGAAGATTTTGTATTGAAATATATCACAAAATTCATTTGATATATATTGGATATTTATCGGATAAATATCATGATATATATCCATTGATATATATCCTCGAACCCTGAAATAAAATATTATAAACCAAAAATGAAGACAGTTAATATCAAAAAATCATATTTGTACAGATGCAAATTAAGGCTTGTAATTTTTTCAGCTCTTAAATAGCCTTCACACAAGATAACAACACCATTGAAACTAACAAATCTGAATCCACTAATTTACATAACTAGTTTTTCATTATACAATTGAGACAACAAATAGGCAGCTGTAGTAGAACCAACCGCTACCTTTTAAATCATGGGTAAAAGATAGAACTAATTTGTTTAGCCTGATATCAGTTCTTAGAGTAATTATTTGCAGTATATGCTACAGAGGACCTGTTTACTGCTTGAAATACTTTATACAATAAATGTATCATTTTAGTACTAACAAAACAAAAATACTTACCATCAAAATCCATTGCTGGATCAATTTTTGGTGTCAGGAATGCTATGAATAAATTCAAGTGATATATTCCAAGGGCATATGTCACTATGTACCAACCCTGCAAAATTAAAACAGTTATGTGAAATAAAAACAAAGTGTGTGTTAGTTAAAGTTATCCATTCTTGCTTAATTTATTCTTCACTCTTAGTTTTGTCTCTAGTTTGGTTTTACTTTAAAAATAGGTTTAAATTAAAGTATAAGTATAAGTAATTAAAGTTTGTGACTCTTAGATCAATGCAGTAAGCGTCACAATGAAAAAATGGATGTAAATTTTTGTGCAGGCTATTTATTGCACATAATATATTTATTTATTTATAGGAAGACCAACAGCTATGATACAACTTAAAAACTTAAAAATAGTAACAGAAAGCCAATTATAGGTCCTCACTAATAAAAACAAAATTAATAACAATGTGATGCGTGTGAAATACATTCACTATAAAAAAAATTAAAAAATAAAATAATGTATTATATTGTCAGCCATAATGCAAGACAAGGAAAAGTAGATGAGTCCACTCTGCCCTACAGGTAGACTTAATATAATTATACTACTTTGAATTGAATTGAAAGCGTTTAATACAAAGATTCAGGGACTTAAGTAGGTTGGCAGGCTACTCTTAAAAGAAATAGATCAACCCTAAGACTTTGGTAATAAGAAGCATCCTGGAGCCTTCTGGAGTGCTAGCCACTCTTTTAGTCAGGTGAGGTAGCTATGCACATTCTATTGTAAAACTAGTACAGGCTTTGAGTGTGATAGTTATTATAGATCACTCTTGGCATATCCAAGTCAGTTAAAACTGTTTGCTTACATTATATAACTACTTAAGAGTTGTAAGTTTTATTTCTACTCTTAAAAGCTGTATGTTTGTTGTATAAAGTAAATAATTTAAAAAATCAAAAATATTTTACTTATACTGTTTTAAATCTTATAATAATAATAAAAAATAGTATCAGCCACACAGTCTTACTTGTTTAGTGAATATTCTAAGCAAAAATATTAAGACAAGAACCACACTTCCAATCCATCTTCCTTTTGTATATGGTGTCCACCTGTCTAGTGTTCCTTGATAAATCTGAAATTCATAATTGCATATTACATACATATTTTATTTAGTAAGCTTATAGGTACATATAAAATATTATTAATCAGCTGTGTGTGTGCTATGATCAAGTACAGAATGCCCAGCACTGAAACAATAAAAAAAACAAGTAGGTACTGGGTAAGAATAATAAACTTTTTTCTAGTTTTGAGTTGAGATGAGATTAACAAAAATGTAAATGTATATGTTATCTAACTGATATTAGTGAATGAAATACTGATTTGGTATGTTTACATTTTACAAACTATTGGGAGGTTAGTTTTAGAACTGCGGTAAGTATTAGTTGATCAGTCAACAGTTCTCAGGCACACAAGTTATTTTAATTGACTACATACGAATTATACTAATCATCATCAATCACGGTCGAAGTTACTTGTGTTAGTAGCCATGAGTGACATTTACTGGATACGTGTATAAAGATGGTAATAAAGTAAATACCTGTGAAATACGTGTCCAGGCTTGTGAAATAATGCTTTTTCTTGTAGTTTCTGATGCTAAATCATTTCCGTCCATCATATTTGATAAGGTTTCTGTGTCTCAAAAATTTCTAATCACTGTACATAACTGTCACTAACACAAGCTGTAAATATATAGGTTAATAATAATTACAGATAGTATCTAACATTAATTTTAGAACATTAATATTAATTTATCTTAAAATGTATGGCATATTCAATTAACATGTAATAAAACATTTAATAAATAAAAAACTAGAGACCAACACCTACCTACACATCGCATTCAATTGACAGCTTGACACGAGTCACACAAGCAGTGTTGCCAGTAGCCGATAGTCAAAAGTAACTCGAGACGGTTCAAAAAGTAACATTTTCACAAGAAAAGTAACATGTTATTTTTAAACCTTTTTTTTGTAGAAAAAGACAATCCTAATGTTATACCACCTATGGCACTTGATTATACAAAAAACTTTCTATTCCATTCTTAAAGCTTCGGAAGAAAAAAAACAATGGATTTAATGTTATCTCATTCAAGGACTCTGCCCTTGAAGTTGTGGACGATTATGTTTACCTGGGACAAACGGTCCAGCTAGGTAGGTCCAACTTCAGCAAAGAGGTCAATCGTCGAATCCAATTAGGCTGGGCAGCGTTCGGTAAGCTACGAAATATCTTTTCGTCCGATATACCGCAGTGTCTCAAGACGAAAGTCTTTGACCAGTGTGTGTTGCCAGTGATGACATACGGGACTGAGACGTGGTCGCTCACTATGGGCCTTATCAGAAGGCTCAAGGTCACTCAAAGAGCAATGGAGAGCGCTATGCTCGGGGTTTCTCTGCGAGATCGAATCAGAAATGAGGAGATCCGCAGAAGAACAAAGGTAACCGACATAGCCCGAAGAATTGCTAAGCTCAAGTGGCAGTGGGCAGGGCACATTGCTCGCAGGACTGATGGCCGCTGGGGCGGAGCAGTCCTCGAGTGGCGACCGCGTACCGGAAAGCGCAGTGTGGGCAGGCCTCCAACAAGGTGGACCGACGATCTGGTGAAGGTCGCGGGAAGCCGCTGGATGCGAGCAGCACAAAACCGGTCGTTGTGGAGATCCTTGGGGGAGGCCTTTGTCCAGCAGTGGACGTCTTTTGGCTGAGATGATGATGATATCTCATTCAATACCTATTAGGACTTCTTGGCGGGAAAGTGAAGAGTCACGTCTGCGGTTTTGTTTTATTATTTTTATTAAAACAGTGCAACGTCACTTTTCAAATTCTCTCAAGAAGTCCGCCCGAGGACTTAGTAAAGCCCTACATCTTTACTGAGATACTCGAGGGGTTGGGGGGTATATCATTTCTCACTTCTCATTTCTATTATCATTCATCATCATCATACAGAAAAGAAATATTGTTTATTTATGTATTACTTATTGTTTTCTAAAGTTTACGCGAAACTTGGTGAATGTTATTTTAAGTGTTGCAAGCGAGCGAAGATAATATTTTTATCTGATATTAATTATCAATAATGATGATAATGATCAATATAAATATCAATTGATATATATCAGCGAAAACTGGTTACATTACAGTAGCTGGTGTACACCAAGCGTACCTAATTCGTACATACATGAATCAGTTAATTTTAACATAGATTGACTGGATTTTATTTAAAGCCCTTAGTAATTTTTCGTAATAATAAATAATAAATTTTGATACAATACTATCGATCTAATCGATAATATCGATATAATCGATTAATTTTGCCTATCGGATATGAGATAGTATCGCTGTTAGTTTACAGTTCAAGTACATAACTATGCTAGCTTCTTTATTTTTATTTTCTTATATTCTTACTAAAATACTTTTCTTAATAAAAAATAATAATAAACAGAATTTTATATAAATAGCAATAGCAATCAAAAGAATCTAGCACTTACCCTTTTTCTTGTTCATGATTTGGTTGCGAGTGTTGTCAATTATTTTAAGTTGATATTTATTTAATTATGATGGTATGGTACATACACTAACTTTACACTATAATTTCAAAGCAGTTTTAAAAATATATAAGTAGCATTTTATTGTGCTTGTGTTCTGTAGACGATGTATCGTGTAGGAAGACATAACATGAATGATAATTATATCTAAAAATAATTTGTAGATACATCGATTTCAGCAATATGATCGATGTTATCGATAGTATCGTATACCTAGATAATTATAATCAATTATAATCGATACTATTGGCGATAAATAAAATCGATACAATCGATATTATCGATTGTCTGATCGATATTTAGATTATTTGGGGTGGCGATAATCGATTAATCGTTAATCGATTTTTCGGCAACACTACACTGCGCCATCGAGCTCCTCAATCAAATCAATCAATCAATCTTTTTTGGCAAGAGATGCTTTTTATTTTTTACGATAGATGATAGATAAGCATAGGTAATAAGCGGTATTTTTAAAGTGGTTTGATATTAGGGAATAAAGCAAATGGTCTCATGACTATTATATACTAGTTGACAGAAAATCTCTATAGCGCGATTTAGCATTTCTTGATTGATTTATTGAGCATTTATGGCGTTTATTTAAACTTACTAAATAATCATGGCTCCATTTATGCCAAAATGGTTGCAACTTTTTCTGAAGATAGATCCGAGTTTTTGAGTAATTAACCCTTTAACCGGCAATACCGTAATACTACGGGTAGATTCAACTAATTGTAAATAATTTTTTGGTTTTTAACAAAACAGAAAAAATCGAATGTCGATTTTCAAGGGTGAAGTATCAATTCCCTGAATCGATTCAATACTACATATCGATTTTTAAAAAAATCGTTTTTTTTTGGCCCGAAAAATCGATTCTTCGATTAATCGATCTCAGATCGCCATCTCTAATCTCAATGCTTGAGGATTATATTGTGTAAGCGAAAAGACTTCTTGGCGGGAAAGTGAAGAGTCATGTCTGCGGTTTTGTTTTATTTTCTAAAATTTGTGTTAAGTCGAATATTAATGTGAAATAATGGTGGATTATTAACCGTTAAGTGTTCGTGAGTGCGCATGAGTGTTGGCAAATGAAACAAAACAGTGCAACGTCACTAATCAAATTCTCTCAAGAAGTCCGCTTGAGGACTTAGTAAAGCCCCACATCTTTACTGAGATACTCGAGGGGTTGGGGGTATATCATTTCTCACTTCTCATTTCCATTATCATTCATCATCATCATTTCCATTATCATTCATCATCATCTTTAGGATTATAATACTAATGAAATTAAGAAACTAATGACATGGCAGCATGGTCTATGACCTTAGCCGGTTCCTCAGAGAACAAACTATTAAAAAAAAAAAAAAAAATATTGTGTAAGCCAGCCAAGAGACTTCTTGGCGGGAAAGTGAAGAGTCATGTCTGCGGTTTTGTTTTATTTTCGAAAATTTGTGTTATATCGAATATTAATGTGAAATAATGGTGGATTATTAACCGTTAAGTGTTCGTGAGTGTGCACGAGTGTTGGCAAATAAAACAAAACAGTGCAACGTCACTTTTCAAATTCTCTCAAGACGTCCGCCCGAGGACTTTGTAAAGCCCCACATCTTTACTGAGATACTCGAGGGGTTGGGGGTATATCATTTCTCACTTCTCATTTCTATTATCATTCATCATCATCATACAGAAAAGAAATATTGTTTATTTATGTATTACTAATAATAAAAAATACTTGAAATTGGCTAAATGCTAAACGCGAAGCCATTAATTAAGATTAAAAAAAAAGCCAGCCAAACACTCTTAAATTATTAGTCGTGGGAAAAACGTATCCCTAAAAAGATTGGAACATAATAAATAAAATAAATAAAATAAAAAAATAAAAAACATTTGCATCTGCATCAGGACAATGTTCCGAATCAGTGATATGTTTCATTTGGATCAATTGGAACATGGAGTTTTTTGAAACAGAGTAACTTAGAATTCACGCAGATTTGTGTCAGATGTGGAACTTGCAACTGAAACCACGTCGATTTTTTTATTATAATGAATTTTTTTGTTTACTGAATATCTTATAACAAAGAAGAAAATCGTTTTCCTTCATAGGTACTTTTTCAGGCTTAGGACTGACAGCTAGTTTATCTACTAACATGTTGGTAGCTGGCGTATTCAAAAATCGATTTTATATACAAGTATGTACACTCTACAATACATATCTACATATTAAAATTTAAAAAAAAGTATTTTTGAGACTATAGCGTCTTTTAAAGTCGTTCGACGGCTATTTAGAGTTAGGCCGGCACTCTTATCATTATATCGTTATTTCAGTCACTCTTCCACAACATCACGTACACTGTTGCGCGCGAAATTCGCTTTCGCTTCTCTCTCATCAGTTCATCACTCGCTCTTGTCGTTCAGTCTGTCGGCTCGTCGCCGCGTCGCGTTCGTCGCCTCGTCGGCCGCAGTGAGCGAGTTCCAAATGAAACATTTTACACTGGGCAACTGTTCCGGAACAATCGTATCAGTTTCATGTTTAGGAACACTGAGTCGTTGAGACACACGTCTACTCTTAATGATTAATCATAGAACGCTTATTAATACCCACTCGTTCGCATACAACTTTTGCTTTCTAACATTACACGATGATATCCTGGTAGGAAAGAAGGAACTCGCTAGAGCAACGAACGGCCCTAAGCTAGCGCGTTATTTTACGATTGTACAATATGTAGATCTGGAAATGCCAGGTGTTCATCTGACTGAGTGACCCATCTGGGTGACCAAGTAAGATACAACCGGAGTTTTGCCGTGCTTCGGAAGTGATGTTGGATGGGAAGCCATTGGTTGATTGTTATCGTAAGATTGTACCTAGTTACTCAATAACATCCATTAATCCGCACTGGGGGCCGACCGCCTAACTCTCTCGCTTTGAAGGCGAGGCCAGGAGGAGGCGTCATCTTGTCATTTCGAAAGGAATTGAAAAATATTGCTTAAGCTATAGCTTTTGATATTATTCGATATTATGTTAGAAGGCGAGGCGAGGGCCTCGCCTTCAAAGCGATCGAAAGCGATAGAGTTAGGCGGTTGGGGGGCTGGTCATGGGTAGTGGAGTTTGACCGTAACCCACTGGTTACGGTCCAACTTTCCCAAGTATTAAAGAGCATGCAGGTTCGAACTCTCGAACTCAGCAGTGACACGTTGAAAGGCTGATGTGATAATATAATGTGCCGTAAACAACAAATAATTGGAAATGGGTAAAACGCAACCTATTGGTTATTTTTTTCTGCGGCAGTCTTCACTTTGGTGGATGGATACAGAGCCTTAATCTTGAGGATCTAAAAGGAAAACTAGAGGCTGATTATGCAGTAATGTACCCGGAGTCCTGGAACCTACCACTCAGCAGGAACATATTCGGTGTTTTGTTGGGTACGCACCCACAAAAATTCGGGAAGGTGACTGCGGTTCCAGATAACTTGCGCGTCTTCTCGGTGTTTACGAGAAAAGTATTTCAACGGGTAAAAAAAAAAAGGGATAGCATGTGCATAATTTTCCGATTGTGGTGATGGACCCTACAGCACGAGCAAGAAACAAAATTGAAGTGTAATAAGCTGAAAATGTCAAAGAGTCAGTCATGATGTTATTACATATTAAGTACATTTGTATTAATATACAAATGAATACTTATCTTTTGGTAATAATAAATATCTATATAATGATAGCTTTGTGTAGTAATAGTTTTGTGTATTTTCTTTTCATTTCAAATTTCAAAATGTTTGTATTGTGGATATTTCTCACAAAACAAGCTCTTTAAAAAAAAATCAATTGACGACAGACCAAATCAGAATGCAATGTAATGTTTAGGAAATTTAATGAAACTTTTTCTAATTACATTTTATACATTATTATTTTACATTTTTGAGGGATTATTTTGATTCTAAGATGCCTATTCAAAGTCCTAACAGGTTTACGAAATAAATAACATAAACTTCAAATTATGTTTTACGTAGTTTCTACTCTAGGTACCTACTGCTATTATTGCATGTGTTTATTTACAAATTGTCATACATTGAATATACATAAAACTTACGGTTTATATACCCCTAAAATATCTTCGTCTTTAATAAAGAAAATTTTGGTCCAGCTACATCCTATAAATCTAAACGCAACTAGTAAAAAATTAAATATTGCTATGTTTATGTAGGTATCATAGAACTGTACACTAGCTTTACATTATTCAATGTAGAACGCTACTCGTATCTTTAACTTTGAAATACAATTACAATTTGAGATTATGGCCAATAATTACAACAAACTTATAAACTTTTTTTGCAAGTATGGGTATGTTATTTTAAAATGCGTCCACATTTTATTACCGAAATCCACGAATCTAACAAAAATATAGTTTTTAAAATAATGCTAGTTCAATTACTATCAACAATACTGAAAGGTAGAATAACAATGTTTCATTTCCAAACATGCAATGACATACTATATTCGAGCTTAGAGCTAGCTATACGTAAATTAATTGTTACATATTACAATACATAAGGCAAGGATTGCTTTATTTATCAATAATGGTAGACTTTAGGCATATCAGTTAATTTCTAAATTAAAGTACGAATGTAATCTTAACATTACATAAACTAATAAATGCTCACTTTGTTTTTATTATTATTTAATTAATAAAACTTAGTATTAATTATAAGAATTTGTTGATATTTTTACAGCTAATAGCGATGCATTTGACTAATTACAGTTTTACATCATGATATAAAATTATCTAACTTTCTCATGCGTTAGCTGTTCTAGTATTTCTAAAAAGAAAGTTTAATTGCTTATTGTTAACATTTTTTCCACATGATTTTAACTCCTTCAACATGATCAACTAAACAAAAACATTGAATAAAATGTGTACCTATATATGGGTAAACTTAGTAACATTATCTCAAGCTAATATAGTTTCATTTATGTTTTTAAATATCAACTCCAAATTATTTTTTGAAAGGAGATAATTGATGTTTTTAATATAAGCGAATAGAGTTTACAAATAACTGTAACAATATAAAATAACCATGCTTATTACTTAATAATAATATGTACTTCTAGATTCATTATAATGTTAAGAGTAGTTTTACTAATTTACAATTAATAATGATATGTACACTGGTTTCATTTCACTGCAGAAAAATTTTGCATCTGGTTGTTGCTGTTGGAAGCTACCCAAGAACTGAAGACATCTCTGTAACAATTACAATATAATATATATTTGTGGTAAATTTCAATCAAAGGTTGTTGATATTTAAAATAATAAAAAAACATTTTTTTATTTTTTTATGAAGCAAGAGAGGAGAGGAGAAAGAACGTTGCAATTAAACCATACGAATATTATGAAGAAAAAGGATGTTTTTTTGGTAAAGGTAGGGTATTGTTAGATGGAATGTTACACTTAATTATTGTTACTAAATAAAACATATTTTAAGTTGTAAGATTACCTGCAATGACTGACAACACATTCGTTGGAACAGTATTCATCCTCCCATTCACTGTTGGCTATTGCCGGATTAGTACAGCCCTGACGAATACAAGATGCTGTACTCCTGTTCTCATTTTGCTGAAATCAAACAACACTATTAATTGGTAAAAACTTAGTAATTTGCCTTTATAATGTCACACTGCTGGGCAAAGGCCTCCATCATTGAAATCGCCACAACTACAATTAATGGCTATTTAACATAAAACACATTTTGCCTGACATGTGAGTTTAACAGGCTGAACAAGTGTTTCACCACAGAGGCATACACACACTTAGTAATAAATAATAGTTAAATTATTGAAATCAATATTTTATACCCAATTCATAACTTTTGCAAAACTTACATCTGGTGACTGCTGTGGCATGCCTGAGCTGCCATTACTATTGGGTGAGTGTGATTCAGGTTTTGAAACTTGATTTTGTGGTGACTGTTGAGAGGATTGCTGCGTGGGTTGTTGTTGTTGCTGCTGCTGCTGTTGTTGTTGTTGTTGCTGCTGCTGTTGTTGTTGTTGTTTTTGTTGCTGCTGCTGTTGTTGTTGCTGCTGCTGTTGTTGTTGCTGTTGGTATTGCTGTACCTGATGTGCTTGTTGCATCTGTTGATGCGCTTGTTGCATTTGCTGTAAAACAATTATTTATTTTAAATGTTTATTGATAGTCAATAAAATCTCAACACTTATTTAAAAAAACCTTATCAGCACCAGGGTTATAACCTGCTATATTTACCTGCTGAGAGTGATGATACTGCATTGCCGGGTGAACTGAACCCATTGGAGGTGATTGTGACTGAACTTGTCTATAACCAGGGGGTGAGAGACCAGAGTTTGATGCATAGTTGGATGGAGACTGTGTGGGCTGGTAACTTCTGGGTGACTGAGCTAGGTTAGGTTGGCAGGCTTGGGGCGAAGTGGCAGGGTTTACTTGGTACCCCTGTGGTGACTGACCTGGTACTCCCTGAAAACACAAATTTTGCATTGGTTTTTTTATTCTTGCCAAGTGGTTTGTTAGTGCAAATGCCACCCAATCCATTCACACAAGTCAATGGATAGGTAACCAAATAAAAATGGCTCAAGCTGTTCCATGTTTTGAAAAGAGCATAGCAGTAGATTCCGGCTGTTTGTCATGAGAATGCAGCAGTTTTTTGTTAAAATGAACATTTAGATAAATTTGTATTCAATTACATACCTAAAAAATAAATATAAACTAAATAAAAAATTACAGCCTGCTGTTTATATAGGTATATCATAAAAGATTTAACTAACATTTATTAGTGTTATTTATAAATAAGACCAATTAGTCAAGATTTTAAGTTACCTGGTATGTCTGAGGTGCATGGGCCATATTCGCTTGATAGCTCTGAGGTGACTGTTGTGGGTTCGGTGGATATCCCTGAGGTGTTTGTCCGGCATAAGCAGCCTGCGCTTGGCCCCCCGGATAGTTCTGGGGTGAATAACCTTGTGGCACTGCATTTGCCACAAACCCTTGCGGGGAATGGCCATTGCCATATGATTGTCCTTGGTAATAATTACCATATGTTGGATTTGCACTGTTGGTATGATTGTACATAGTTTGATTTTCTTGGTCACTTCCCTAAAAATAAAAGTTAATTTTAATATTTTTTTAACACATTTATACTTAGTATTAAGTTAGTATACTATACCCCTAAAGATCCAAACACTAGTTTCCTTTTACTATGAGCCCTGCAAGGGGTTGAAAATGTCTTTAAATTTAAAATTAACACCTTGTTATTATTTATACATTAATGTAAATTTTATTACTCAACATCTAAGCCTAATAATATCTTTCAATTTAATCTTTTTGGCACTACTTAAAATAATAATCACTTCAACTTTAGAAAGTTTTTGTTTTGACACTTGTGTTTATAGGTTAGAAAGCTCTAAATGGAACCTATATATTTTGGATTGCAATAATATAGAAAGATATATAGCAATTGTACTACGGTCACCATTTTCAAAGCTTTCTAAATGGTAAGCTTTCAACAAGGGCGGTCAGTTGTATTGTAAACATTGTGCGGTAAGTATTTACTCCTAATATCGTAACAAATGAAATTAAAGTTTATACCCAATTCATTCTGTTCAGAAGATGTTTTCTGCTTGATTTTACTTGTGACTTTAAAACAAAATCTCAAATTCGACAATTTCGCGAACGAAAGCAAAAACACAACCGCACTCAAAACTCAACTCTTAGCAACACACGCAACAAAGCGACATGACATGACACAATGACTTTTGCTTTTTTAAACTTCGAATCGTCTACATGCGCGCGCCACAAAGCCTTGAATGAAACATGTTTTCTTGGCCTTGTAGAGTTGTAGTTGTAAAAATATTTTTTTGTAACAAAGAGGCCTAAGATTAATATGATTTGTAAAAAAATTTGGTGTTTTTCATCATCATCAGCCCCTCCCGACCCACTGCTGGGCATAGGCCTCTTTGCTTGTGCCATTAATGGTGTTTTTAATTATTATTAATTTGTAGTTTTTGTTCGTCTGAATAATAATTAGCCCTGGAAAGGTTTATTTATATTTAGCAACTTAACAAAGCGAGAAAATATGTTCTAAAAATTATGAAAATATAGTTTTTGCTGAATTATTTAAACTTTACTTTTAACAAGAAATAATAGGAATCTTTGAAACTATAATATTAATAGTAGGTAACCACTGTGATAAGTGCCATGTATGATGATGATATATTTAAAATGTATTCAAAAGTTGTCAATATTTTATAAAATTGATTTGTCATATTTAATTTGTTATCATTATTTATTCCGCATGCTTTAACTTTTTTGTTATGCAGACTTTGTTTCCTGGGTTCAATTACCAGTTTGGGCAATGTGTGATTCATATTTTTTGATGCATAGTTTGGGTTTGTGATCACCAACTCACATTTGGTGTGGTGACTAAGCCATTAGGCCTTTGCCTAGTAGGGGACAGTACATGTAAAGTTAGTTTCCTTAGTAATTTTATTAATTTACATTGATGAGAAAATACTTTATATAATTACCTTTGATACCAAGCTAGCTCTGTACGCTGCCAGTGCTTTGAGGTATTCTTTCTTGGCAACTTCAGTTTTCTGCTTATAGACCTATGAAAAAAAAACAAAACTATAATTATAACAAATATAAGAAATGGGATATTCAAATAAAAATAATACTTACACTCTTATGTTCAGAATCCAGGCCATCCCACATGGAAGCAACAATTTTCGAAACTTCACCAAAGCTAGCATTGGGATTCTGTCCTTTTATTGCAGCTTGTGTATCTCGGAAAAATAAGGCATATGCAGATACGGGCCTAAAACATGAACACTATATAAAGTAAAGTAAAGAGATTAATTAAGTATTTCAATAGAATTAGTAGTCTAATCATAGTTATTATTATACAATGGATAATTAAAACATGTTTTACTTCTGAGGTTCATTTGGGTCTCTTTTCTTCTTTTTCTTTTGAACTTTGGGTTTTTTCTGCATTTGTCCCCTGTTAATGCCATTATCTATTGGTTCCGGAGATGACCGTTTTACACCCATGTTATTGACACCCATCTGTACAAAAAAAAATTAAAGAATTTGAAAAAACCACAAGACATATCATATTAAATAAATAAAATGCATTAAATTCAGATCTGTATCCATAGTGTTACTCCACAGTTCTACATTAAAAATCTGACTAAATATTTTCTAAGAGGAATAAAAATAGCTACATGGAATATAGTTCATTGGCAACAGAAAATATGTTTTAACAGAATAGGCAATGTCTATATGAAAGTATGTAAGCGATAAAATTTGCCTATACCTGATGAAGCGTAGTTTGTTGCTGCCGGCTCGCTGAGCAATAATGGATAGGCAGAAGGCTTTCCGCATCACCAGGCAACTACCAACAAACAACCAATTCATTAGATTTTCTAAATTAGGTTCTACTTATTAGAAATGCTATATTGATTATGTGCCAATGAACTATATTTTAAAGTAGAAGGTTAACAATGACCATGGGTGTCAGCATACATTTAATAAGAAGTATTTATTATGTTTTACATAGGACAGTATTAAATGATTAAAGTATGAGGAACTTACATTAAAATATTGAATAAAATAATAATGTATTGGAATGTTTCAATCAAAGCTTGATACTCATTTTTATTGTTAATGAAAAAGATGAGCCTGTGTGTTGAAGACTATCTAGGCCTATTTATACTATCAAAAAATAGATAGAAACATTTATTTATCATTTTAAAATAATCAATAGAGTAATTCTAAATATATAACAAGTATTTATACATAAGCCATAACTTATCACATCAGATACCTGTGAGTGATGTGAAGGCACACTGTCATCGGAGTCATCACTAGTAGTTCCTGGAGGGGAAGCTCTCTGTGGCGAGCCATAAACTGGCCCGGATGGTTGAGTGGGGGTGCTAGGTGTGGGTGGCCCACTCATCACTTGCGTGGGCTGCATCATCAGTAGCCTCTGTTGGCCGCCAGGCTGTTGCTGAATCATGTAGTTACCCGCAGGAGCGCCAGCACCACTATAACAAACAATTATTACAATAGGTTAAAATAATTTTGATTGTTTTGTCATCTTATACAGGATTATAATAAAACTTTGACATTTTATTTAGTAAGCTTATAATATTCATTTAGCATATTATCTTGTTGGTAACTGTGCTTGATAGAACATTGTCATATTAATGTTAAATTTTCAATACTAGAGCAGTCTACTGAAAGTATTCAATTTTCGGTTAATTAAATTACACACCTGTGCGTAGTAACAGGTGTGTGCGGTTCTTGTAAGTACAAAGGTTGCTGATAGGACGGCGCGCCACCGGGGGGCGCTAATCCGTCTTGAGCCGGGTTCATCATGCCCACCTGAAAACAGTTGACCGTGATTATTTTCTATATTATTAGCTGCAAGCAATTACAACAAAGCAACACAATTTGAAACGGTGACGATTTATGAACATGTTTTTATTTCAAGGATTTGTCAACATAACCTGCAAACTAACAATAACTAAAAAC
This sequence comes from Eudonia mercurella, assembly GCA_963082485.1. Taxonomy (NCBI): domain Eukaryota; kingdom Metazoa; phylum Arthropoda; class Insecta; order Lepidoptera; family Crambidae; genus Eudonia; species Eudonia mercurella. The sequence goes on along the minus strand of OY720030.1, from coordinate 10,002,350 downwards.
AGAAGACAAGACAGCAGCAAAACTCAAAAGAAATGAGAAATCCAAATATCTTAATGTGGAATTAACGAGAATTTACGTATATGCATTGCAGACTGGAAGACTGTTTATGTTTAATTAACTGGTAATTTGGAAAAACAGTAAACGAAACAATGCTGAAAAATTGCTATGATGACGCAAGGCAAAGCAGAGGCAACAAAGGCCACAACAAAAAACAAACTATAAATATAGAGAGAATAGATTTTTTTTTTTTTTTTAATAGTTTGTTCTCTGAGGAACCGGCTAAGGTCATAGACCATGCTGCCATGTCATTAGTTTCTTAATTTCATTAGTATTATAATCCTAAAGATGATGATGAATGATAATGGAAATGATGATGATGAATGATAATGGAAATGAGAAGTGAGAAATGATATACCCCCAACCCCTCGAGTATCTCAGTAAAGATGTGGGGCTTTACTAAGTCCTCAAGCGGACTTCTTGAGAGAATTTGATTAGTGACGTTGCACTGTTTTGTTTCATTTGCCAACACTCATGCACACTCACGAACACTTAACGGTTAATAATCCACCATTATTTCACATTAATATTCGACTTAACACAAATTTTAGAAAATAAAACAAAACCGCAGACATGACTCTTCACTTTCCCGCCAAGAAGTCCTAGAGAGAATAGAATAGGCACGGCACGGAACGTCAATACAGTGTTGCCAACTCTAATTTTGAAAAAGACGTAGATCGGAATCGAAAAGTACGTAGATTTAGTAAAAGGTCGACATGAAAAGTTCGTAGATCTACGTACTTTTTTTTCTAAGTGAAATGAAGAGGGTGGGGTAGCTAAAACTGAATAAAACGAGTGTTTTAAGATAAGATAAGATAAGATAAATAAACTTTATTGTACACCAAAAAATAAAACATTTGACAAAAAATTACATAAAAATACACGTACAAAGGGCGGTCTTATCACTAAGAGTGATCTCTTTCAGACAACCTTTGGATGGACAAAGAATATTTGAATTTGAAGTGGGTTCGTCGTCGCGTCGCACGGTGGATCCTGTACTATGGACAGCTTGGTCAAAATTATTTAAAGAATGTTTTTGACTGAAACTAATTTGTAGACGTTTGTGGTAAAATAACTGCAATTAATCAAAAACTGTTGATTATAAAGGACAATAAATTAAAAATGTTTCCTACAAATAATATAAGATTTTTTTTCATTTATACTTTATTTATATAACAAATACGATTCTACGGATTGTTTACTCTGGTAAAATCATGTTTTGATTTGTCAAGCTGACTTTCACTTCGTAGTTTCATTTCAGCAGCAAAAAGCAGTTCATCAGCAGAAGTAGATGCACGTAAATTTTCAGTTTTCCTACGTTTACTACGCTCACTAGACTCAGCAAAGTCCTTCGCCGGCCTACCTGGGCTCACTTTATTCTTAAGATATTTAAAAAAAATGCAGAATCCATCTAACCAAGATAAATTATTTTAAAAGAATTTTATTCTGTCACTGTTTGATGAAAACCACTTAGCCTAGAAATGTTTAACAAAATAATGTAAGGTTTTTTTGAGTAGAGGTTGATCTGAAGCAGGGCAGTTGGTTTCAGCAATAATCATCTCTTCTAATTTTAAAATCTTGCTATCTAATTTCTTGTACTTTAGTGAAAACAATCTTTCACACATTTCTCTCCTTTTTATTGGGTAGTCAGTTACTCCTAAGGATAATAAACAAAAAAAACTATAAAATCAGCTAACATTAATCATAATCTGAATAAAATTATCTTAAATACGAACAGTTTAAATTGTGAATTCACTACCCCCTTACTTCTAAACCCTGCCATTTACAATAGGGGATTTTGCCCGAACTATACAAGTCATATCTGCATACTACATTACTACATGAGTCACCAGAAATCAATAATTGTGAGGGGAAAATCCCCCAATTGAAAAAAATAAATAAAAGCGAAATTGCATTTCCAAAACAAAGTGACATTTATATATTTTTTTTTTGCTAAATAACTTATTATCAAAACGGGTTACATTTATATGTTTTAAATACTACATACCTTCATCACCACTCATGATTTTTTTTATAAACTATGCGATCTTAATTTTATAGAAATATTTATGTAAAGTCTGAACTAAACTTTTTTATTTACAATGAACAACAAGGAAAACCGAAAATAGGTAACGTTTGACGTGTCATATAAATAATACTAGACGACTGATTTTACTAAGTTTACCATAAACTAATGTAATATACCTTCAATTTATAAAATCGAAAAAAAATAATCAACTATCTACATTTTCAAAAAAAGCCTTTTTGACCAAGCTGTCCTTAGTACAGGATCCACCGTGCGTCGTCGGTGCATTATAAATAATTATACAATTAATTCATTTTCATTATTTTCATGCAAATTAGACTTATACATATATTTATATTATAAGTCTAATTTATATCATATTACTATATCATATTATTATATCATATTACGTTCTTATCAACAAGAAATTATTTAATAAATTTTGGGGTAATCCTGAATTAGCCTAAATAGCCCGTTCTTTTTTTCTAGGTAGCCTAAATGGCTACTGGTAGCCGATTGGATTTTTTGGTCGCCATTTGACCCCTCAAGGTAGCCTAAATGGCGATAATTCGCCTAATCTGGCACAGGGTCCAGTATCCGGGTCAGCTAGTATAAAATAAAACGGAACATGTATTAACTTTTTTTCGCAAATGCAAAGGAAGTTATGCCCATTCAGCCTAATGAGACAACGAGTTACGTTATTTATAAATTTGTACAAATTGATAGAAAATCCGTAGATTCTGGGACTAAAGTTCGTAGATTTGCAGCAAAGGCCTAAAGTTAGTAGATCTACGTAAAAAGACGTAGATGTGGCAACGCTGCGTCAATAGTCAATACTTCTTTTTTTACTCCTTTAGTTGATGGCTTTGTGCGATTAGCACATTTAGCCAATATCAAAGTAATTTTTCTTACAAGTAATACATAAATAAACAATATTTCTTTCATGTATGATGATGATGAATGATAATAGAAATGAGAAGTGAGAATTGATATACCCCCAAACCCTCGAGTATCTCGACAAATATGCGGGGCTTTACTAAGTCCTCGAGCTGACTTCTTGAGAGAATTTGAAAAGTGATGTTGCACTGTTTTGTTTCATTTGCCAACACTCATGCACACTCATGAACACTTAACGGTCAATAATCCACCATTATTTTACATCAATATTTGACATAACACAAATTTTAGAAAATAAAACAAAACCGCAGGCATGACTCTTCACTTTCCCGCCAAGAAGTCTTACTTCTTTCTTCTTCTTTTTTATTTATGGCAAAGACATTTAACTACTTACTAAAGACAGGACATAGAGATCGACACTGTAATCCACAACTTATTACCAAGTGGTAACAACTCGCTCAGTTTGATGTGATACGACTTCTAATGCAGTCGTGTTTGTGCGCGAATAGATTTGACAAAATCTACAGAAAATATGCCAAATTGCGTATTGCGATATTGCAAATCCCGATATGATAAAAAGGCTGAACGTGATTACAGTTTATTTTCGTAAGTATTTTGTATATTTACTCAATAATTAGCCTATATAATAATTTCCAATAAAGTATTCTAGAACATTTGCCTATGCTCTGTACCGCCCTCTAGTGGTAAAAAGCAAAAGCACTACTTTTAGGGAAGATGTCAATTTTGTAGATGATTTGGTGATGTTCAAGTAATGTCGTTTTATTTGTCGATTAATGTTATAGATAATATTTTTATACCGTAAGTTAAATATAAGTAGTAATATTCTGATACAATGATCATTGCGTTGGAGGACTGTTATGCACTGGAACAGTAAAACTAAGTGATACCTCAGCGGTCCCCCGACGCGATGATCATTGAAGCAGAATATTACTACATATATTAAACTTAATGTCTGACGCCCCGCAGGTTCACATGTGAACCTATAACAATTGGTTTTCAATAGTGTCTGGTTATTGGTTGTTCTGTTTATTTTTTATACCGATTTTGGTTAACCTTTATAAAAATTATCGATATGTCGAAATCATAACGGAACATCCCTACATGTCTTCACTGCAGAGCGACACCTGCCGTGTGGTAGCTGAAACTTATTCTAATTGATTTTAATACGCTGTTATGCTTCTCAACGTTAGATGGCGTTACTAGCGCCCCAGCTCAAAGTCTTTGTATGAAATAGTCTCTAATAGCCGCTCTATTACCTATTAAACCTCTTTGATTTATGGCATGTTTTGTGTCTACAGCCGAATACAATGCCGCCATAGCCAATATACGGATACGGAAAAATTCGTCTGTACACTGACAGTAATATGACATTGGCATTGTGCCTCAAGGAATACCACCTTCAAAAATCATTTACCCCTAAAACTAAAATCAAAATTCCCTATAATAGCCACAATTACTATCAAATCCCATTAAAAACCAATTTCTGTTTTGTAATATCCTTTATTTATAAATGATTAAATATTTTAAATGTAACTAAGTTTTTTAAGTTTTTAAGTTTTTTAAGTTATTTTGAAGAGGTCGATGGCGCAGTGGTTAACGCGCCCGGTCTGCAATTGCTGAGGTTGAGCAACTTTCGCAAGGCCGGTCATCGGATGGGTGACCAAAAGTTTATCATCTCGAGCTCCTCCCCGTGCTTCGAAAGGCACGTAAAGCCGTTGGTCACGGCTGCATTAGCAGTCGTTAACAACAGCCAATCCGCACTGGGCCCGAATGGTGGTTTATGGCCCGTTCTCCCTATCCATCCATAGGGAAGTCTCGTGCCCCTGTAGTGGGGACGTATATGAGCTGGTGATAATGATGAAGTTTTTTACTAGTTTGACTGCTTAAAATCATACACTATTAAAAAAAACTTAATATTTTAGAGAATCGATTAAATGTTATGCAAGATCCACCATTTCATTGCAATTTGATTAAATAGATTGAATTGTACCAGGCTCTTATTTGTGCATTTTTATTATTCTTAGCGATAAATGTAAATATGTAAAACCAAGAAATTCCTAAAATAAAACCCCCCAAAAAATCCGATCCTCTTGTGAACCGTGGCCTTACCAGCCTACAGTTTCATGGTCCTTACACATGTAACTCTTATACATCATAAGTTTTTTGAGGTCTGGAACTGTCTAAGCATATATTTAGCAAACGGAACTAATTTTACACTATAAATATTATCAATGTAGGTAAATAACTTTTTCGTGTATTTATCCACATACTTAATGTTGTTTAATGTGTTTACATTGAAATACTCGGCCCAGGTAAAGGTAAAATAAATATCTCTTCATTTTTCTGAACAAGTGAAGGGAATTTTAGGGCATATTGGATACATTTAGGAGCGTGTGAAGTACCTGCCTATTTAAACCGACACACGAAACACAAAACACATGGTAAAATCACATATGTGATAAAAATTTTTTACCTCTTATCCAGAGGTAATATATATTTTTTATTTGGCACGTATTACCACGCGTTTCACACGCAATCACAATTACACACATTGAAATGAAACAACTTGTAACCACAGAGTCACAGCACAGACTCTGTAAAGAGTTCAAAATGTCAGGATAAAATAAAAATCTAATGTTTCAAATTACTTACTCTAAATATTTTTTTTTATTTTTATTTTTTAATAACTTGTTTTTTTTCAGATTTAGATAAATTCTAATCTGGCTTAAAAGTCTTTTTAAATACTGAATTGGAAAACACTCACATGGCAGAACAAATGTACGTGTAGTCATTATACACGTTCTAAGATTTCAGTGCCAATATTTATAATGTTTGCTTTAAGATCGACGTGTTTGTGGAACTACGTGAAATAGGCATTATGTTTATATTTCTGGCATTGTTCATACACTGTACAGTAATTAACCATATTTTAAAGTAAACCACTCTAATTTAAATCGAACATAACAAAACCTCAAATAATTAAAATATTTTACGAGCGATGAGAGTTCACACACAACACGATACAACGCGTGTGACACTCACTGAGATAGTCCGTTGGCTATGCCGGCCGTGTAGGTTTACACGGTATGTCCTCTCGCGGTGCGTACGTGAACCCGTCGTCGTCGAGAAGTCACGCACACATAAGCCGTGGTATGTAGTAGAGTACCAGTGACAGCTCGCTCTAAGGAAGCTTGGACTCTGTTCGGGTGTTTACTCATGTGGTTTGAAATAAACGATTAATTTCGATGTGTAATAGTGTTCGCGTAAACTTAGAAAACAACACTTACACACACGCACACACACAAAAACACACACGACGCGTTATCATGCAAAGAATTTTATTCTCTTGTTTGTAAGAAATTGTAGCGTATTAATACTATTAAGTACCATACTGTTTCAGTAACTAGCTTATGATTAAGTAAAATCTGTTTCTCATTTTTTATGACACGTAATGCTGTTGAAATATTGTTAAAATAAATAAACATTATAATTATAAAAGTATGGTAGGTAGTCTGGTAAATACTACATCATCTAATGCATTCACTACACAGTTACATAATTATTGTACCAACAATGCGCAACATTTTGCAATCACGTTAAATAGAAGAATTTTACCTACATTTTATATCATGGAAGTAAACAGTACCTAAGGAGGTGTATTATTTATACCTATAATATAGGTATCTTTAAATTTCAATAGACAGGATATACATTATCTTTTCAATTTTATTGTGAAAAAATATATCTCTGTGTTGCTCAATGTTGCGTAATGAGTTTCCCATTAATTAAGGGAAAAACGTTGCGTAACTGCGGTGCTGTGTGGATGACATTACGAAACTCCTGTTGCTGGAACACTAAAAGCAAAGCTAATGAACAAGCTAATAATTGAATGTTGGATTTAGTACCTGTTTACGTACCTGGGGCGCAGCGTGGTGCAGCTGGGTGTACTGGATGTGCGCACTCTGAACGCCCGCTGGCGCATGCTGCCCGTGAATCAGGGGGATGTCAAATTCCTCGTCGCCAAATGATGGTGTGTGAAAAGTCTAGAACAAACAAAATTATATTTTTACTGCATTTGTTGGTTTCATTAGTGTCATAGGTACATACGCAGAGAGGCGAGAGGATATGATACAAAAGGTGGTTATACCACCAAATCTGTGTTAATAAATGTTTTATTCTTCTTTTTTTACCTATTGCGATCTCTGATCAAAAGGTGTGAAAAAGGGGGTTGGCTAAGTTTGCCCAACACACAAATAGCAACCAGCCATTTATTCATAAAGTAATTAACCAGCTGTTTTAATTGCGTTATAACAATGAAGACTTATTCGTAGTTTTAATGTAGTAATAATGTTAATTAATAAGCACAAAGGTAGTTTTCCTTGAAAAATCGATTGGTATGGACCTTGTGTGCATGTGCATAAAATCCCACTTTAAAGTAGAGTCAAATTCAGTTGAACTTTAAGCAATATAGACAGTAGGCGTTTTATCAACTTCACTAACGCGTCATTAAAACTGGAAAGTTTTGATCGGTTGAAAATATGTTAAGTTTTAAGAAAATCTGCCGTCGTCGTAAATTCTCAGTCAATCAAACGGATAACAAAAAAAATATGGGCATCAATTGATTTTTGAGTTTAGCAACAATTGAATAGGTACTCCAGCTTCCTGTTCTGTCCTGTTCCAGCTAATTGTCATCATACATACATACGTTAGTTAGGTAAATGTTCAAAAATACTGTGCCCTCCGAGGTTTGAAATCCATTCATCCAATAAATTTTTGCTTAATCATTTTACAGAAAAATTAAAACAAAGCTTCAGATATTACTTTTTGTGAAACAGCGGCAATAGCTCTTTAGGTATTCATTTAATATCCCAATACTAATACCGTGTCAAACATATATTAATAAAAAGTAAAGCAAAAATAAAGGCTAGCTTTTACTTTGTTACTACGAAACCCTTTTCTATAAATTAGTAAGTAGCTTAGAATAATAACGCCTAGAACGATAGTGTCAAACAAAGTTCGTCAAAATATTGAGGCACAAAATACTCCGTCGTGTGCGTCAGCAGCTTGTCATTACACACACAACCGTACGAATAAATGTTGCAAGTAAAATGGTAATTTCCCCAAACTCGGGGTAAATGGGTAAGTTACTAAACTCTTATCTTGTTTCATAGTTAAAAAATTGTATTGTTGTTACATATGATTTTTTTAATTACTTCAATTTTTTTATGTGAAAATAGCCACAAAGTCAATAGTCACAAAAAGAAAATTGTCTTCTATAATTATTACATATTATTTTATTATATTACCGGCATACATTAATAATATTAACTGTTATATACATTAAGATGTTTTCATTTAAGTTTGTGATTATTATTTAAAAAAGTAAAAATTTTAAGGTACATACAATACATAAATAGTCACGCATCAATCCTTCAGGAGGGGTAGGCAGAGACAATGGACTGCCACTTCTCTTTTAAACTATTTGGAAGCATAATTTTATCTCATTATGCATTGAATATTATTTCGGGCCTTTAGCTAACTAAAAGATAAGATAAGATGGCGGTGAAGCTACGACTACCACAATTTTCATATCATTAGCTACTTATTTAAACATACTTACATATAACACGAAAACATGTACATGTAATGTTATGTAAATGTAACAATGTTTGGTGATAAATATGAATGCCAATATTTATTCATTTACTTTATTGCACAAAAATCAGTCTTATCAGAAAAGAATACTGTTATAACATTTTTTCAGCATGTCAGTTTAAAATCCTTGTAGCTGTAACTATTTTCTAAATAACTGGCGCTTTGATAACAGCAATCGTGATAAATTGTCTTTCTTGGACTCTAGACTTGGATAAAAACAACTCTAAATAAAAAAAACTCGGAACACAAAATGGGGTAAAAGTTTTCCTACATCTAGCAAAACATACATGGAATGACATATTACAAATTTACGAACATTAATATCGTGTTTTACGAAAAAATAGACATTGATTAGCTGTTCTTACAGGTGAAATGTAATCTTAGCATCCTTTTTGCTAGATTCTGACTTGTGAAAGCATCCTTTGATGGCACAAATCGTCATTATAAACAAAAATTGCGGAGCTGCTTACGACACGACGTGACCTTGGATACTAGCGAGCCGTTCGGCCAACCAAGCCACATATGGCTTGGTTAAACTTGCCTCAATCGCCGTGCGCGTACTCGGCTTCTAGGCGTTATTATTCTAAGGTAAGTAGGTACTTACTGTTGTAAACATCATCTTTTATGTGACGTTTATTACTAAAAGTCATTGCGCAATGTGAAAAAAAGGCAAAGTCATATTATCAACAATTTATGACTTAAATACTTCTTAAGCTCTATTCTGTACATACACAATATAAAATACAAAATTCTAAATGTAAGAAAGTGTATGAGAGAATACAGTCACAAAAAGTCCTACACAATGTTTGTGGCAATAAAAAGCTATTGCCGTAATTGTACCATTGTTATTTGTTCTATTGTCGCATGTAGTTTGTATTATAGAACGTTAATTTTGTTTTTATGCTGTCTTCATATGGAAGTTAAGTTACGTTGTTGTGAATAATAAAAAGTGTTTCGGGTCAGGTACATCCTCTTAGGTTATCTGCATCGGGTTGTTTGTTTACATGATCAAATTAAATAACAAATCGTTTATCTTAACTCATTGACTGTTCAACACTAGACTACCATAGCATGCTTACCATTCCAAGATATAGTATTTTTTCCTGTAAAAAGAGTGTTCTAAAAATATGGCAATAGTTATATTCAGTGTAAACAAAGAGCCTCTTCTCTATCAAAACTATTAGGTAGGTTTGTAACCTTCTCGCGGTCACCTAAGCGGTGCTTTTCTTTAATTTGCGTTTAAGGGAATCTTCGAAAGAAAAAGTATGAGGATAATTTGTAGGTAGGTATATCTTAAATTAAATAGAACTTCTATGGACTTTTTATCCACATGCAGAATGAGATGATAAAAGCTTTTACATAAATACGTAAATTATGTACTATGTATCAATTATGTATCAACTAAGTATAAATTATGTATCATTAAAAAATACAGCAATTATGCAGAGGATGCTTCGTAAACTAGTAATTGACAAGACTCATATATAAAAAAAACGTTTTTTGAACCTTGCTATGAAAAGGCCTAATGAAAGGTGGTGAGTAAAATTATGAATCCTGCATAACTTATAAAATATGTATGTAACACATGAGGATCTCATCAATACTAATTTATTGATAACCTAGCTAGTAAAAACCCATATTTGAAATTCCTCTCTCCTCTTTTCCACATGTAGGCACGTGTATATGTATTAATTGGCAATATTTGTCACTAAAACTAAACTTTAGTGTATACATAGTAGTTGTGTTGTTTGGGTGCACTACTTAGGTATGTACGAAAAACCTAATTCCGAATATTATTATCACGAATATCCAAAATCCCTAATCTTAAAATTCCCAAACATTAAAAATCGTTTTGCTTGCTCCTCTGCTTTTGTTTATATTAAGACTTAGTCTAACCTAACCCAAACGACAGCTGTAGTTAAAACAAAACTTCGATTATTGAAAATTACAAATCTATCAATGACATTCAAATTTTATTTATTCGTAATTATTATTCGAATAATTAATTTATTATTTAATATTAATTTATTCGAATATTCGAAATAAATAAAATATTAGACAACATCACGCATTGCCCTGTTACCAAAGTAGTACACACAGGAAGGACAGCAGCTAACCCACTTACTACTACAGTGTCGTTAACGAAACACCAACATTAAAAAAATTTTAAAAGTGTATGTGGGTACTTTGTTCTTTTTTTTTGTGTGGGATCTGACAGTCAAGATTATACATGGTTATTGTGAAGTGATAAGTGTAAGTTACATACATGTAATATATTTTGTTTGTAATAAGTTTGAATTTTGTGATTACTACAATGAGTAAATTAAGGTGAGTTGAGATAATGTTTTATCGTGATTTTTATTTGTGTAAGAACAGATTATCAATATTTTGTTCCTATTTTGTAAGAAGTTTTTTATTTTATAATATTTCATATAGTATTTGCCTTTTACTTTAGGTGTTCCGTAAAAGACACGGTAGGAGAATGTACTGCTATCTGATTTACTATTATTCAATATTATAACATTTTCCAAGTGCGCCTTTTTAATTATTTAAAAATAATATTATAATTTTTATTGCATATTTCTGTAATTGTATGTATTACTTACAAGAATTTTAAGAAACCGTTGTCACTGAATGAAATTTTTGAGGAGTTTGAGCAAAATGGATAAAAACGAGGTTCCAGGTTTTATATCTATCAAGCCGGAAAACAAAGTATAACGTGGAAGTAACAAATGAAGATTCTGGAGATGAAGACTATGTGTTGCTCCAAAATCTACCTGGGTCCCAATTCAGAGCACCTGCTGAAATTCATTATAAAGATTCTTCTGATTCTTCTGATGATAGTGAAGATGACTGTTTATGCTAAAGCACAGCTTTCTAACAGGTCAAAATATTGGTCTTTATAGGACTAGTGTCCGTGGCAAAAAGTGGTACTTCTCACTAATTAGTGATTGTCTTGATATGGTGGACAGTTGGATCATTTGAGATTTTGGAGGAATGTCGCTCTAAGTCTTCTTGAAATAAACAAGAACGCTGACAGTCATAGGAGTGGACGCCCTGATGGGCTGTGTGATAGCATTGCAGTATACTAATAATGGTCACCTGATAAAATATAGAGGCTTGACTGCGTTGTGTGGTGTCTGTCATAATAATGCAAATGTTTATTGCATGAAATGCAATGTTGGTATCTAATGTTTATGCACCCGAAAACATGTTTTGAAGAATATCATACACAGGAAATAACCACATGTGTATAAAAATACTTGAATAAAACATTTCTTGGAGATTCATGTGTTTCCCTTGAAGTCAGCCAGTTACGTCAGTCTACTGCACTAAACAACTATCGTCTCTGTATTACTGACCTGATCATTCATAGCGTACACACTATTTTTGTCGCGCGAAGCTGACAGCGGCGACTCGAGGTTTTCTGGTCGCTGTAACAATCAATACAACATTTTATAAAAACCGAAATTAATTACATTCAAATTTGTTCAATCTGATAGTAAAATCAATTATCATCCTACCTACAAATAAAAAAACCGACCAAGTGGGTGTCGGGCCACGGGCAGTGTAGGGTTCCGTATCCCATCTCAATAGAGAAGAGAGGGCTTTTATGATTAAATGTAGATACTACCGGTTTCATTTGTACTGCGCCAAGTAAATTATATAAGTTAGTCGACTACTGTTACTCGTAAAATTGTAAAGTCTACTTAGCTGTGATAGTTTTCCTTTTAACTACGTCATTTATACAACTACCGTAAATTTTTTCACGTATCCAAAAACAACCATGTTCAAAATTCAATCAATCAATCTCAATCAAAAAAGTCTTTCCACAAACCCGCAGTATTTTTAAAATTGCTATCCAACGACACTCCACACTATGGGATAGAAAAGAAAAAAAAATTACATCCCCACTTCACGAAACTATAAGGGTTTCTTGTTGACTACGGAACCCTAATAAGAATACGATTAGTTATATAGAAAACTAATAGAAATATATTCTTCATTAACTAACTACACATAAATGAAATGAAATCATTTTGGCTTAGTTAAGTCGCATTTTTTTCGGGAATTGGAATATTTGGAATGTTGTATAACCCCTTGAGCGTCGATCGACCAACAATAACAATTAAAATTCTATTGTGTCTGGTATTCGCGCGCTCGAGTTCATAAGTGTGTAAGTTTACCTATCACGCAAACATACACGTAAGCATATAAACGATAGGAGTTAGTGACACGATAAAACCTAAATAAAGAAAAAATAAATTCATCTATGAGGTAAAAAATGTAATCAACTGTTCCATTACTCTCATTATTAAAAACGCTGTTTTAAATTAGTTTTACATACTCATCAAATTAAATGAGATAAATGCTAATGGGAATGGAACGAGAAAGTATATCTAATGTTTTAGAGAAAATATACTTGTTGGTACGTATTTATTCGAAAACACGTGTTGCATTATATATATATATATATATATATTTTTAAAAAGTAAATAAACAAAAGAACGAAATGAATACCCAAGTTGATAAAGTTTTCGGGAGCATCTAATCAAACTTTGACACGTAACGCATACATTCTTAATCGGTACGATTGGATTATAAACTTAAAGCAAATTATAATTATTCAGCTATATAGGCGTACTTTTTGGTATCCGGCTAAAGAAAACTTTTTTGTTCTAAATTTAAACTATTGCCTTATTTTTATAGAAATAGCTTGATTTCCAAAGCACAATCAATAATAATTGTGAATGAAAAGTAAATCCATTAACTTTTTCAGACAATTTGATGAAAAAACCGACTGTTCATTGTAGTGTAACCACGTAACATTCAGTATAGTGCTACCTTCCATGAGTCAGCTATTTAGCTTACCCGTTATCAGGGCTAGTGCAAAACAGGCGATAGTATAAAAGGTATTCTACTAAAGAATTAACATTTTATTTTGAATGGAACGCAAAAGTTAAAGTCTGTAGTCCTTCCTTCGCATCTGCATCAATTGTAACTACAACTGCTTGGTGCTTATAATGTCTTCTGAAGGTCGAATTTCCGGGCTACGAAGATCAATAAGTAAATGTGGTTTTAAAATTATAATATGGTATAGTATATTTTTTTATGCATTAGTAACTTACTTTGCCTATGCGAGCACATCGTTGAGACGATTATACAAGCATAAATGAATTAAATATTGAGTCCGGCGGTCGGCCATCCATAGTAGCATTGTAAGAATAATCGCCGCTAGGACGGTACACCACGAATGACGTTTTTAAAAAGCTACCGTGTTTAAAGTGATTAGGTGCGTATTTCTATTTATGTGCGCTCGATTGTTGAGTTATTGTGATTTTAGTTTAATAAGTAAAATTTCAATTTTAATTTTTTATTTTGCTGATGATGATGATGATGATGATGTAGTAAAATTTCTATCTCAATAAGTGAATACCTATTGCAATTCTAATGAGAAATAATAAAGTTTTTTAACCATAACCATAATATTAAATTACATGTTTTTTTTCTAAATGTTAATTTTTAAATAATACAACATAAAGAATATTTTTATATAAAAATACAGTGAAAAAATTAAACGCCCACCCGACTCAGCCAGGAATCGAACCTGGGTCTTCCGTAATCCGGGCGGCTGCACTGACCTGGCTGCACTTTTTTTTTCACTGTATTTTTATATAAAAATATTTAATTCAGCTTAAGTGTAGCAATTAACACTTAAAAATAAAAAGTAAAAAAAAATAAAGAATATGTAAAAAGTTATGGTTGCAAAATAACTCTCTATTATATAACTTCTATATATAACCTTTATTGATATTACTTCAGCGAAGTCTCATAAGCTGTCCGAGCTTCGATTTGCGGGAACAATTTCAAGATACAACTTAACCGTTCAGTGTTTATTATCGACTACCCGTAATCTTATGTCCCTTAATATAGAGGCTAAAATCAAATAATATTTGCCCCACCTAAGTGGGGTTGACCACAACAACCTCGTTAACTTCCCGACATAGTAGTTAGAAGATCAATTTTATTACTTTTTACACGATATTAAATTCCCTACGTTAGTTGTTGAGTAAATTGTCGAATGCATCTCACGCGGCTGCTGCAAGTAAATTATTCGAGTTCAACTTAATTTACTATAAACTTATTTATCAAGTCATTTATTATTATGATTAAACTTGGAGGATGTTACGATGGACCGAGTATATTTGGGGGCACGGCAGTGCCCCCGCCAAGTCAAGCAAAAAAGCGGCACGGCCGTAACATCCTTTTCTCGAAATAGCTCAGGCCATTTTCGACCCTCTATAACTTCGTTGTGGATAAAACTAGAAACCTGAATTTTCAGTAAACATGCAGGCATTGTATAAACACGGTATATTTCGAATTTCATTCAATTTGAACCAGTAGTTTAAGAATTATAACTAGTCAAAGTTTCTTAATTTTGTCACTCACTCATACTGGCATCATCAATACTCTAAGGCACTTCTAGCAGACATAAATTCCATATAAATGTATAAGATTACAAAGTTACATTTGCAGTTAATGAATCAGTGTACATGTATGTATAATATAATGGAATAATAGGTATAGATAAGTGATAGATAGATAGATAGCCAAGTCAATCTATTTATTTAAAACATAAAAGATTTTTAATATTGAGAACTTGGTATTACATGGATCTTACAACTTTTTACGGTAGAAAAACTGAGTTGCGAGACTTGGTTTTTTTACGAGTTTGTTTTTGATGGTATTATTATTTACTTACCCTAAGTTATTCCACCCCAAACACAAAAGACGGAGTAGTATTTATTAACACGATTGGTTTTTATGTTACATAATACGATAATATTAGTATCGTTTATGAATCTAGGGCAAAAAAGGATAAAAGGTTAAATAATAATTACTAAATTTGCATAAATCAGTTCGAAAAGTGTGACACAACTTTGATCTAGCTTGAACAAACTCGAACTTATAACATGAAGGGATGGTTGCTATAGTGTAAAAAATGAACAAATCAAATTCAAGTTTTGAAAACAATTAAACACTGTTGTTGCTGTTGCTGCTTTTCTGCTAATCATATTTCTGGTACATTGGACACCAAAGGTAACCTAATACCGTGTTTTGCCCTAACCAACATGCAGTCAACGAAAATATTAATATTTTGACAACTGCAGTAGGAATTTGCGTATTCTTAATAGAAAAGTAGAGTAATTCGTCAATACAGCTCAACAAACAATAATTTAAAATTTTACAATAAAACAGGATAGGTATTAAGTTACACCGCCAAAATCTAAATTTATCATACGACAAAACCGTTTGGAAAAATTCCTTGCAACACGATAAAGCTTGATGAAAAGAAATAAACCCATTTCTATAGAGTACGTATTAAAGTACAGTGGACCAGATCATATCAATCTAAAAGGGAATCCGTCACTTTATCGCAAATCATTACAAATATTTTCATTTCTCATAACACTATTCGTAGATTTTTTTATTCTATCTGTAACAACTCATCGAATTACGTTTCAAGTTTACTCGACTCGTCAATACCAAAAAACTAATTTTATCGAGTTTAATTTCCATATTTTGTTACGTTTTTTAATAATTTTTACTTTATTCAAGTTGCAGTACATCGAATACGTTTTTAGTTAAATACTTACCAAAAATTGTTCTTGCACATTTTATAAAATTTTTTCGTACTTATAGATTTTGTCTTGTTTATAATCATCTTCTGTATTTTTATGTCTCATAATTTTTACAAGAATTACGCTTTTATAACATAGTTAGAGAGTAATTGAACGAACCGCCATACAATCGACTTCACTTCGACTTGTCTGCCCTACTCTAGAGTGTAAGTTAGATCCCCGTAGCACCAAACCTTTGACGGAAGCGATAATATTTATGTGCATGCTTGTTTGCATGCATGCTTGCGTGCTAGCTTGTTGAAGGCTTGCTCGCATGCTTGCAAGCCTTCAACAAGCTATTTATAATAAATTAAAATTAATAAATATTTTTATCGTCATACTAATGCATCGTTAGATGAAACGTTACTGCGATGAAAGGTGTTCGATGAACTAAACAAAGATAGAACAGTCTAGTTATGTAGTATGATTTAAATAGAATGTGAAAAGTGAACTTTATGAACAGTTTTTCTGGTAATGGAAGCAAACATAATAATATAATTAAATAAAAAATATAAAAATAAAAATAATATAATAATAATATCAAAAATTAAAAATATAATTCTATGAAACTTTTTTCGATTGATTGCGTTGAATTGAAATTCGATATTTCAAAATTCTTAGTGTGACTAGACAACCCAATCTATGTATGTTACCAACATCTAGAAAAAGGTACTTTTATCTGGCAACAGAATTAGGTTCCCGAGGGGCTAACCTTCATCCGCGCGAGTAGAGCCAAGCGTTTTTGTGGGTTATTTATAACTTGACACATGAAGTAGAAACTTAAAGCTCGGAACAAACAGCTTTATATCAGGCAGGTATTATTTTTTTTTAACTCCGAAATTTTTACAGTGTTGCGACTTATATGCCTAACCTTTAAACAGGTGCTATTTTAAGATACAAAACCAATTGTAAAAGTTATTAAAATTCAACGAGTTTCAATAGCTTTTATCATGTTGAATGCGTGATAAGTCATCTATTATATAAATCAGTATAAATATGAAAGTTCCTTTGTTTCTCCAGTGTGCGTTTTTCAAGTTTAAGGTTTAGATTAAGCGGGCAAAAGGAATCATTCTAATATCTAGTTCTATTCGCTCTGTGAACACTGTGAAAGACGCGTGGTGAGGCAGGGGTTTCAAAGCAAGTACTTGATGGACTGCAAAAGTTCGCACGTCAGTAACGGTTAAAAAAAAAAGTACACTTGAAAATAAAATATTTGATAACAATAAGTTTTAAGGTTTTCGGTTGTATAAGTTGTCTATAAATTACATTAAAGCTATTTCTGTTGCTTTATGTTGTGTTTATTTATTTGTAAGGTATATTATTTGTGGTGCCGTGTGGTGCCGGGGGTAAAGAATTGCACCACCCCATCTCTTCCCGTGGGTGTCATAGAAGGCGACTATGGGACCATTCCAGAGGATGGGCAGCAGCGTCTCTCTGTGATTATTCTCACCTTACTGCGATCGCCAACCCGCCTGCCAAGCGTGGCGATTATGGCAAATTCCCTTCAAAATTATTTATCCTTGAGGGAGGCCTTTGTCCAGCAGTGGACTTCTTTTTGGCTGAGATGATGATGATGATGATTACTTCAACATTGCCAATATAAGAATTTTAGGAAATTATTTTGTCCGTTAAGTACCTTATCGGGCAAAATTAATATACCGCGAAATTAAAAAAAAGAGAAATTAATTCCAGCTATTAATTCACAAAAACCAAACAATAAAAGAAAATCAGCATCAAACGCCTCCAAAAGCGCTCGTGATTACTATTCCACGGAAGCCACGAACAGTACGTCCATTCTCCAGTTGAAAACTGGATAAATGCTCCGAGTGCAAGGAGCGGACTCACGAAGCATGTTCGTCTTAGCTTGGAAGAGGCACATATTTTTTTTTGACGACTGTCAAAAATTGTAGCGTACAGCATCTTTCTGAATCGTGTCGATCGTTATTCAAATTAAGTGAACCATATTGCCCGCCCTTCCTCTACTAACAATTTTAAAATTGCATTGCTTTGGCATATTCGCGCCAAAGCTGCTAAATGCAAGCAAGCGACGTATCGTGCTTGGACGAGGGTTTGCGTATTAAATGACCCTAGTACCTGCTCCTTGTAGGCGGCTTACAACAAGGCCTCTAAGTCTTTAACAAGAGGGCTCTCGCAGGAGCGGACACACAAAGAGTGGCGAGGGTAGAGCAGGAGTTGAACTCGCACCCTACGGGTAGCCGTAGCTATTGGCGACCGGTGCATCTCACTTGATATGCCAACATTTGATATAATTGAACTTTGTTTGATATACGCGTCATTTTATATAACTATTATTTAAGATAATAACGTTTCAAATAATGATTGATTGATATAATCTTCACTTGGTATAACAATCAATTGACATAATAACCTGTTGGTATACAGTGTCAGTGACAAAAACGAATCGCTGCAACACCGACTCCACGCAGTCTTGTCTGCCCTACCCCTAGAATGTAATTTAAACTTGCGTAGGCGCGGAGGTGCGAGGCGGCCCGCGAGCTGAGGAGTAGATGGTTTCAAAAGCACGCCGTCGCGGCTGAGGTTGGCCAGCAGAGCCGGCCAGCAAGCCGAAGCTGCGGTGATGAGCGAAAACCATCTGACAGGATAAGCTCGCGTGGGACCGCCAGAGCCCCGCAGCGCCGGAGCCGTGATAGAAATTATGTTTGCTGCATGCTTGCTTGCATGCTGCATGCTTGCCTGCATGCATGCTTGTCTGCATGCTTGCTTGCATTCTGCATGCTTGCTTGCATGCTGCATGCTTGCTTGCATATTAAATAATATTATATGAATTGGATTTTATATTAAATCATTATACGTTTTAAGTATTATACAAAAATAGTGTTATCGTAAATGAATGTTATACTAAATGTTCTTATACTAGATAAATGTTATGTGTTTTAATTATTATATCATGTAAATGTTATATTAAACGGTTGTTATATCAAATGAGTTTAGCTCAATCGTTTGTTATACGTTTCAAAATTATGTATTTTAAAATTATATAATTCCATCATTATATTAAATAAGTGATATATTAAACAAAACTATATCTTTTGATCATTACATGATATGTTGTTATATTATACATTACACACCCATTGGTAGCTTGCTAAGGCCGTGCAGGTCAACTTCTGCTCTCCCTCGCTGCCCCCGTTAAAACATCCAGATGCCTCGTTAGTTTATCAGCCGCTTGAGAAGGCGAACTTGTTGGCTGACCTTTTCGCGGCTAATTCGCGCGTCGACGATTGTGGCGCCGCTCCACCTATCATAGCACATTGTGGGGCTACCATGCCTGATATTCGTATCAGGCAGTGTGATGTACGTGTCGTGCTGCGGCCCCTCGACGTGCAGAAGGCTAGCGGGCCGGATGGTGTTCCGGCGATTGTGCTGCTCATCTGAGCAGCACAATGTATTCAACCGCAGCACAGTGTCAACACAGGAGACGTCAGATACAGACTCCCTCTCTTCAGAACTCTCCGTTACCCATTTCGATGGAACGGAACACCAGGATGGCCAGGAACTGAATCCAAAATGCTACATCGAGAGTGTTATTTTAACTGCCTCCCGTAAGTTGGGTATTCTCAATAAGGTGAGGCGGTTTTTCACTCTCGAGCAGCGCGGTTTGCTGTAGGTGCGATCGAGTATGGAGTATTGTTCCCATCTATGGGACGGCTCTGCTAAATACCTCCTCGATGCACTTGATAGACTGCAAAGGCGAGCGGTACGCATTATTGGAGATGCTGAGGTTACAGCCTCTCATGATTTTGACGGAACACCAATGACTGTTGAAGTATTTGTCTAACGGAGTTCGGTCGAATTCGGCATCTTCCATTTCAGAAACATGAAACACATGACCGCGACCAAGCGTTCTTAGTTTTTGAAGGCAGGAATTTGCTTTTGACCGTCTGTTAAGGCATAGCACCATCTGGTGATGGTGCTATGCCTTAATCACCAAGTATGTCGGCAACCATATTATGGTTCATATGGTTGCCGATAAACTTGGTGGTACCTGAAGCCGTTGTGACCGATCAGACGGAAGGGTTGCTACTAGGCGAACATATTCCCATGCTACATTCTTTGGGAAGTTCGATTCGTGAATGAAAGCGGAAAACACGAAAAGCGAGATGCTCTATTACGAGGACCACGGTCCTAGATAGAGGGCACCTCCTAAAACTTTAGTCAAGGTCCAAGTAAGACCTCAGCTATTGGGTTGTCCGTGCTGTGGGGAGGGTTCGTTCTTTGCAACGATTGCTTAAGATTTAAGCTATGTTAAGTGCGACAGGTCACCCTAATGGATGACCTAAAATCACCAAAGTTCATCGATTCTCTTTCTCTCGCTTTGGTAATATAAAAGTTAAAAAAATTAAACATGTCATTTAAACACATAAAATATTTGTCAATTATTATTACTTATTATTAGTACATACACCAAGTATTTCATGTAATTAAATACCACTAATAAAATAAAAATAAACTAAGAGTACAACCGCAAGCAACAATCTTACAATGCTTAAGCTTATTCTCGATCTAGTATTTCTTAAGATTGCGATATTGAATAACATTGCGTTGAACTTTCAAAATTGGCAATCGACTATAGCATTTGGTTTGATCTGTGCAATGGTATTACTATATTACCGACGTAGTTTATTTACGATGGAGAGTATTTATCATTTAGCGTCAGTGGAAGTTCGGTGTGCGTCGTAGAAAAATAGACTATTATAGCTACATTTGAAACGACTTGTTTATCGTACATTGAAGAGTTTTATAACATTTATACCTATCATTTATTTTTTAGTAAAGTCTACAGGAGTAATACACATTTTGATGAAATTCTGTACGGATCTAGTGTCTATTCGTGTTTATTTTATACATTTTATTTTGGGACTTTTTACTAAATTTGTATTAAAATAAAACAGGTTAAAGTTACCTACAGTTACAGTGTACTCGTATAACCTGTCTGTCAAAATATGTCACCTTTCTAGTTTAGAGAAAGAGAAGTCTTAATCCTGTTAGTTGCAAATAATTATGATATTTTGAACATCGTTGATTATTTAGTAAGGACCAAAATTATACCTTAAATCTACAAAGAATTTTCGTCAACCCCTAAATACAAAAAACATCCCGTCACATAATGTATGCTTTATTTATATAACTACTTAATTCTTCGAATCTACACATAACCAGCACCTCTTTACTCCATTCCCAGAATTCGAGTTCAAAGTAATATTCTACTGAAGTATCTCTCGAAACTCGTCCATATTTTATTAGGTTTGTGAGAGTAATATCTTAGAACAGTTACAACATTCTACACTTTCTGTTAATGTTTAAAATCAGTGTTTATTTTACAACGCAACGGAAATTTGTATATATTAGGTACATTCAAATACATAAATAATGAACTCTACATTTACTCCATTGCATTGATTCAAAACAGCAGCGCATTCGATCAAAGATTTATATCCAGAGAAGTATTTTGAATGTGAGAACCGTTTTAATCGTTCCAAAATCCGATTGATCAACATTGTAATAGTACCTTGAGCCAAGTCGGTCTCATTCTTCGGACCGGTTCCGCGCCGGCACCGGCTGTGGGCCCAATTGGGCCTTACTATAATACAACATACACAACGACAAGTGAAAGGACACACTGATAATTACTTTCTGTACATAAAATTTCGTCATAATTAAACCAACAGTTATTTTAATTCACATGATTTTAAAACAAAAAGCATGTAGTTTTAAACTATAATTGTCACTATGCTGGCAAAATTAACAATTGCGGAACAATTTAATGATAGCAAAAATATTTCTACCCGATAAATCTCGGTAGCCGATTATAATGTGGCATCCATAACGATACGATGTTTCTAATATGTTTTTAGAGCGTGGAAAGTAGAAAGTTTCGTAAAGTAGGTAAGTTTCTTTGAAAATTAACTGTATGTCGATATTATTGAAAAAACAAACGTTTGTAACGAATTTTTTTAAATCAATTTGATATTTATAGTATTGAAGCATCCAATCACGCTATAATGATAAGTAATTCCCGGATGATTCAACCTTGTAGGCACGTTTGAATGTAAGAAAGCATAATAGCATTAATGTAACAACGTAGTAGAGTCTCTAGGAGGACATAATTGCCGGTCGGTGACCTCGTTTTATTCCTCCCACTAAAATAGCGTTAAATCAATTGAACGTTATTACAATTGGAACGCATCTCTGATCGTAGCATGCTTACATTTCGTGGGGGAGACAAACAAATAAAAATAAGAAAGCAGGTGGATTCGTTTTTTTTTGCTTTCGAAAACCGGTATGGAGGCATTGTTTAAAGAGGCAGGCTGGTATTTATAGGTTGGTGTTAACTTTAAATTTGACAGGTGTGATTTGTGTTCTTTTAAATTTGGTTTTTGAATTCTGTATTTTAACGTTTAAACCTTTTGAAGGCGTATTTTATATTGTATTAAGTATATTTCATAGGCTACTAGTGATAGTGACTTACATCCCCAATCGCTAGATTGGGGATGTAAGTCACTATCACTGATTTTTATTTAGAGCTACTTTTTGATGATTTATTATTTGATATCAGAAATATGTACACGGTGATTCGTTTAGTTAGTGGAACCATTTGTTCATAAAGTGCCGTTACGCGATGTGTCCATAAAACTTTCCTAAGGTTTCATGCCGCGCCATACTTGCCCTATTTTTAGGGCAACCACTTTTATAGACATAAGTCTGTTTAATTTATTTTTAATACTTGTTACATACTGCTGCTCGATGAATAGGGTATCATGCTAAATTGGGAGTAGTATTTTAGATAATTTATCGGTATAGAAGCGGCTATTTATGTTACCTAATTACAATTTTTTTATATTCAATAATAATAATCCAAAAAAAAACTAAAAATTAATAATATCTAATATATTAATAATCTTAAACGATTTCATATAAAATGATTGTGATTCTTCACAACTTTCATGTTTACGTATTAGTTTTAACTCAAACTATAGTTTTAAAGGTTTATTTAAAGATACTTTCAGTAGGTAATCATACTAAAAGAAAATATTTATTTGTAGAGTCCTTCTTTTTTGTTTGCTTTTGTTTTTGTTTTTAATAGACCTTGTGTAGACTTACGAACCGATGTGGCATAATGATATTCATAGCCAATATGTGAGGAAACTAGATATTTTGTTGCTTGACTCTCTTATTTTATTTCAAGTAATGTGCAGCTTGTGTTTTCTTGATATCACAGCGATTTAAACATTATAAAACAATATAATTAACTCCGGTTTATCTTATCACTATCACAAACGTTCTAGTTAGTCGTAGATAGCAATGTGTTATAATGTCATTGAAATAAATAACATACCTACGGTCCGCCAATAAAGTGATCTACCAACTTTGACAAATCTTCCTCCAAATCAAAACTAACGCGAAGGTTCATATAGTGATTGACAGTTGGGAGGAGCAAGCAAAAACGGACCTTATCGTTCTTTGAATGGTAACCGAACTTAAGTCTTAAGGTGGTGGACGACTTTTTGGCATAAAATACATAAAGAGATGTTTAATACTACAAATGGTTTGTTATGAATAATTAACTAATTTCAAATCATACGATGAATCAAAATTTTTGAAAAAGCATTTTTTGTAGTGATGATTTTTTATTTAATAAATAGTATCAATTAATACAAGAATTAATGGGTCAGTTCATTTCTTTATGATAAATGTAGCTTATATTCAACATTTTCTTCCTGCTTGTATTCTAATATATTTAAAAAGAAGGAGAAATAGAATAAGTAAGTAATTAGCCTAAATTGTGTCTCACTGCTGGGCAAAGTCCTCTATTATTGAAGTCAGGTCATTGCTACAATTGAAGGGTATTGACTTAATAACCACGCTTGCCAAATGCGGGTTAGTGATGATCACAAACCTAGGCTAAGCATCGAAAAACCCGAAACACAGTTTTCCCGATCTGGGAATTGAACCCAGGATCTCCGCATATCAGGCTGAGCGTTTAGTCACTAGGCCACCGATGCGTAGTATAAATCATTTAAAATATTTAATGAAGCTAAAGAATAACAAAAAAGTTTGTATGTTTATATTCAGTAAAAAGTTACTTTACCATTTAAATTTTCTTAATTTCTTGTTTTAAATTCCATCCGTCGATTTGCAGCCTCCTTAATTAATTCCATTCATTAATTAAATCTTTCCGGTACTATGTTAGATCTAATTCTAGGAAATAAAAAATTATACAATACAACATGAAAAGGTAGAACACTGAAGTTAGCACCGTGCGACGACGTGTCGCAGCGTCGTTGTTAAAAAGTAGTTCACAAATTGGCACAATGGAATTTTGTCTTGTTAATTGTGTGGGCACTTTTGAGTTTTAGTTTCGTACGGAAACGTTTGTGGGCGGTGTGAAAGCACGCTAGACGCACGTGTGGGCCGCGCGGGAAGACTGCGTGGCGGACGGAGCGCGAGCCGCGCTCGGGGGCCGTAGTGCGGCGCGGCGCCGCGCGCGCCCGCGGCGCTGCGGAGCTGCATGCTTCGAGGCGGCATCCTCGAGACGCGAAGAGTCGCTGTTACGTTACATTTTTGAGATTCAACGGCGGCTGACGAAATATAAAGTTTTTTGATTGATATTTGTGTTGATGCTCTACCCTTTGTCGATTTAAGCATTTGTTGTGTTAGTTGAAAGCAAAGTCAGACTACGAGTAAAAGTGGAATGAAGATTTTGTAAATTTGATTTTAACCAATTGATTTTGTATTAATCTTCTAAATACTGACGTCTTATTCTTTAGTAGTTTCGTTGTAAGAAAATAAAGAAAAGGGGGACGCCAAAAATGCCGTCTGTAGCAATCGGCAAACTCTCTCTAAAAAAAAGTAAAGAAAGAAGGTAGGTAAATGTTAGTTCCTTTTAGAAACTGTAAGGGCAGTTTAGACAAAATTTAAAAATATTTTTTTGATTTGTAATGGCAAAGTGTCAAAATTAATTTTGTCACAAATTTTAATACGAGTATAACTCTAACAAATGTTATTGCACCATCTTAATTCGTTTCTCCACAACGAAAAACAGCAGTTCGTAAGTATACAGAAAGTTAGTTAATCTTGTACTACGGAAAACGTAAAGAAACTTAGCAAAGGATTTTCTTTTTCGATTACAGCGTCCGATTATAAAAAAAAAAATCCATTATAGACTTCTGGAATATACTCGTAAATAAAAATCGGAAGAGACGAAATGTATGGAAACACTTAAATTGCGCTTGTTCATCTGTAATATCATTGTGTTTTAACAATCACATTGTAGCCAAAACTATAATTTAGGCACTTACTGAAGAAATTATTTTATTTTCCTCCGGTCTAAAGGATGTAACTGAATTTGTATGTAGGAAATTAAGTAAAATAACTGGTTTAACATGCGTTATAGAAAAAAATATTGAAAACTCAAGAATACTTATGATGCTAAATTGAGACCATTTAATAACGAAAAGCGAAACATTAATCAGTTTCAAAACTAAATTTGTCAAATAACCTTTTTTGGACCAAGAAATTTGGGTTCGAAACGTCAGGATAAACATTAATTAAAAGTAATCTGTAAAATAAACGCGAGTAGATCCGTAAAAGTTGTTACATTTCAATTTGTCAAAGAACCTTTTTAAGGGATAATAACAATTTACAATACACTGATCTTGACTGATCTTTCAATATTTGTAAAAATATTAAGATCGGATGTTGACGACGTAGTTGTCGACATTGAATAGGGCTCCTATGGCTTGTAAAGTAAAAATAGATAGTGTTGATTAATTTCGGCGAGTTGGATTGAGCCACGATAGCATAGTTGGCAGCACACCTGACCCGGCATGTCATGGAGTGCGGGACTGCGGGTTCGAATCCCGCTGGTGGAATTTTTTCAACACTTTGTCTTTTTTCAAATTTACATACAGGTTTTCCTGGTGATACTATTGGTGCTAATAATAGTACTTATAGCATAAAAAAGCTAATCATTATGATTAATAATAAGTTATAATCATCAGCTCATTTTATGTCCCCACTGCTGGGGCACGAACCTTCCCTATGGATGTATAGGGAGAACGGGCCATTAACCACCACGCGGGCCCAGTGCGGATTGCTGGTTGTTAACGACTGTTAATTCAGCCGAGATCAACGGTTTTACGTGCCTTCTGAAGCACGGAGGGGCTCGAGATGGTTTGGTCACCCAACCAATGACTGGCTTTTGCGAAAATTGCTTAACTTTAACGATTGCAGACTGGGCAAGTTAACTAATGCGCCATCGAGCACCTTAAGTAATATATTTATAAAAACCGTACGAAATCACATAATTGTAATAAAGGCACTAACCCGGTGCTTTCGAAACAAAAATACTAATTGCCACCCAATTTTATTAGGTACGATCGCAGAATTCCCCAGTAGTAGAGCAACGCGATTTGACACCCTTACCCACGATTCCGTTCACTTGGAATTTACCAAAGCATTGGCCATTTCCAGTCATGTTCGTTGTGACGTAAAATTTATCAGTTCTACTGCACTAATGCACATAAAAGAATTCGGAAATTCATAAATAAAACTACTAGTGATTGGAGCAGGGTCAAGTTCAGCTGATACTATAAATACTTTTACTATACCATTGAGGAAAATAAAAGTACTTATAAGTTTACCTGATAATATATTCAAGTATTAATGGCAGTCATCTTCTCTGAGGAAAAAGAAAGAAAGGATCTCCATCCCTTCTTGCATGCAGTTGCATAAAAAATTCCGATTCGAAGTAAGAGCTAAGTGGAAAAGAAAAACCTCGACAGGCCCCAATAAACTAAAATAAGATATTAAACCATTTAAAGGGTATCGTATTTAGATGGCGCATCAGCTAGCGCCTTGGGTTACGATCTTAAAAGTCGAGCAAAATTTGAAAGGCTGAATAGATGCCCAAATTAATATTTCGAACTCGTCTTGTCAGTGGTTTGTAAGGAACTTTAGGCTGATTTGATGCCGGTTGTTCTCGTAGGATGGCGGTCGTTGAACAACCCCGACCCGTTTTGGACCAGTGTGTGGAGGATTAAGTACCGATCCCGAATAGGTCCCGATGTACTCTTTTCCATGTATTAAGTCTTGAGCCCAACAGTGGGATGTTTAAAGGCTGATCATCATCATTATCAGATGCTGGCACCAATGCAACAGCAAGAAACGTACTTACACGACTGGGAATATGAGAACATCACCTTAAAGACTTATACTGTGTTCTAATAAATATATTTCATTTCATTTCAAATCATTTCACAATGTATACAAGTAACACCACAAGGTGTTTTTTTTACTTTTTTTATTTCCTTATGTACATTGCATTTTACATTTTCTGTGCGCATAGTATGCGCGTTGCCTACCCTAAAACCTAAGATCTTATATACTACCTACTTCGCCCAGCTACTAGATCTCACCCCTTTAAATCGGAACACCACAATGACATTCCAGATTGATCCAAAAAGAAAGGGATATGGACTATCCGGCAAAACTATATTGCTCTCGGCCATCGCCACAATATACGAAAAATATATGTTACACGTATTGGCAATTGGCATGACCATTTCAGGGAAATGTGTAGCTCGTGACTGTATAGTTTTAGGTTAAAAGCAGCGGTTTTAGTTCTTGATTATCACAAGATCTCTACTAATAATAATTATTATTACGAGTATTATCATCATGTCGATGTCTTGTAAAATAACGAGTAATTATTTAAAACAGATTTTAAAAACGATGAAAAAGAATATGTATGTAAATTTGAATTAGATTTGTGTTAGTTCATGCAATATTACAATCAGTTCTGAAAAGTTTTGTGTTTTCAATTGCGATTGCGTTGCCAACATTAATTTCGGCCGGGGAAACGATACGATAGACGATTAGTTAGGTAGAATTTGGGTATTATATTTGGGTTTGCTGTGTTATTTTATGAACGTAAATAAATCCACTCCTTGCCTTTTAATATCAGTTTTGTTCAAAAAGTTAACACTACAAAATTACTAATTTTATTTTTACTTTACATAAATACAAAGGAAGGAAGTTGTGGAGAAAGAGTGGGGGGGGGGGGGCTTTACACCGGAGGGGGATAGTTATGGCTATAACTTTGAAATTGTATAAATTTATTATTACAATAATAAATACAAAAAAATACAGTTATTATTTTCAAGGCGACATCAGTAAATAAATGAAAAACTAAGTCTATTTCCACTTCAATTTTTTTGAGTGTTATATGCCGTTTAAGGCATGAAAAGTTTTTGGACTGAAAAAGAGTACCTAGGTACTGTAACCTTTTTACAAACATGTGATGGAAGAATACTTACACAAAAGGTTCTAGTAATCAAAGCTATAAGTAAATAATTAAACTTTAAATTTAATAATATACTTACTTACCTTGTACAAGTTATAGATTTTGTAAGTCCTCTCCTGGTCCTCCAAATGCATTTGAACCGACTCCATCTCGATGCATTGAAGTGCTCAGCCACTGTCTTCGAGATAGAAGTGTCCATGTGATCTTTCTATCATACAATTATTGTTATTTCATTTTTATATGAAAGCGGAATGTACAAAAAGTCTAAGAACTACTTCAATCATAAATCTACTATGAAAATCTTAAATTTTCAATTTCTCTACGTTCACAGTAAGTGGTAAATTACGACGTTGATGTTTTTATTATGGAATAGTAAGTATGCAATTATCTGGCTCATTAATAACGAAGAAAGAGAGAAGCGATTGCTTTATTCGCACCACTTTGCAACAGAACAGAATGCAATAATTTTAATTGTATTCTATAAATGCCGTTGTGAACGCGATTTTAAAGTACAATAATTAATTTGGACAGATGCGTGATTAACTTGAAAAGTGGGTACGCACGGATTTGCCGAAAAAAATAATGCAGTCGAATCGCAGGTTTGTTTACTTTGATCGGGTGTTCGTAATTGCGGTGTTTTATCAATGGGGTCGGAGTGTAAAGGCCACCTTTTCACCAGGCAGTAAGTAGGCAGGCCACGTGCGCGTCACGCCGCGGCCTCGCGGGACGGGCTTGCGGAGTCGCGAGGGAGCGCTCCGGAAACCGAGGTGTACCGGCGCTCCTCGAGCACAGAAGTGCCGGCCCGCGGCTGCCCCCACCCCGCGCGCCGCCGCCGCCGCATGCACTCACTCCGCAGCCTTCGTCTCCACACCACCACTCACCCCGCATACTATGTTTGCCTTAATCGCGAATTAAGGTTCCAGTAATGTTTTCTGTTAAGCTTAGAGCTTAATTTGACGTCATTCATTACAGATTCCGTATCTCGAGAAAGATGGAAATTTGCGTATTGATTAAAAATACAACGGTTGAATTAATTTTGATGTTACATTTGGTTTTAGAGTGTCTTCAATAGTTTCGAAAGATTTATCTTTACAGTAATATACATTTTTACGCTCTATCATGTTTGTAATTTATATAGAGTAGAGTACCTACCTACCTTTATTGAATTAGATTTAATATTGAGATTGATGAAGATTATGAAGAATCTCTGTCTTGTCATGACTACTGCAATGTCGGCCTTGTTATTGGAAATGATGAAATGATCCACTTCCTACTAAGTGAAAGTATAACGACAATTGTGTTGAGACTTATTTTGAAGTGATACTTTTTACTGAAGATTGTCTTTATAAAGTTTAAAACATAAATACAGTTTTCCTGCTAAAGAAGAATATTATTAGCATTTTTATGGAGGTAGAGTCATTCAATTTATACTGGCTATTCATTATAAAATGTAAAATAACGTCCGTATAGTGTTACATTTTTAAACCTATTATGGGGAAATAAAATCTTCAGCAATAGAAAAGAACATCCTAGTATAAATCTCATGTTTGTTTGTAAACGCAGAAAACGTTAAAGATATAGGTATAGACTGTCTCTTGTTATAAGTTAGTATTTAGTCGGTAGAGTGAATATCGTGTCTGAAATTGTGTAAGTACTGTTTGCAGACGCGACAGACAGCTTCCTAAACTAGTTGTCGTTATTGTGAAAGTTTGATGAGAAACTACTTAGGCGGCGAAAATATATATTTTCTAAATAAATTGGTACAACCTTTTTCCGTTATTACTTATTTGATGGCAAAAAATCATTGTATCTATAATGTCAATCCTTTAAATAAATATCACCCATCACCTAATCCAAAGTATATTGCTTAGTTTGTTATATAATATTGTGGTATATACATATAGCTTGTTCAATAAAAAACATATTTAAATATAACTGAGAAAATATAAAATTAAGCTGTGGTGGTGTCAAACGAACATAGAACATAGAGTCACAGTGAGGACTTGTCCTCAAGGATAAGCAAAGCCCGTTAGTCTTGGAAGTGCTTGATACCCATCGTTGCAAATTACAGGGTGGGCGTGCAGGGTTGAATGACCTAGGCAGACAATAGTATTTGCGTAAGCCTAACTCCTCATGTTTGTTTACAAAAACAATACCGTATGGATGGACCATCTGATTGCCAAAAGTCCATTAGAAACTGTGTCTTAACTCTTACTCTCCGAGCAAAGGTGAAGTTAGGAGGCATCGTAAATTCGGAACTGTCAACGTAAGTGTCGAGCCACACCGAGTAGCCTAGAGCTTTACAAGTAGTCGAGTCGGTTGTCAACGTCAGCTGATCGTGTCCGTCCCACGCCAAAAAAGTAGCGTGAAGTGCGATCGGGCGCCCGAGGCGCGTGTTGCGGTAGATCGGAGTGCCGGTGGTGGCGGCCGGTCTATTTGTGGTGACAGGAGAGGCGTGGGTGCCGCGTGTGCCGAGCTGGAGTGGCAATGACCTTGACACTAAGCGAGTGGCCTTGGGTAGCACGTGGCGGCTGACACCCGCTGTCTGTTGTCGGAACGCCGCCGCCGCCTTTCCCAGGGGAGCCTATTGTGGACACGCCCTGCAATTAAATCCGACTTTTTTGAAGGAGTTTGGGTAAAGTGAGGCTCGCTTTTTTTGTTAATCTGCAAAGGTGTAATATGATAAAAATATTTTTAGTTTGTGTTTGAATATTTTATGAAAAATAAAAATTTTTATAATCAAAGAGGCGTTTTAACATAATCAAATTGTTACACGTTTTGAAATATTTATAGTCTTTTTGCTGCGTTGTTTTTAAAATGAAATTATCTTCACATATGCTACACAATTGGTAATTGAATGACAAATGTTGACTTTATAAAAGTGGTATGGGAAATTTTCCGTTTTCTTTCTTGTATAACAATTGCACAATTACGTTTTATACATAACATGTAAAATGTGCCGTAATAATAGTTTCACTACTTAATTTACTAGCTGTGCCCTCAAATGTTTGGCATTGTATGACATCTGTAATTATGTTTCAGCTAACTGGATTGATAAAAAAAATGTAGACGAGCTATATTGTTTACAAAGGGACCTCATCTTTTACCGTCCGTACCCACCAATTACGGATCAGTTTATTGTCACGTTTATCATATGTTATCCATAGACCACACTTTATCTTTATTTTTAATATACTCATAGTAACTAATAACTATAAGTTATAGTAATATAATTATAATAATAATTCATTAACTTTGAACTACATTCCGACAAACGCAGAAACTCTACCAAACTAAATTTGCTAGAGTCATACCCTCGATGCAAATATATGAGCAATGGCGATTAACTTTGAACTACACGCGACAAACGCATAACACCACGTATACCAAAATAAAAAGAAATAAGTAAAATTCGCAAGTCCTATCCATACGATGCAAACATGTGAATGGGTGCGATTCAGAGCGGCGACGTGCGGCGCGGCGCCGAGTGCGGTCGCGGCGGGGGCGCCGGTAGCCCCCGCCCGGCCGATACGTTTACGAGCCGACACTAACTTCGGTGACCCGCCTCGCCAGCCTTGTTTATATCCCATCTCAATGAAACGCTCAGCCGTTTCCTTAGCTTTACACAAGTCGGAGTTGTAAATTCTCAATAGTTAATCGGCGCTATAATGATAGTAAGCTGTTCGATTGACGTCTGCCGTGCGAATAGTAAACACGTGTTCGACTGACTGGAGATCGTAGGGACGTGTCACATAGGATGTAATGGTAAGCATTGAATGTGTCCCGTAACTTTGAACTTTCAAGATCGCCACTGAGCCTGAAGACCAATGCGCGACTGTAACCTTAATTATGAAAAAAACATACATTTTCTTACTGAGCTATAAATCGTAATAGATATATGTTATGAGCTTCTACTTCTGTCACTAAAGACAAACAGAGATAAGGAATGCCACTAGCGTAGTGCGTAAAATCACCAGCCATGCTATAAACGTCCCATTTCTCAGGAAACACTTAACCGTCTCTTGAACTTTGTACGCCGCCGGTCAGCCTTTTAATTAGTAGAGACGTAAATATGTCTGACGAACCGAGCACTGCTAACTTAGTGACCCGCCCGGTCAGCCTTGTTTACAACAAACAGTCATAAAGAGATCTTGCTTGAGCAATTTAATGTACTTTCCACGGGTCAGTTCACACTTGCAGCTAAAGTATTTGAGTCGAGTAGAGTTATTTTTATCGCCACGTGGTCTAGTACTAGTTTAGACCACAGGTTTCAGACTTAGAGGTCCCGGGTTCGATTCCCATGTTTGTGTACTCGGTTTGGCAACCACCATCTTATCTAAATATGTCGCAATAACAATAATATTTATAGCATTGTTGTGTTCCTGCCGCTAGAGATAAGATAGCCAGTGCCTTAGTGGGTGAGGATTCCGAGAAAAGCGCGCTTCCACATTCGGCCTTATCATCCCTTAACATCAGATGAGACGAAGGCCATGTACTTACCCGTAAGAAATAAAAAAACTCTTATGATGCCTTGTTTTTTAACTTTAACATAGCACAACTAGGAAGCTGTATTACTTCAATTCAAATGTGATAAATCGTAATAGTAGGTATATCAGTATGGTTTCATCCTACGAGTATTTTATATTGTTCTGTTACATCACAAATCCACGTGAAACCCAATGTGTATAATACCTCTCCACTCTAGTGTAAAACAAACGAAGGCCACGAACTTACACGTCGAACAACACTGAACATCTTCATACTTGAACTGGCAATGGGTCTACTTTGCTGGTCGTGTGATGACTTAATTCTGTTACGAGTGACATGAATTAAGCGCGCTCCGTGCCAGGTGTAAAAGAATGCGTACGTGGCAGCGGCACGCCGGGGCGGAGTACAAAATAGATGGGCACAGAAGGATCGGTGTTAACTTGCGTAACTCATGGGGTTCATTGCGTTTCCAGCGTTGAGTTTTTCGTTTGGACTTTTATATACGATTGTAATAATATGCTTATCCAACAAATCTTGGTCAAACAATATCTATACTTAACTTTTCGTGTTTTTTCACCTAGGCGTCTATCTACATACATCAATATAAAAATCATTCTTGTATTTGATTGAACGATATAATAATATAGCTATCTTTATCTGCAGGGGTACGTAAAGTTTTTAGGTAAGGGTATATAAAATATAGAGAGGTACAGAGAGGGTACAACCAATGCGAGATGAGTGCGATACGATGGCTATACGCTACGGTATTTTCATAATTAGAATCATAAAGTACCTAGTTAGTTCACGTAGATTAAGTTTTTTGAGAATCACTATTTGAATTGTTAGGTTTATCGCGAACAACCGTTATTCTCTGAAAACTATTCAATATCACAAGTGGACCTTCTGTGTTTTTACTATTTCGCAACAACAGCGGCGAGCCGGCGAGTGGCGGCCGGCGGCGGCGGCATGAATGGGCACGCGCCACGCTTTTTATCGCCGCCGCCCGCGCCTCGGCGTCCGTCCGCGTCGGCGGCGTCACAAACACCGGTAATTTACCTGTTTGTCTGTCAATCACTCGACACTCGACCCCACGCCGTTAACGCTCGATGTTTAACGCTAAACGCTGCGACGTGATTAGCCGCGTGCGATAAAGCCGTAACAAAACATTGTATGACAACCATTGCATGACAGAGCTGTCGTCCGCGAGTTTCTCGATTTCCAGTATTGACATTATCAGCATCATCGTTAACAGACATTTAAAGAAACATTTGACTTTTTTAAATTTGACAGTTTCTATGACAACAAAAAATAACGAATCGTTAAATAGTATACGCGTGAAAGGGTATCACACAAACAAACAAACAAACAAACTCACTTTTTCAATAATAAGTCTTTGATTATACTCTTGGGAATATTTGTACAAAATTTCATGATGATCGATTGAATAGTATACCTACGCGTGAAAGCGTAACAAATAAATAACAAACAAACAAACAAACAAACTCACTTTCGCATATTAAGTTAGGTTACTATTAAATAGGATAGTTAGGGTATAAACTCTGATTTAGACACACATCTGCTTATAACGTACACCACAATTGTAACCCTATAAAGGCCATCCCAATCCTATCCAAACTACTCGGAGAGTGATGCCATTCCCTCTAGAAACTTTTTGACGTTGTTTTGATCGTGATCAAGCAGTGTGGCTTGAGCAACCCTTTATATTTCTCGCCGCCCCCAAAAAAGTCCGGTGACGCTGTGAAGGCCGTTTAAAGATACAACAAACACTCTCCTAAAAATGTTTGAGCTTATCAGCGAAATCAATCTTTTTTATATATATTGATTCAACCTTTTTTGAATAAAATCGGGTTGAGTTTTCAAACATGTGTCAAAATAAAATGTAATTTAAATCAAA
Source organism: Eudonia mercurella (assembly GCA_963082485.1). Classification (NCBI taxonomy): domain Eukaryota; kingdom Metazoa; phylum Arthropoda; class Insecta; order Lepidoptera; family Crambidae; genus Eudonia; species Eudonia mercurella. The sequence goes on along the minus strand of OY720030.1, from coordinate 9,967,263 downwards.
AGCACTAAGGAGTATTGATATCAACTTCGAAGCAAATCACCGCCAAAATAACTTTCTACCCCTTTTTAATAAAATATGAAACACGTCCTCCATCAATTCTGTTTAAAAAGGTTTATGCAAAATTTGAAGTAGATTGGACCAAGGAATCACATTGTCCCATACAAATTTTGCCCCCATTTTTCACCTCCTTAGTAAAATTCCTTCTAATCGTATGCCTACGTCATACAAAGAACACACCCTCCAAGTTTCAGGTCTCTACGATCAGCGGTTTAGGCTGTGCGTTGATCTGTCAGTCAGTCATTCAGGACAAAGCATTTTATATGTATAGATTTTCTTTTTACGACAACCAACTGACACTTTTACACTTTTTTTATTTCTGAAACAGAACTATTTTGTATTTTAACAAAACAGACCAAAGAGATCGGACCTCATACTACAATACAGCTATGAAACAGACAAATTTCTGAACGCACCATGAATATTTGACAACCAAGTCACAAAAGACATCAAATGTTTGACAGCTGCACAGGAACATTTTGTTGACCCGGCGGACTTCGTGTTTCCATGATAACAAAACAAACAAATCATGTTGTATTGGAAAATTAAATTGTCGTTTTTAGTATTTTCCGTTACATATTATTTATGTTTCTCACCGCTTAAACCTTCCCTGAACTTCCACTAATATTTTAAAATCAAAATTAGCCAAATCGGTCCAGCCATTCTCGAGTTTTTAGCGAGACTAACGAACAGCAATTGATTTTTATATTTATAGATGATGGAAATTGTCAAAGCGGTACGAAGTCCGCCGAGTCAGCTAGTAATACATAAAAACAAAAATGGTTTACATACCTAAATGTAAACTGTAACAGTAATTTATTTAAAACTACTGACCTCGTTCTTAAAAATAAGTTTAGTCTTTTTTATATAAGCATTAAATGTTTGAAGAAGAAATGTGATTGTATCCAAATCACTACATTTGATACCATTCTATAGCATGCTTGTTATAACAATTCAGTTTTGCAAACCCATATGAAAACACAAAAACATTATATTTCATCAATATTAAGGTGGAACTTTACATATAGCCCGCTACGGCGGTGCTACGGATCAGATCAGAGTGAGCTACGCGTGGAATTTTTGCCAGATACCAATCGACGAATTATTTAAATGACTCATCTCATTACATATTCATTTGCATTCTTGTAATTTAATAAAGACAGACTCTCTGGTATTTTGTAGAATGGCTCTTTTATGTAGAAAATCTTGATATTGAATTCTCATTAGGATTCTAGTGAAGCTTGCAAAATGTAATAAAAATAATTAAAATTAAAATGTCTTTTCTCTTTTGTGCTCTATTATACATACAGCCAGTGAAACTGGCTCCAAACAATATACGTTTAATTGTTGCATATGCTATTTGTTAAAAACATCGTTACAAACAACAATCGTAAAACCTATTACGGAAAGTTTATCAAGAAAATTAAAAAAAAAAAAAATTACATACATTCAAATTTTGCGTTATTATAAAATAATGTGCTGCGGTATCACTAATTTAATTTTTAGATAAGTATCGTATGGGTCATAAAGTTACATCACCATTTGTTCATTCATTACTTTCAGTAGAGGGACACGTTATTGTTCTGAGAGGGACACGAAGATGGAAAATAAGCAAAAGAAACTCTAGAAATAATCCTTCAAAATATTCTTTTCCTTATTTGCGTCGATTCGAGATTGAAGTAATACGTCTGAGTTGATATGTCATCAAATTTATTTTTCTCCTTGATATACGTTGACGATAAAAAGAAGCGATAAAGCTATTTTTACGGATTCATTTTTCCGGTGCGTTAGTAAAACCATTGGTGTTTGTAACAATTTCTCCCTTCGTAGATATTTGTGCATTTTGTTGGTTTCCAACGGTAGTAGTAGTATAATGTTGTAATTGTATTGTTGGTAGAACTTGTTTGAAGCACGCTTTGCTAGCTACCACCAACTTATCTATTTTTCTGGCGTAACAACAATATAAGTAGCATTTTGTTGTCTTCATCAGCTGATGAGACAGCAAGAAATAAACTCAGTTCTTCTATGATGGATGATTTCCAGTGAATTGAGCTTCCATCTTGTATTTGTCACTACTTCTCGCTTTCCGTTGTGAAAAAGGTATATTTATGATGGGATGGGATATTTATCAGTGTTGGCTTGTTCTAATAACCAAAAAGGACAATATCTAACGATGACTGAATTGGAATAGTCTTAGTGAGCCACAAGAGTATGTCACATGACTTTATCCCGAGAATTTATCAGGTCAACTTCAATACTCGTCATAATCTAATAATTCTCATAGTAATACGTTAAAATAGTTGTTATTCATTATTTTAATCTTTCTTATTTCAAAGTTTTGAACTTTAACTCCTTCAAAATCAAATTCTACTTATATTAAATTCAGTTTCTACCAATTCAAAGAAGGTGGTCCTCGTTGAAAAAACGTCCTCCTAACCATAATGTCCGTTTAACCAAAATGACTACAGGGAAGAAAGACCAAGCAACAAGTTGTCCGCAAATAAGCCCTCGTCATTAGTTAAAAATGTCATGAAAGCAAGACGTCTTTAATTTTACACGTTAGTAATAGCGTGCAAAAAACCTATTTAGAAGCCGTACTTGAATATTAAAAACAAACTGTCTGCAATTGACAGCTGACATTTTGATAGCATGAAAAAAATAGAATAATCTTCTTCTTCTGATCCGCTACGCTCTTGACAGAGCGGTCGTGGTCGTCATGTAGTAGCGGTTTGGGCAGATGTTATTCGCCTCACGACAGCGCGCCACTTTTCTCTGTTAGAGGTCATCCTGCTACAGTCGTTTAATGGACCTCCCACGGCTGACTTAATTTGGTCCGTCCATCGCATGGGAGACCTTCCACGCGGTCTTGTGCCCTCCATTTTTCCTTGAACGACAAGACGTTCGATGGACTGATGGTCGCGTCGAGAGACGTGTCCGAAGAATGTGAGTATGCGAGACTGTACTACTGAAAATAGACGCTGCTCAATGCCGAGTTCTTGGAGTATCGAGATGTTAGTGCGAAACTCAGTCCACGATACTCCAAGCATTCTTCTCCAGCACCACATCTCTAAAGCATCTATTTTCACCCTTTCCACTTCTCGCAATGTCCACGTCTCTGCAGCGTACAGGAATATGGGGAAAATAAGCGTTCGTACGAGTCTGGTTTTAGTAGTTTTAGTTATTTTAGAATAATAGCATGAGGAAAATCAAGTTGCTTTGACTAATCGCATTACTACGTATACGTTGTTCAGCTTCAACTATGATCGATGACAAACCTAGCAGTAGTGCAGGGTGTTCAGACACGAAGCTTATTTTTATAGACAGTCAAAAGATAAGATAAGTGACAAATATATCCAATTTTTGCGAGAAAAGTGAAGTCACAATTAGGGCAGGTTAAGATTCCACCGCGATAATTGTAGGAAATAGCCGCAGGTGGTCGGGCTTCGAGCTCATATCGTTTAAAGTCCAGCTCTTCTACACGTTTACCCTCTAAAGCGTAGACTTTTGCTTAACGAGGCGTCTCCATTAGGGTCGATTACCAGCAAGCGACTCCCATTTCGAGGGCTCGATGTCGCGTCTTTTCATATATACCTATGCCTTTTCAACACGTCCTTGTACCGCAAAAGCTGGCCACCTTGCTTTCGCAGTAGGAGCCGCGTTTGGCAATCCTCTTATCGGGCAATTGGAACACATGACCACACCAGCGTAACTGACGCCCCATCAGACACGCCTCTTTGCTGCAAGTGTTAGCACGGCGTTGGACTTCCGTGTTCCTGATGCGGTCGGACCAGTGGATGCCCATAATGTTCCGAATTCAATTCAAATACAAGATGCTATTTCAACAGGTTTCTATTTCTATGGGTTGCCATCTCGACAGTTTCACATTTCTTAAGATTGCTATTTTATTTCTCGCACATGCTCAGACGAGTGGTCATAAGAATACTCTCATGAAATGTTTTTAATTAGGTGGGTACCTTTTAAATTGCGGACGTTTTGCTCCCGTGACCATTTAAATTGTGGTCGTTTGATAATAAGGGACATTTTGCTCTGTACAAAGAGTACCCTTTTAAATTGCGGACGTTTTGTTCCCATGACTTACTACCTTACGGTTTTTTCAACGAGGACATTTTGCTTTGAGGACCACCTCCTCTGAATTGGATTCTACGTCATCGTTTCGTCAATCTACGGCGGCAGTAGACCTTGTATGAGAAGAACCGGCAAGAAACTCAGCAAGGGCGTTTCTTTTTTCCCTTACTATTACAGCTTAGATTGGAAAGGACCTTTAAAATCATGAAACAATTGTCAAATAGACGACCTAAGATACTTAAAAACTTTACCGGTTTATATAGTACAGTGCTTCTATAGTACTTCTTTTATGCAGTAACTAATCAACAAAGTAAAAAACATATATTTATCTTTATTTTTATTATAAGACGAATTTTAAAATAAAAAGAGACAACTAATAATTTACCATTACTTCATTTTGGCATGTAACATGATGTCACATGAGTAAATACTTATACCTACTCATGTGATGATGTTGCTCTAATTTATAGTACAACGACAACAGTAATTCATATTTTGAAAATTTATTGACTAGATAATCTTTCGAAACAAAAGTTGGCGTGCGCCGGCTTAGTTGCATGTAACATAGTCACGAATAGGAATATCTACGAGTAGATACGTACAATTTAATTTGGTTTCTGTCGTATTGCGATGAAAGAACAATACTCGAATGCGTCTAAATGTTGTGTGTATCTATGTTACCATCAAATGAATACATATGTATGTATGTATGTATGTATGTACGTATGTGTGTATGTATGTATGTATGTATATATGTTTGTATATATTATGTTTGTATGTGTATGTATGTATGTATGTATGTATGTATGTGTAGTTTGTGTAAATGAATAACCAAAATATAGTAGTCGATGTGACAAATTAATTATTTTATCTAGTAAGTTTTATAATATCTGGTCGGAATTGGTTAAAGTAATAAGCACACTCTTATTCGCTTCCTTCCCCATTCTCTTTCCATTTCTACAGGAAAAAGTAATCAACCAAGGTAAACCAAGGAATCTCTGAGTGTATTGCGAAGGGAGGAATAAATAATAATTGCTTACAACTTATACAAGTAAACGATTTAGAGAGTGAGAAAACATCTAAAAGTTACCAGCGTCTAGCAAGATAAGATGTTAGTAAAAGCTTTGTCTCATTTTAGAAGTTATTATACTTTTAATGTAAAATGGTTTCTATATAATATGCATATTAGCCAGTGCAATAAAATTATATTTTATGTGTATTTAAATATCATTTAATTTAATATATTATATTGTTGTAATTCATGTTACATGTTTGCGACTTTAATGCATATTTGCATACATATTTCAGTAATTTTAATGACATATAATCACAAAATTGGGTTATTATGTAGAACTAAATCCACTCCATGATGAGATGGGTAAAGAAAGCTAGTACAGCGCCAATCAAACTACTTTTATTAAATATGGAAATATTGCGATAGCGAAAAATGCATGTAAAAACATACATATAAGCAAGGCAAATTTTAAAGTCACCAACTGGCGCAACTATCATTAGATACTACATAGAGATGTGATTTTGTGATTGAGTAAGTAGGCAAGTAGGGGTGAGTTTGGTCTTTAAAGCACATACATAAATTAAACAACTTCGATTAGCGGCAGGCATATAAGTAGAAAGTCAGAACGTATCTGTCACAATACCAGCCCAATTCTCTGTCGGATAAAGTCGGAAATTGTGATCTTTGCCGCGCAATCGAGTTAAATATCATTCCCTACAACGTCGAGGGCTTTGAATTTAATTATTCGAGGACACAGCAATAACGCCGGCGCTGGAAAGATTACCTCCGGAGCTCGGAATATGATGTTTCATAAACAGATTTGGATTTTTAAGTTCAATCAGCCATGCCTAAACTTAACAGAAAATTATCATAGTATTTTGAAATAAACATACCTTTAACTAAGTAATATTAAGTAAGTTATTTAGGTTCTTTCTTTAGTGCAATTGAAATGCCTCCTTAATCAATTCCAAACACTCCTTTATCTGTTCCACCTTCTGAAAGTGTCAAATATCCTACTAAAATAATAATTAATAGGTAAGTTTTAATGTATTACAGCTTCTCATAAACATTGCAAAAGTTTTAATTAATAAAATTGAACAACACATCCAGGCAGCCGATCAATGTGTAAAATTATCTAAAAGCTAGCACATTATAAAGTGTATTGAAGTTTATCATTTCCTTTGCAAAAAGCAACGAGTTGATAAAACGATGTACTGTGGTACCTACTCGCAAGGAGCACTCTAAATGCGATACAGATAATATAATAAAATAAAATTGCGATGTGAATTCGTGAGAAAATTTAAATAAATGACTTTTCTGTTTGCACATAAAAAGAAATATATTGCGGCACAATGAATGTTGGGGGTGGCGTGAGGAGTGGGTCGCGGGCGAACGAGAGACGGCGCGGGAGAGGGGGCGGGGGCGCGCCTCGCGGGGCCGGGGGTGACCCACTTTAACGGGACAAGTAATATTACTTTTTACTTTTAGGTAACTATTTCATGTTTTATCGCGATAATAACATATATTGTACAAACTTTCCTTTTTAGCTGAATTACTCCAATCCTCTTTAATATTTACTCACCCTATTTACGAGTACCGTTCCAGGAATCTCCCGACTTCCCTTGGAACGATGGAATAACGTTACTATTTAAAGTAACAAGAAATTGTATTTGTAAAGTGGTTTACTCAATGAAAATCCACTTAACTAATTTTAGTTGTAGTTATTATAAGATATGTATCTCTTAAATAAATGGACTTTTATTATCGTAGACAAGTATGAAGACATTGATTGAATATGTAAACGTGAATTTGGCGAAACAAAACACAAAATCAATTGAAAGCCTTAATCTAAATGAGCACACAAGGCATATACGAATTGTGTTTTCACTGTATGTCTGTTTATTGACGTTGCTTGTTTGCTCATATACTTTGTACTCGTACATACCTATGTGTAAAGTGTTCTCGCTCGCCTATACACTCATGTTTTATGTAGTAGGGTGCGTATATTCATGTGAATTAATTATGTTTTGCTGCATATTAATTTTATTTTGGATTTTGACGCGTCATGTTCAGAGTTACGTTTTAAAGTTTTACTAAATGGCAAGAGACGCTGCCAGTCTTGTAATTAAAGAGTTTAACATAAACGTGATTAGTTAGATCGGTTTGAAACCCGATAATTTCTGTAATAAACATGGCTATTGTCGTGGCACCAGTGTTCGACACTTTAAGCCCAGTGTCCGACACAGTTTTCGTCGCAAAAAATAACATAGATTTTATATTATTTTTAAATTTTTCCATTCACAATCCGGTAGCTCAGCGGTCAGAACATTAGACCGGTTATCCAAAGGTGATGGGTTCGATGCTCACTCGAGCTTCCTGAGGCTTGTTGATTTTTTCTAGTAATATTTTATCTTGTAAACTATTTTATCTTATAAAAAAAAAGTAAAATTTCAAATAAAACAACGGTTTTATTTGAAATTTTACTGAATGGTAGCAAGGAAGCAGGGGGCCTGTGTTCTATAGTTACTAAACACAAAAATCTTTCTGGCAGGGGCCAGTAGGGCACAATAGGGGGCACAATAGGGATTGTCAATGATTCAAGACAAAAAAAATCGATCACCTCTGGTTCCTGTCGATCCCTGGTGCTTCTATCCTATATTTTGTATTGGTTTTAAATCTGGGGGCACGGCCGTGCCCCCACCAAGTTGAGCAAAAAAGCGTCACGGCCGTACCATCCTTTTCTCGAAGCAATTCAGACCATTTTCGACCCCCTGTAACTTCGTTGTGGATAAAACTAGAAGACTGAAATTTTCAGTAACCATGCAGGCATTGTAAAGACACGTATATTTCAAATTTCATTCAATTTGAACCAGTATTTTAAGAATTATAACGGGTCAAATTTCTTAATTTTGTCACTCACTGACTGACTCACCGATCATCAAAATTCTAAGGCACTTCTAGAAGACCTAGAAGCTTCAAATTTGGAATATAAGTAGTGTTTGGTGTATGAATCAAGGAAAAACTAAAATATTTTGCAATTTCGGTCCAGTTTTCTAGATACACTAACTGCATAAATAGCTTTGTAATCCCATATAAATGTATAGGATTACAAAGTTACATGTGCAGTTAATCGTCTCAGCGCATAATGTCCTTTTCTCGAAATGTCCTTTCTCAAAATGTCCTTTTCTAGAAATGTCCTTTCTCAGAATGTCCCTTTCTCACAAAGTCCCATTCTCAATATGTCCTTTTCTCACAATGGCCTGTTTTCAAGTTACATCAAATATTGTTTGCAGGTTCAAAGTTTGATGTGAAATCAAAAATAAAACAATAATTGCAAGTCAATTTATTAGCAAAATCTAAACGCACCAATGTTTGTTATAATTGCAAGTAAAACTTAGGGTAGTTAGGTTAGGTAGGTTGGCATCAAAGATTAAACGGCCGTATCCCAAAAAAAAACAAATTTGTATCTCTTTCTTTATAAATTAAAAAAGAAGGCAGACATTGGGATAGCCACATAAAAAACTCTCTTTTCACCAACATGATGAGTAAAAGACGAATGAGAGATATCGTATTTGATAGAAAGTATACCAAGTATTTGGAACACTTACAAAATAAAGATTTAACACTGCCACACTTTATACGAAAAATAATATATTTACGCCTTTCCTTATTTAAATAACATTATTGTGAATATCTAAATATATACATTTTTGTTGATTAGCTAAAAAACATGAATAAGGATAATAACTAATTAGGATTATTAGTATCATTTGTTAAACGAGTAGATTTTTTGTGGACAATTATTTAAATATTTTTATTATTATACTTTTTTTTGATTATTAAAAAAATGAGTGATAACTGTTTGTTTAAAAATAAATAATCTGACTGATTTACAATATGTTTTTTGTTTCATTTTTGATTTCACATTAAACTTTAAACCTGCAAACAATATTTGATGTAATTTGAAAACAGGCCATTGTGAGAAAAGTACATATTGAGAATGGGACTTTGTGAGAAAGGGACATTTAGAGAAAAGAACGTTATGAGAAAAGGACATTTTGAGAAAGGACATTCTGAGAGAGGACATTTCTAGAAAAGGACATTTTGAGAAAGGACATTTCGAAAAAAGGACATTATGCGCTGAGACGCAGTTAATGAATCCACTGATTCATGTATAATATAATGAAATAATAGGTTCAGTTAAATTTTTCAATATTGGCTTTATTCGTAACGATGTTTTATTTTATTTATTTTACGGCAATTATTATTATTGCGTGCGAAGCCGCGGGTTTAAGCTAGTCCCATATAAATATAGGCGCATGGTAGTGCCCCTGCCAAATCGAAAGGAAAAAAGTAGAACTGTCTCTACAAAATACAAAAAGAAATGAGATCCCATCAAAAACAATACTTGTCAAAAAAAACCAAGTCTCGCAACTCAGTTGTTCTGCGGTAAAAAGTTGTGAGATCCATGTAATACCAAGTCGGTTATTAATTTATTCAGTCTCCTGAAAACACGTGTAAATTCAATCGCCTGAAAACACATGTAAAATCAATTATTTAGTGCGATGGCCAAGTCTCAATATATTTATATAAAACATTAAAGAATGTTATGGACCACGATCGTGGTCTTAGAGACTGGACGTATTAAGACAGAAAGTCGCTTAAGTAGAGACTGAACAAATTAATAACCGACTTGGTATTACATGGATCTCACAACTTTTTACCGCAGAACAAGTGAGTTGCGAGACTTGGTTTTTTTTGACAAGTATTGTTTTTGATGGGATATAACCTACTTGAATATTAATTGACACATCATAATTTCACGTTCACAGATCTATATACTATTTAGGCATTGGTTCAACGTCAAAGCCATTGTAGTTTGCTCATAATAAAATACACTACTAAACTTATATTTTAAGAAAACAGATATTTACTTCTTTAAATAATGCAAACTTATTTTTTTAAAGTACGTTCAAATAAAACCTTGTTTAAACTCATTAGACGACACTCCCAACCATCCTGTCCCGTCCGCTTGTATTTTAAACTCGATACATAGTTTTCACATGTTCCAGTAGATTTTTTTTATATTTTTTGAAATTTATTTAAAACAAATATAATATAATATAAATAGACATAAATTTAGTATAGGTAGTATTTATTTATGTTCTATGTTAATGGTGATGGTTTCCGCACTTAGTCCTTAAAGTGGACCATTGTACGTGAGTAGTATTTATTTATTAATAAATTTAAGTGTACTCGAGTCATAATTTAACTACCCCGGTTTGAACTTATGTAATATGTATAAGTGTGTATTGTTGTTGCTTTGTGGTTGTACTCCCTCCCGCACTAAGGTGTTCGCGGAAGACCAGCGTCAGGTTTTCCTATAAACTAGGAGCCTGACATCATGCTGAGCAGGCACCTGTTAGTGCCACTTATTTTTGAATAAATTTTTGATGTAATGATGTGCGTTGTGTCGCTAATAAATGTTTTCTAATCTATTCTATTCTATAACTTTGGTTGTGAGTATAGGCCAGAATCAAATCTCACTTGATGTTAAATGATGATAAGCCGAAGGTGGAAGCTCACTTCACCCGCAATCCTCAACTACTGGGGCACTAGCTATCTTATCTCTAGCTACAAACACAACAATGCTATAAACTTTAAATGGTTTTAATGGCATCTAAATTAAATTACAGATATAATTAAATTGTTAGGTAACAAATTAAATGATTAATAATACCTACGTGCGTCTAAACTCAACACAAACTACCCGTTAATACGATTTGGGAGAATATACGTTTCATAAGAGTTTTACATAAATATCTTTGGTAACATTTGTAGATTTAAATAAAAGATTTCGTGAAACGGCACTGCCACATGAATGGATTCTAAATAAGTGGCTTTTGTAGGTTATAGGTGACGCAATCTAATGGAAAATACCTATATATTAACTAACATCGCATTCAATGGTCGACACGCCATTTCACTGAGACTTTATGTAGATATATATGTATATATATTTCTGTATATTGCCCCTAATACTGTTGATTTAATGTTTTTGTAAGAGACGTTTTTGTGGCCTATCTATGTTATAGCCGCACGAGACGAAGTTGTAATTTTGTTAATTTTTGTGTCGACACTAGCTTTTCGCTTGTGACTTCGTCCGAGTGGATAAGTAGCCATGTTCAGTTGTCCACTCTCCGACCCACCAACTATATCTGGCCGAAATAAACATATCGTTCTATTTCTTCGTAAAAAAATGATAAACAAACACATTTTCCTATTTATAAAATGAGTAACGGGTAACTGTAAGCTATCAAAAATACGATAAATAACTGAATCTCAGTTGAAAAAAAAACCTAGAAAAACACACACGCACACATACTGTTTCAAGTCAAACGTAAAACCATTATTAATTCATAGTGTTATAGCAAGCCCTTATACGGTTATTTATTTATAAAACATGGCGTCCGGAAAATGTTAGGTATAAATGATCGGTATTAGAATATTTTTTTCTTTTTCATTCATATAATTTTACCAACAAAATATTCTAACTACAATCTTATGTTATATTATGAATTGATATCGAAAGTCTTTGAAGTATTTTCACGGGTTTTAACTATGATATAATCATATAAACGTAACAGGTTTCATGAAAGAGGGAAACTTATTAAAGTTCAGTAACTTGTAAATAAAAATCGTCAACATTCCAATAAAAGTATCAGATTTTAGTGACAGTATTTTCCTGGACAATGTATCGGGAAAAACAAAAAAATCAAATCGGCTAGCGGCTGCGAGACGATCTCTACTGTGTAGGAATCTCAAGGAATCCCTTAAGTTGGGCCGTCTACGGGGTGAATGATAGGTAGAGCCGCCGCTCGAGTTCACAAGCACTCAGATTCATGAAGAGAAAACATAGCTGGTTAGCGTTTCAACTTAAACATTTCCGTTATCTTTTGACATTTGTATAATAACATAGCGTTTATTAAAAATAATATATCTAACTACCATCTACTAACCAGATGGTAAGTGATAATAAGCTTAATATAGATAATATGCACAATTTATCCGGTTTTTCAACTGCTATCGGAACATATTATATTATTCTCATCCTCAATGCTATTTCATTACCGACCGAATAACAATACATCATTGTTGTGATAGCGACAGACTTGGATATCGTGGTGCTAGCTAGCAATGCGTGCATAGTGCGTGGAATTTTTTTGCTTGAGGAACCAAGCTTCTTGCTGCTCATAAATCCGGTTACGCCGCGAAGATCATTGGCAACTAATAACCATTTTTTTTAGGCTTAAACCTGGACAAAATGATGGTAGCTATAGCTAGCTAAGCATGCTTAAACCAAGCCTTTCTACAACCAATCCGAATACTACAGTCTGGAAATCGAATTCGGGGCCCCTAGATCTGAGATCGGTGGTCTAACCACTGTAGACAAATAAAAGTGTAGTAAGATGACAAACACAGATAAGAAACGGTATTTTTTAAATTAATTGGTCCACGACTGAAAGTAGCGCTTCTCCTTTTCATTTCATCTAATGGTAACTGACGATAAGTGCGAAGGCTGAAACTACTAAGAACCCCAATCCATGTCAGCCATAAGCGGTCAACAACAACAATATCAAATACCTTTAAACGAGCAATTCTTGTATATATGTATGTATATACAAATATAATCTTAATCACGGAAACGACTCCAATGGTTTCATGAAATTTAGTATGCAAGGGGTTTCGGGGGCGATAAATCGATCTAGCTAGGAATCATTTTTAGAAAATGTAATTTTATCCGTAAAAAATACCGGTTATCCAGGTACTATTCTTAAAGAATACAGTATTTTTTTGTGGAACTAAAAACTAAAGCCAATTTTGCAAGTGTCGCTATTGTTGTCACGATATGGGATTAAAAGATAGAAAGCCGTAATGATTTTCTAGTTCATTTGGAATTTCAAAAGAGTTTTAAACATGTGTTTATTCTTAATTTTGTGTCCAAAGTCGTTTATTTAAAAGCTCTTCCATATTTAAAATCTAAAGTTTGCTAATTGGGTCGTGCAAGACTAAGTTTCAGAGTATGCTGCAATGTGTAGGTAGAACTAACGAGAACCGAACAATAGTCGAAGAAACTTCTTCTTATCTTAATGGAATCTTGATGATGAATATGTTCAGCTTCACAAAATTGGTTCTTCAATACTAATAGCATTGTTTAATTAAATATTAACTATTACGTTATAACTTCTCATAAATCTAATCTATATAAATAAAAATGAATCACTGAAATGTATGTACGCGCGTAAATTCCGATCGACTGCACGAAATTGGATAATTCTTTTTTGAAGTGAAAACTTCTTTAGCGGCGTTGTGCACTTTTTTTGGAATGGGTAAAAAATGTTAAACTCGCGTCAGGACACGTGACCGTCAGGACACGTGACCTGATCAAAAATTCGTAAGACGGATGGAGAGTAGAAGAATGGGTAAAAAATGTTAAACTCGCGTCAGGACACGTGACCTGATCGAAAATTCGTAAGACGGATGGAGAGTAGACAGCTGGCGCGGCGTAATATAAATTTTTAATATAATAAGTTATATTAAAAATTTAACTATAAAAAAATATAACTTTTTAATGTAATATAAATTGTCATGTTTGTGTACGATAGCCCAATAAATAAATATTGTATTCTACCACATAAATGAGAGTACTTTTATACTGATAATTAAAGCAATTCGTGCAAAATTATTCCCTAACCATTCCAAAATATCAAAAATGCACAACGTTAATATTCAAGTTTTCACTTCTGCCGGCACTCCCAGAGTGCAACCCGTCGTTTCTTTTTTGTGTTTGTTATTGTAAGGACAAGGTTTGTACAGAAGAAAATTTAAATAAAATGAATTTTCGTTTCTTGCGTTCAGAAATTTGTCTTTTTCACAAATATATGTAGGTGATACGAAGTTCACCGGGTCATTTAGTTTATATTAATAATCTATTTATTTATTTTCACACAATATTCTTAGGATTAATACAGAGGTTACTACACCAGGCAGGGCTAAGTGGGGGACTTAGAATCAGTAAAAGTAACATTGGAGGATCATGTGTGAATGTGCAGAACTGCATCTAAATAAAACTAACTAAGAACTATATTTATAGCAGAATTCAGTGTTTGTGTAATGTGTGCCTTTTGAGCGTAAAGAGTTTATTCTTGTGGGTTTAATTAATAATTATGAGCAAAAGCCTTACCTACATTGTAAAAACGACTGCTTCAGACGGGGCTCGAATCCACCACCTTCGCATTCCTAGTGACTGTCTCGGTAGTTCAGTAAGAAAAACTTTCGCCTACATTGCACAAGGTTTGGCAGTCAATTTTTTGTAAGTCGTTTATTATTTTTAATATATTTAAATACAAAATTTTGAATTGAAAACAAAACACGATAAAAACAATTTATTATGTTATTTTTCATTCGGCAGCAAAAATATACTTCAGTTATTGTCGAAATTGCTAGCACCACCCGACGGGTGATAAAATATGTAGGCTTAATCAGTTTAAGGTCCACCGTACTTTGGAAGGCACGTTAGACCGTCGGAGCCGGCTTTGGCTGTTGTCGAACCATAATAATCTGTAAAACCTTTCGAAGGTCTGCTTCTGACTTTGAGGTTCATTCACTAAAATCTTCTTAGTCTTCATCTCACCAGTTAATAAGGTAAGGTAATGACCTTACTACCATCTTATCTAAATATGTCGCCATAACATCAATGTTTATAGCTTTGTTGTGTTCCGGCAGCTAGAGATAAGATAGCCAGTGCCTCACTAGTTGAGGATCCCGGGTGATCTGCGCTTCCACCAATTGACCTTATCATCACTTAACATCAGGGGAGATTGAGGCACTGTGCTTACTCGTAAATATTAAAAAAGAAGAAGATGGAAACGAAAGTATACTCTAACTCTAGAAACATAACAACACTGTTAAAATTGTTGTTATGATGACAGACCTAGATGATAATGATGATGCATATCATCATACTATATGAGAATGATGGTAGCTAATCTAGACCTTAATCGTCCTGTCTGGCAGTAGTATACTAAGATCAAATATCACATGTATGCAGACGATCTGCAATTGTACTTGTCGTGTAAGCCTGGAGAAACTGAATTGGCCGTGGAGAGGTTAAATAAAGACCTAGAAAGAATAAGCCGGTGGTCGGAACGTAATTCGTTGATGCTTAATCCAACCAAGTCTAAGTTTTTAGTATTGGGCTCAAAACACCAGGTAGCTAAAATTAGCTCTAGAAGACCACAGATCGCTATGAGGGGTGCGGTTATTTCTTGTGTCTCAGAGGCTCGCAATTTAGGTCTTTTAATGGACTCTGAACTACGTTTTGAATCCCATATAAAAGAGGTGGCTCGCAATTGTTTTTACCGCTTAAAAACCTTGTACAAAATACGTAAGTTTCTTAGCACTAGTCTCCGCATAAGCTTAACTGAATCACTTGTTCTTTCAAAATTTAATTATGCTGATACCGTATATGGTCCACGGTTACTATCGAGAACCAAAGCTTTGATACAGCGAGTTCAGAATGCTTGTACAAGGTTTTGTTTCAACATTCCTCCGAGAAGCCACATCTCTCCGTATATAAACCGCGCTAATATTTTAAACATGTCTTCCCGCCGGTACATCCATCTAGCCACTCTATTATTTGGCGTTATAAAAAGCCGTAAGCCACCTTATTTGTTGGAAAAGCTCATTTGGTCATCCCGTTCTCGCACTGGTCGCCTTGCCATGCAGGCTCACAAGACAAATGCTTTTCAGGGTAGTTTTAAATATGCCGCTGCTAAGATTTGGAACAATCTTCCCCCACCAATTCGTCATTCACCGTCTCTTTACAGCTTCCGTAAAATTCTAAGAGAAATCACCTTGGAGCAACAACTGAGCGGCATTACAGACTACCTTTTATAGATCCCTGGTTACATCTGAGGCTATCATTATTATATTTTTTATTTTTTTATTGTGAATATATTTACATTGCCACTTAACTGCGTTTATATATACATTATTTTTATTTTTATTTTTATATCCACATCACTACCATATATCTTGTATCTTCACTCTATATATATGTACTACACGACGTATTTCTACACAACACACTATCACCTTCAGCTTTGTTATGCTTAGCTCCTCCCTTGACATGGGTCCAGCAGAATACCAGCGTTGAGGCATCAGCCACAACATTAAGCTGAGCTGATCAGCCCATTCGGCTTTTAGTGTATTTATTTATTTCTGCTTGTTTTTGTTTATTTTATTGTTGTTACTTGTATATTGAGAAAATGTAACTCTTTATTTTTTTTTGTAATTTTAAGTTTATTTTAACTTTTGTATTATATATTTTTTTTTTTAATGTATATTCTGTGTTGAAAAGCCGAATAAATGTTTTATTATTATTATTATTATTATTATTATCAGGATATGAGTTCAGAATGATAATGAAGATGAGAGGGTCACTCGTATACCTAATGATTAGGTACATGGTATTAAAAATGGGTAAAATAAATGATGTTTCGGCCGCGTTGCACCGTTACACTGTTAGTCATACACGGGCAAGTCAGCCCGATATACTAAAGAGTTTACGTTAAACATCGTTGAAACGTTTTAGTTATAATGAAGCGTGAAAGTTCAAAAAATCTGTTGCTCCCTGAATAGTATCATTTTTTGGCCAGCAACCGCTATCAATACGCAACACCATTTGTAAATAGCAAACAACGATTTCACAATGTAAAGTCTACCTGAAACATGTTTACTTTGGGAAATATGACTATTTAAAATTGTTATTTACTCGCGTCTGTTCAATGGCGGGTCGGGAAGAGCCGGGCTATTGTCTCTGTAGCAGTGACCTTTTTTAATTAATTCCACCCGGCTGGATTAATGAGATCAAAGGGCTCTATCTCTATTGGATGCCCGACGTAATACTGTTAATATTTAGGAATAGGCTGTATTCTTTTTGCACGTTAGATTTTATGTGTGGGTTTTAATTTTTGTACATTTAATACTTAAATGTTTAAAAAACGCTAAAAATAATTTTGTAAGTGTTTTTGTATTTTTAACTTATGATGCTAGTGAAATAAACTCTACAACACGTTGTTATTGGTGTTGAATAGAGTAAGTATATTTTGCGGAAAATATAAAACTATAAACTACTAAATAAAACTATAGATTTGTAACTAAGCAGTTTAAATATTTTCTCTTTTTCACACATATATAACAATTACACTTAGAAGTGTACAGACTTTAAGACGCGTAGAAATGCTGCAATATTATTTTTAATTATATTTAGAAAAATAATTGCGATAAGAAATCCGCAGTAAAAGCTAGAGTTGTAAAAATTAATACAGTATGCCATTAACCGGGATTGGATATTAATCATTCTAAAGATAGGGCACAGGCTCAGGGAGGGTTGGCCCGAGAGGGAAATGAAACGGAGATACACTAAATTAAGCATTAGAGCAATCGGAGCCAATTTTGTTGATCCTGGAAGGTGGGATTGCGTATTCTGTACGAATGTAATGTTGCCCGTATGTCCGTTTCTGTAGCCTTAATCCATTTTGTCTTTATTCAATATTTTAACGTTTGTTAGCTTTGCTTTTGATTGCGGTTGTTCATTGAGTAAGAGATAAATGTTTTTGTAATTAATCTGTGGAAATTAAAACCTAAAAAACTTATTTTTTTGAAATAAAAATATGACTTTATGAAATGAGAACTTCGTTAAATTCATTTGATGTGAGACCTACTTTAAATATTTTTTTTCTTAAATGTCAACTGAGTGTAGCATTTAGTCACCCTTGTCAAACCTAATTGTGTCCGTGGCGATTAGTAAAATAACGAGCCACTTAAAAAATGTAATCCACAAAGTTACTTATACGGCAAAGGAAACATCCCCTAGCTGTTTTTTCCGCGTGACGGCGGGCGGCGAGGCGCGGTGCCCCGGGCGGGCCGGGCGCGAGGGAATTTCGTGTCTGTCCGGTTTTCCTCCACCTATTAGCTCACTTGGCACTCGAGCCGAGTTCCATTCAACATTTTCACCTCAACGTCTATTAAATAGTAACATAATCTAATTACGGATTTTTAACATGAAACGTGAGCTTCTTAAATACTCATATAACAATTAACGCTCAATCAATACATTTTTCTACAGCATGCAGAAAACGATAAACTATGAATACGTGCTTCAGCAATTTGAGAAATGAAACGAAGACGAGTACTCGTTTATAAGCGTGATTTAACAACTCCAGCATATTGATTTTTACGTCGCCGTGGGCCCTCCCCCGCCCCCGCGGGAAGAGTTGTGCACGGGGGTAATGCTAAAATGCTTGTTCCCCTATTTGAGAGTACATGCTGGGGGGACGTTCAACTGCGGCCTCGGAAAAACCACGTTTTCTTATTGAGTTAATTGTCACTTTTTGTCATTTAAAGTAAATAGTTGAATACCTTTACGTAAGATTTACGACCGGATGCGTCTTCATTCGAACGTGAATGTGACACACTTTCTATCGCACACTGTTATCTGTAATGCATTGTGTTTTAACAACTAGTTAGTGACGGTTTTTATGTTTTATTTTGACAACAGCTATAATTTTAAAATGTGGTTAGGTTATTTTATTTATTTTCTAACTTGTTTCTTTCGACTATTGTGACAGTATTCGGAAGACATGAATATTTAACTGATTTTTTACAGCCGTGTTGGTATAAATTTAATTAGGATTGAATTAAATTTGTTCAATTAACATTAAGTATAGTTTTAAGTTTTAAGAACAATTTTTGGTAAAACACATGTGTTGTCTATCATTGACCGTATTTCTGTTTTTATGCTTTAAAAATGTACGGAAACGTACGAGTACGTAGTAATGTGGTCGTAAATTCAAAAGCAAGCTCAGCACATACCGTTTATAAGAAATTCATTCTCATTACGTTGTCTAAACAAACATTCATAACATAGCGAAACAGGAAAAAAGGTGGAAAGTGGTGGCGTTCTGTTGTATGTCCCCGCGAGTTTGTTCAGCCCCACCCGCGCACTTTTCAGTGGGCCACCCGCCGCACCCTTCGCTGCACCCCATGTGTTACTCCGGCCTGCGCCGGGAACGGGACGCTCCTTCATTTTACTCCAATTTACAAAGTGAAAAAAAAAACACATTTTTAAACAAACATTCCCCAAATTAAATCTAATAACAACTTCGGAACATTCTTCGAGTTGCGAGAGAATCCCTGTGTAACCCGTTTGTGGAGCGTGGATTAAGTTGTTTATTGAATATTCACGATGCTGCTAAGAGTATTTTATAACAGACAAACTTAACTTTTTAGTTTATTTTGAGGTCTTATATTTTTAAGTACGAGGTGCAGTTTTGCTGGCAAAAGAGCTTTTTCACAACAAATATTTTTTTATTGCTTTTTTCACAACAAATTGCTTTTGGTTTACTCGTTATTCAAATACACAAATTAAAACAACTACCAAACTGCAGTCTCATCCAGAAATCAACATAAATACAATGATGTTTGAAGTCTGAGTTATTTCTTGTTGAAAATTATGGCTCGTCATGACAAAAAATATGAATCTGAAACACTAAAAGATCAATACTACGTCCGCGACAGGCGCAAACGGTCTTAGTATGTTGCCAAAAGCATTATTGATCTAATAATTTGCTTTCTTCATTAGAAGGTCAAGTTAGACAGGGTGAATAATTATTGGATTTAGAATGAAAATGTCTATAAAAGTTTGAACATTATAATTATGCAAGATCATCCTTGACATATATTTTTTAGTTTTTTATGATTTTTATAACGTGTTTTTATATTAAAACAAAAGCTAATGCCTACGCTTGTGTTAGATCTGGGTTCACCGCAGTGGTCAGGCGGAGCTACGGGGATTGAACCAGGATTTCTTGCATTCCACCCGAGTATCTGACCTGCTACTGACGCTTCGAAAACGTTCAACTGCTAAGCTGAGTTCAAGCATTCCCATATAGCTGCCTGTGGTTTAGCGATAATGTCATAGGTCTCTGATGTCCTGGTTTGACTCCTAGCAGAGTGTTAGATATGTATTTGGTTTGGTTGGAGGTAAGCGTGTTCTAAGTTTGCTCTCTTTCTTTATGTTTTTCTCCCTTCCGGTAATTTAGAGAAATAGGTTGTGTCCCAAGAGTTACAGATAAGATAGCCAGTTCATGTATAATTGAGGGTCCCGTGTGAAGTGCCTTGATCTGCGGTCTTATTGCCACTTATCATCAGGTGATATGAAAATCTTATTAGAAAAACATAGGAGACCAATCAGCCCATCGTGCCTTCCGAAGCATTGGGAAATATTGGAAGCAATAGCTAAAAATACTCATTAGTTGCGGTCGTCGTAAACAGCAAAGCATACGTTATACCATAAAGCTTCAAAGATAAGTATATACTCTACGGGGGTCATTAACAAAATATAATGTTGTGATGACAGTGGACAGTGGCTGGCCGGCAAGTACTTTTCATAGCATTAGTTATTGTTCCGAGCTTCGAGTAAATACTTAGTTTTGTTGAAGAAAGAATATTGATGAATAATACGCGGAATAATACCTAATAAATACTTTTTGTTTAATTAAATGCAATCCTTGTTGTGTTACACTACGAATCAAATTTATTCTTCAAACCATTTGTGCTGCATGAAACGCGAGATAGTTATGAGAATCATGATTAAAGTTATAATCTGTAAAGTACAAACTTAACATAAATTAGTAAAATGTTGAAATGGATTTGCATGAAAGTTGTTATCAAACCAGCCAGCTGGGTTGCTGGATAAACGAATTGCACTGGTACCGACCATACTAGATTTTATCTTGACTTTATCGGCTTAAAATAAGTCAGAAATATGCTGAATTTTATACAGTAATTTGGTTTCTAAAAACTACTTACATGCTTTATTAAATAATCTCGTAGCCTGACGTAAGATGTTTATAGGTACATGGTACGATTTCCATTTTGTTGAAGGCTCTTTTTCCTTCTGAACCGAAACCTTAGCTAAAATACTAAAACGACGGGCGATATGTTAACATATAGGTACTCATAATGTACTTATATGAAGCAAATATTTGTGTAATAAACTCAAGCCTTGTTCACAAGTAATTGAAAAGAGTTCTATTTTTTATGATCATATTAGTAAAGTAAACTGTACTAAAAGAATCTTAGTACAGTTTTACTTTATAAATTGTGAATTTTAAACTTATGTGAATGTGTAAAATAAAGTATCAATTCATAACGGTCCAAACACAATTGTTTTAGGATAAATATGTTATGCAGAACAAAAGTAAAATTAAATTGAATTACGGCAGCATACATCACGGATGAATTTTAGTGGTGGGTATAATAACGGAGGGGCGCCGGCGCGCCACCCCAACTCGAGCTTGAAAAGGAAAGCTTTTAAGAGCTTTTTGTTTTGTAATTAATTATTTTTTATACTTACTCTTGTGATTTTGTTTAAGATTTTAACATAAAGTATTAGAGATTTATGTATGTTTTTTACTTTTATGGTTATATAGCGATCAAATTTTATGTACACATTTCGCTTATTACCGCGTTGTTTTCATTCAAATTTTATAAGTCGGAATTGACTAATTTACTTATAAAAAGAACAACTTGAACTAGTCACTGAAACTAGACACAACATCGTAGCCGTTCGTATGTGCCAGACAACCCAAACAGTGTCCGTAGGCACTTTTTTCTATTGACTGTAGAGCCCAATGCTCTGCAATAAAACTCTGACAGCGGAGTTTTTCATGTTTTTATGTTATTGATCTGGCAACCCAGCATGCAACCCGCCTGATGGAAAGCAGTCATCGTTCCTCGTGGATGCTGAAGATACAGTTCTTATGTATCTATGCACAGCAAAGCAAAACAAAGCTGCTTGGTGACAGAAATAGGCAACTTACTGGAATCAAGGTGTCTTTTTGCCCACTTATTGCCTAGAAGTCCGAACTAATCTTGACCGTTAAACAACTTCTGTAGTAGATTAAATCCTTAGAAGTTAAAAAAATTCAAAATGTCCTTTCTGTTTAGGCTACAATTAAGCTTTTACAAATGTTACTACAATATCGGTTCGTAATAAGAACTGACTAACTGAGAAGAAATGGCAAGAAAGCAAGTGCATATCTTTTCTTCCTGTCTTCTACAGCGTTAAACACAAATCAAATAAACGCGAAAGTGTGTTTGGTATAATGTCCTATCTTCACGTCAAAACATAGCTACGAATCGACATGATTTCAGCACAGATATCGCTGTGATCGGCGAGAGAATCGTTCATGCTCGTTTGTAACCCTGTCAAATGTTATGTTCCCGGAGCACGAGATAGGGACTTGTGTGACAGACCAAATTTTACGCAAGCAAAGCCAAACGCAAAAGCGGAGGTAAGCTAGTGCAATATAGTACTTAAACGATAGAAACGCCCTTCGTTCAATGGGCTTGTTATAATAATTTAATATATACGTACTGCCGCATAAAATATTTAGAAGGGTATTACAGCGTTCAACGATTATAACTATCTTGTAACAATTAATAGTGTACTCGACCTTACTCTAAAAAAAACTGGTTGTATAGATTTTATGGGCGTGTGTGGCGTAGCGTGCCGCAAGTTATAGAGTGCGAATCGTTTTACGATACAGGTACACTCTTTTACTTATAAATAAACACTTTAGCCAGTTTAGAAGCCTCGTTCCCTGTAAAATAAAAGTCACAAAGTTGCAAAACTGTTCTTATGTAAAATAGCTATTCCGAGTTTTGTCCCCGTCATGTAAATTTCGTTTTAAATAAGAGAAAAAGGACTAAACACTATTCGAAGCTTACTCTTTGTAGGGCCCACAGAGTTTACCACTAGCGGAGAGTAATATATTCTAATCTTATCTTATTTGGGCCTGCTGAGGTTTCCCTCTCGCAGTAGCTTTTCGACCCATCGGGATCTGTTGTGCAACCTCATCCTTTCACTCTTCTTCCTCTGCAAAGATAGATGCCATAAATTTGGGAACGTCTTTAAGGGCGAAGAGCCTGAAGTCCTCTGGTTTCGGATAAGCCGATCCCAACAGTCCGATTCTGCTTTATTGAAAAAACATTGAGTCTATCCTTCATAAATACTTATTTGGTTCTTCCTGTGTTTGAAATGAACTTTTAAACGAACATAGGACATTAGTTTGTCGTAAATTTTCGAAGGAGTCAGACGTTTTCTTGGTGTAAATGATTGCGTTATGGTCTGTGGCCCTTCAACTATCTTTATACGAAACAAAACACATCGATCCGTTTGTCTATTATCTACAAGTCATCCTCAGAATAATAGCGAAAGTTAAAGAAGGAAGGTTAAAATAAAAAACGTGCAACTATGTTTAGTTCCGTTCTATCTTATGGCTAGAAAAGGAGGTTAGAGTGCGACAAATGGTTGACACTTAGTTTTTATTTTTTGTATTGTTATGTCATCAGTCATCAGATGAACTGTCAAAATGCGATCTCTGAGGCCCTCTTCCCGGCCAAATTCAGAAGTACTTTGATTTAAAACCTGACAGTTCGTTTTAGGTATATTTGACTTGTTCGCGTATTAAAAGTATCGACTGTCAATATTTCTTTTATAGTTGGGGGCTGCAAGTTCTATTAATCTCGAAAAGAAAATAGTCAAGGACTATTGACTTTCAATCGGTATGTTTTTGCTATATTATTTGTCGAATGTGAACTGATAAGCAATTAAAATACAAATAAAATTTAGTAGAACCATTTTGTAGCAAAAACCAGCCATTAATTCAATTTTAATAGCAGATTTAGCAATAAGTCAGAGACTGCATCGGGTTATCTTTATCATGTATAGTGACGTAAACAATCATCATCATCATCATCATCAGCTCATTTTATGTCCCCACTGCTGGGGCACGAGCCTTCCCTATGGATGGATAGGGAGAATGGGCCATAAACCACCACGCGGGCCCAGTGCGGATTGGTGGTTGTTAACGACTGCTAATGCAGCCGGGACCAACGGCTTTACGTGCCTTCCGAAGCACGGAGGAGCTCGAGATGATAAATTTTTGGTCACCCATCCGATGACCGGCCTTTGCGAAAGTTGCTTAACCTCAGCACTCGCAGACCGGGCGCGTTAACCACTGCGCCATCGAGCTCCTCACAAACGTAAACAATGTGTATACTTTTCTAAATCGATATATCGGTACTTTTATTTTACAGATTTCCTAAAGACCATGCACTAATGTAAGTCCATGCCAATGACGAAGTAGAAAAATAATAGTGGATAAATCGTATTGGACTTTAAAAAGGCATGATCATATTTGTTCTAAGCATTTTACTATGTATTTATTTGTATGTAAAGAATATGTGAAATGGAGGCGACTTAGAGAATATGCGGTTCCTAGATTATTTTTTATGGATGGATCTGATGAAATGGAATGATATGTATTGAGTTTCATATTAGCTATTAATTGTAAAGATTACTTACCTTAAGCGGTGAGTGTCAAAACTTTATTTTATAGTATTATAGAAAGTGTTAATGAAAGCCTGTGAGGGAAAGTACAGGTCTCCGGATTGATTGATTCATTTCTTTCTGTCTTTCTTTCTTTCTTTCAAATTCAAGAAACTCTTCAGAAATTTACACAATGACATGTTGTACAGAAATACAGGTATACATATAACGTTGTATATGGTGAATTATTAGTTTAGATGATATTGCATGTTCCTTGACTATCTCAGTTAAATGAGTTGTGTTCAAAATATTTTTATTTGTAATAAAAAATAATGTTATTTTAGGATATCATACTGACAGATATTTTTGAGACATGTATGTATGCCGTATGTCTTTCCAAATTAAAGAATCGGCAAAGTCCTTGACATCTTGCTAAACCACCTCGCAATGAAGTCCTGTAAGTTATTTATATAGTAAAAAAGTTTTTGATTTATATTTTGAACACAAAACATTTGCTATAATGTAATTTTTTTTTTGCAGACATCCTAAAAATCAATAAATTTTGAATTTAACGTTATTATTTACGAAATCATATTTATTAAATAACAAATATGAATTTCTACAATTAATATCGTATTGTTTTCTAAGATGATTTAATTTTTTTTCTGTATACACACCTTCTGGCCCTACCCATCTTTAAATAGTATGAGTGTGAGTAAGTTTTTTTTTTAAATTATATATTTTGTTTTGATCAAAATTTAATGTAAAAACTTAATCCGAGTAGATTCATTAATATTGTTTCTTTTTAATGAGTTTGCTGTTTGATAGTGCAATTGATTGTTTGGGTTCTATTATTGTTTATAGTGACAAAACAAATACTATGTTGTTGTTTTCAATTATTTATATCGATAATAAAATCGATAAAGTTACCTCATTACCTCAAATATGACGTCATAATTTCTTGTGGCAACCTTTGAAATTTTCGTAATTTCAAAGGGTCAATCTATCTCTTTCCAATACAACACCTAGGTTCAATAGAATAAAAATAGTACGATTTTAGTCCGGTTTCTATAGCTTTAGCTATTGTTCTGAGAAGTCATCCATATAAGAAAGAGGAAAATGACAGGTAACTAACAGGTAAACCTACTGGTAGGTTTTTATTAAGAAACTAGTTTATGTGAAGGGAAGTAAACAATTGTAGACAAAAATATAAATAATACAAATATAAACAGAAAAACAACTACAAAATATTCATATAAGTACCTACTAAAATTTTTACACCACAGTTTAAGTGAGCTGGAAGAGATGACTTTTAAAGATGAAATCATCATCATTTCCTTTTGTAGTGTCGTTAATGCGTGTTTTATATGTACAATAATGGGTTAAAAAAAACTCATATAAAACATAAAGCAGATATCAAAATGTTAGTTTTTTCCATAGGGCAATGCGCAAAGGTGGTATTTCAATGAGAATGAAAGATTTGAAGACAAACTCAGGAAGGTGGGTAGGAATTTCAAGAAAGAGGTTGGCTTACAAGTGAAGATTAGGTTGAAGAGCAGCAATCAAAATCTGAAACATAGACATCAAGTATCCAGGAGCATGTGGATCGAAAACAATATTAAAAGAGGCAAATAACTCTCAGTTTCCAGCGCTCACGAAAACTCGTAGGAAATTTTATGACAAAAACTACCATTCAGACGAAATAACGGGCACTTGTACAGACAGTTATTATAGAAATGAATCACAGTGTACGTACGTAATATCGCTAGCCTAGCCTATATTTTGACTAGCATTGCCTTAGTTATAAAATACACCGTCGTATTGTTTTGAAAATTTAAGATTTATAATAACATAAGTACTGAGTACCTTATGGAAGATAACAAGGTCGAAACGCTGCAATATGGTTTCATTTTGAACAATAATAATTCAAAATTCCAATTCAAAATGTTTTATTTTTCTTGCACAGTAGACACAAAAAGACAATAGTTATATACAATAAGTAGGCACAGATATAATTTAAATAAATAAAATAAAACGTATTTGCAATCGTTCCTAACATATTTTAATACTACCAATATAGATAGCTTAATGGCAACGGCACCTGGCCACTTAAATGTAAGTTCAAATCCCAATAGTGAAAAATGTGTTCTATACGTTTTTTGTGGATTTAAATTTCAATGGTAAGTAAGTAAATAAATAGCCTATAATACTGTCCCACTGCTGGGCAACGGCCTCCATCATTGAAATCAAGTCATCGCTATTGATAGGTATTGGTTTAACATGCTTGTTAAATGCGGGTTGGTGATGACAAACCCGAGCTATGCATCGAAACATCCATCTACAAATTCATCACCAGAGACCATACTCGATAAATTCTATGGCTGGTTTGATAGAAAGGATCCTGAATTTGTCTTCTTTCTTTAATAGAAACTGCTGTTAACCGCCTACGGTCTTTTCAGGGCTTAAAAAGTCAGCTCAATACAATTTGTAGAATTATAAGACAAAGTTTAAATAAAACATTAGGATTAAACGAAATCATAATCATACTTCTGTATCTAAAATAATCAAACTCAATCAATTCGTAAACCAAAAGTCATAATACATATAAACAAGTCATACATACATGAACAATGAGTTATAATAACATACATTTCCATTCATCATGAATCGCTCACGGGCTGTCCAAAGAAGAGGTTTTAAATTGTTTCTCGATGTTAATAAATTTTAAACAGATAAACCTGTACATCTCGGGCTCGCAGCTTAAAAAACGAGTATCGTGAGTATAGAATCCAGACGAAAAAAGTAGTCGTGCAACATTTCACAAGGCACAACGGCCCGCTGCACTGGCATTGTGAGCCTTAACAATATCCACGGGCCAGCAGCGCACAATAAATACAACACGTCTACAACGTCATTTCAACAAATCAAATACCCTACGCAAACAAACTCATATCGACAATTCCAGCCAATTTAATTTTATGCCTTCCCCCACATGCGCGCACAGCCACTCGACGGAAACAATATTTCTATAAATACACCCTTGCACTGTACCCAAATTGTATCACGTATGTAGGTATGTATGTATGTATAGCGTTCCGACCACATTCAAATCCAATAACTCCGCACTTAACTGGTTTAAGTAGTGGTGTAAGTTATGTGTAGATGGACGGATATGATGAAAACAAAGGGAGTTTCTATACAGATTAAAATCGTTCAGCATCTTTGTTTTTCCTGAATTATAAACGGTGGACCTTTTACTCAACTACATAAGAACTGGAAAGTTTACATAATAACGTATATACTCGTAGCAATACTTAGTAAATATAAGTACGCACAAATATTAATTTAAAACACAACCTTTGTTGGTAGATTATTTCCTTAACTAATTAATGTTCGTAAACGAATAAACATGTTTCGATTGTTAATCAGAGGCTCGGGTCACTAGAGTACACCGACAGGCGTCCCGCAGGAGGGTCGCAAACAGGTTATGACCCCGACGAGTTGCTTGCTTGAAGCCTCCGATGTGGCCAGCCTAGAAGAGCCCTCTCCCTTTTATGCCCACCCCCTCGTGCGTCTACTTCGCGTATCGGGAGAGGGGACCCAGAGCTCAAGTTGACTTGGTAGCAGCCAGTGACCCGGTCCTTTCTGTCCCGAACCAGGATAAGATAAAGAATATCTTGACGTTTTGATTTTCGTTAGCACGTGATGCTAAGCAATTATATAGTTTTCATTTAGATCGGTATCGGATATATATATATTTATACTATGATTATAAAGTAAAATCATTGATGTTTTACTACATTTATTAATAATTTGTATATTGTTTTAAAACTTAATTTAAATTCTGTGTGAAACTCATAAAATATCATAAAAAGATAGGTATTCTAAACACACACTTCAAGATGTTATTTTCCCACTGAGCTATAAGTGAGGTTTTATATTTCTTAATTAGGTGTAAAGTGGTTGTGTTCATTAAACCTTATCTGTAATTAAATTAGATAAGTACTTTCATTACTTAATTAGTGTAATGAAGGTTAGTGAAACTTTAAAGTAGAGAAATCGTTTTTCTGTTTGGTAGGATACCAGCGCTACGAGTGTACACTGCTAAGTTAGGTACATCCTAATTACTTCTTAGGTTCTTGTTTTCCGAAAGTTATTCTGTGAATAAAAAGGCAGGCCGTAAGAAGAATAAGAGGAGTCCTAAAATAGTCGTCCCTTGATTCCAGATATATTACGACCGCATTATGTTGTGCAGTCGTTTTATCCTGCGTCCGATATAACAATGCCGCGATTTGTTTAGATACTTTTTTCCACGCATAAGCAAATGAATATATTTCCAATATTACCACATAATACTCCATTGTTCTTCAGTTCGTTGATATTTCTCCAACATTTCCAACGCTCGGACGCCATTTATGTGATACACATAACTAGCGATGCATGAATCCCATAAAACAGTTTGCAAATGTTTCTTTTAATTATATTTTTTAAGGTTATTAAATAAGTACATGAATATAATTTTACTTCATTATTAAAATTTATAATTGTGTTATTATATTTAAGTAAGACAATTAATTACATCTCGCTACATGCAGACGGTTTTCTTTAAAAGTTTATGAGCTAAGACCGCCCCAGTCAGCGTTGTAATCAAAAGTCTAGTTCCGTATATACGTGCTTTGCTTTTATAGAAAAGCTTTTTCAATGTGGTCAAGTCAACTGCTAAATATTTAATGTTTAAAAGAGCTATAAAATGACAAAAATGCATAATGTATTGATTTTTATAGAAAAATGCAGTTATAGAGAAGAAAATAGAAAAATACAAAACCTTATTGTAATAATTTTTAACAGCCTTGCTATTATTTTTGAAAAGTTTCAGATTTCTGTGATAAGTTACGTTAAAGGTTTTTGTGTCTGGTTAAAACCTGAATGGGTTTAAATCTTAAAAGATATTTTTAAAATGACTTTAAAACATTAGTGTAATAATAATTAATAAAACATCCGTTGTTTCAAATATTTGGAATCGTTTAAGAATTTTTCATATGTAATCATCATCATCATCATCCTTCAGGCCATCATGGGGAGGTCGGGCTCCATCCATCACATCTGCTCCAAAGCGGGTTGGAGGGTTTTAACAGGTCCGAAGCACGGAGTTGCACAAGATATTTTTATTTAGTCACCCATCCGGCGATTAGGCATTGCGGAAGTTGCTTAGCTTTTAAAATTTCAACCCGAACTCACAAGCTGCTTCTCTGTGTACTGTAAATCTACTTAAAATAATAAGGCCGCTATCAAACAATTTTACTTTTATTCTTTTTTAGACATTAAAATAAATCAAGTCCCTATCGTGGCGGCGGGCGGGCTGACGTTCAATCTCCGATACTCTCTTGTTTCCTTCTGGAAGGACACTTTCTTCTAATCCTACGTTCAAACTCAGATCGCGGCGAATACACATTACAAATGATTGTCGTCACAATCATCACCAGCTCATTTTTATTGATGGATGGATGGAAGCACCACAGGAAAAACGGGCCATAAACTACCACACCGACCGGCCCAGTGCGTGTTGGTGTTTGTTAACGGTTGTATCGGTAACACATTTTTGGTCATCCATTCGAAGACCCTTGGCATAGTTGCTTAGCTTAAGCAATCGCAAACCGCGCGCGTTTACTACTTATACTACGAGTATATTTTATTATATTATATTGTACAACACTCTAAACAGCGTCACGCTTCGACTATGGAACTCTAAAATTTTACTGTTATGATAATAATTGGTTACTATCTCCGCAGTATAAAGTATTTAATGTCTATTTAATTGGATATTGAGCGAATGAAAACGTTAACGTTTTAAATTGTTAATGTACAGCATGGTTTAATGTAAAATCTTGAGTAATATAAAAACGCGAATGTGTTTGTCTTTTTTCCAAGTCTAAACGGTGTTATGGATCGACTTGACTTTTTCAAAATAGGATTTAAGGGCCTATGAGTGCCGTAGGTTACTTTTCAAGACCTAATCAGTCGTAACTCCTCTTCAAGCTTAAATCACTATCGCCCATTTAGCATTGACTTTTCGGACGTACGCTGGGTCATCTTTACTTACTGGTGTCGCACTAAGCAATCACATCAACAATTTTATTGCGCACAGGCAAAAAGTTCCTAATCCTCCCCTCAGCGTCAGTGTTCCCTAAATTTTCTAACCAGGGTGCCCCGTGCGTGTTCCATTTGACTAGTAAAAAGTGTACGGTATTGAAGCAGCCTCCTGGTGAAAAACAAGGAAAATTAAAAATTTACTATACAAATTCTCGTTTTCGTAACGTTATCGAATGGCTAATGAAATTCGTACTAGGCATCTTGTATTTACAATGAACGTAGTCACTTTTAATATACACTTCAACAAAGATGTGGGACTTTACTACCTAAGTCTTTCGGGCGGACTTCTTGAGAGAATTTGAAAAGTGACGTTGTACTGTTTTGTTTCATTTGCCAACACTCATGCACACTCACGAACACTTAATGGTTAATAATCACCATTATTTCATTCACATTAATGTTCGACATAGCACAAATTTTAGAAAATAAAACAAAATCGCAGACATGACTTTTCACTTTCCCGCCAAAAAGTCTAAGTTATTAAAATTCACAAGATATGTGGAGCTTTTGAACGTGGTATGTATGTCGTTGACCACGCTTTAATTTTTTCATCTTGTCTCTATTATTCTGCAGGTTTTTTGTCTATTGCCGGTTTAACTTGGAAGTTAATCGTTATTGATTACAATCATGTGTACGTATAATTGAGGACTAAACATTTTTTGTGGACCAATTCCGATTGTAAATTTGTAACGTAGGTCGATAATAGCAAACACAATCATATTAATCGTGATCAAAATTTTATATTACCATTTATATTATTCATGATCAAACTATTTGATTTTCTACTGTAATATTTTGAACTTGTATTAATTTAATAAAACGCAAACGTTTCTTTGTCTGTTAGTTTATTACAATTGTTTTATTCATTTTAAGGATAAACAGTCAAATAATATAGCTAAGGCCAATAAATAAATATATAAGCTATAAAAAAATCTTTGCAATTGTGAATATAAATGTTTAATTTCTAGGTTCAAGTTCAAGTTTCTGAAGTACCCATAACCCACTTTCAAGTTCACATTTAAAACATTTTCACACATAAATTTAATTTAGAACTACGAGGTTTCTTTTTATTTACTAAGATAAAAAAAAAATAAAGCTTCCTACTTGCTTTAGAAAAATAATAAGTGTCAGCGATATAAATAAATAATGAAATAACGTATAATTCCGCATTAAATTTTAGTGTTCGTATTGTTTAAAATGCTTTTTTGTTTTGCTTTGTGAACGTGTAGTGTTCGCGTAAACTTTAGGAGACAGTTTAAAATTACTTATTTTTTATTAAATATCCAAATGTTAGCCCATTAAGTCCAAAATTTTATGGAGCAGTGACGTCACGACATCGATACATGTTCGTTTTACAGCTCCATACTAAAACGTAAACTCTGAAAAGATAAAAATAATGGAAAAACGTTGTTAATGAAACAAATCTTTAACAAGTCTTTTGATTTTTCAACTTCAACTGTGTAATTTAGAATATTTAGAAACAGATACAGGTAAGTACTACATATATTTTGTTTCAGAATCAGAAAACTTGCTGTTTAACTTTTACCTTGTTTAAAAAGATAACACAGTTGCTTTTCTTAAGTTAAAGGCGGAAAATCAACTGTGTATCGTGAAAATTTATGAAACGTCTTAAAACTACGAGTTTACCGTAACAATTTTTTTACGATTTATGTAGGATTTACGCTATTCTCTTTAAAAAGAGCGATAGAGTTTAAGTATGAGCGCATAGCGTGAGAGAATATTCACAATCCGTATCCTATTTTTATAAATAACATAATATCTTTATTACGTAGAAATATTTTAACATTCTCCGTAAACGCTTAAAGTAAGTAAGTAAGTACACGTAATGACACCTATCAATCAAAGGCATATGGAAATCAAACGCACAACAGTTATGCATTTTTTTTCTATTTATATCTGCTATATGCTGCTGTTGTTCGTGTTGTTGACTCAACCGAGTCTAAATTCTATTCGTAAATGGTTAATTTGTAATTTAAGAAATAATAAGCTAACCTCTTTGAACTAAACTTTTGTAACGTTATAAATACATCTTTTACATACCTCTAGTAGTATATTTTATGTTTTATGCTGTTTCATCACATTCCGTTTTGCCTTTTATTTCGGTTATCATACAAAGTTATGTTTGAGTGTCAAAGCTACAAATACTATCCATGGAAATTCTCCTTTCTCATTTAAATGTTTTTTACTTGTTAATTCTTTTATTTATACTAATATTATAAAGAGGAAAGCTTTGTATTTTTGTATGTATGTATGTTTGCAACGAAAAAACTCAAAAACTACTGGACTGATTTAAAAAATTCTTTCACCATTAGAATGCTGCATTAACGCTGAGTAACATAGGCTATATTAAAAAAAAAAAAAAGTACACCCGTGCGAAGCCGGGTCGGGCCGCTAGTATTTTATAAAACAGCTAATTATTTACGAGGAAACTGTTTAAATTTTTAATCACAAGCGGTTAGTGGAATAAGCCAGAAGTACATATGGAGCTCGATGGCGCAGTGGTTAACGCGCCCGGTCTGCCAGTGCTGAGGTTAAGCAACTTTCGCTAAGGCCGGTCATCAGATGGGTGACCAAAAATGTATCATCTCGAGTTCTTCCGTGCTTCGGAAAGCATGTAAAGCCGTTGGTCCCGGCTACATTAGCAGTCGTTAACAACCACCAATCCGCATTGGACCCGCGTGGCGGTAAATGGCCCATTCTCCCTATCCATCCATAGGGAAGGTTTGTGCCCCAGCAGTGGGGACATAAAATGAGCTGATGATGACGACATATGATTCAAGTTTTACAAAAAAAGAATAGAATAAAAAAGTACTCAAGATTAGATACACATTATCACTCAACACAAAAATGCTATTAACATTGTTATTATAGACAGGCTTAGATAAAATGGTAGTAGCAGACGGACCTAGAACAAGCATTACAGGCACAAACCAAACCACGCGTAATATGTACCACCGCTGGGAATCAAACCTGGGATGTTTGCATCCGAGATCGGTTGGTGGTCATATCATTAGACCACATATGCGCTATATTTTGAACTTTATGATCAGAGTTTCAGTCTTTTTCATAGTTTAGGAAACAGTGAAATATATGTTAGTTTCCAATTTTCCACTACCTACGTCGCCTTAGCGGGAATCCCCCGTAATAATCTTAACGACTACATTCATTCGCTATTTGTAGTCGGGGGACGTGTAAAAATTCCATAGCGGGAACGAGGGTGCCATGTTTACGTCTGTTACGAAATGAAACCATACAGTGCGCGGGAACATTGTGCACGCGCCATCTGGTGCCCATCAACTCATCAAGAAAAAATAAACTTTCTGTAAAAATAAACAAACGTTGCGCTCTGTTTAGTTTAAATCTTTTGACATATTGAAATATTACATTTTCACAAACATGATTTATATTTCTATAAGCAATATTAATGTATGTTATAGGTAGCAACGACCGGTTTTCCCTCTCCGGAATTCCAATTTTCATCGCCTTCATCTATGAACAAAGAAGTATTGAACTCGGAGTTAATTAGACTTGGTGCTGTCGCGCTGCATTCTATGAAAGAGTACGTTAAAGAATAGTATCAAAAAAATAAATATGTAATTTACTTTTAATATAATTTCATTTAACTACGCAATAAAAGTTAATTCGATGCTGAGTCGTATAAACATTGTTTAGTCTGAGCGTCGTGTATACAAAAATGAAAATAAAAAGAGACTAAAAATTGTAGAACCGGTCTCGGGCATCGTAGCTCGGAGAGCGTCGGAGGAGTGACCTCTGTTGGCCTTGACAGCTGCGCGCACTCCGCCCGTGAGCCTCTCTGAATCAACCACTAATAACTTCACTACAACATTATAATGCCGGTGCAACTATGCGTTACATATTGCGGCCGGCTAGCTGCACGGAGACGAGCGACGTCTCCTCAAAACATGATTTGTCGTTGTTCATTTGTCTCATAAAGCACACACAGTGTTGTTAATGTGCTAAAGCTTTTACACCTATATTATCTAAGTCTTCCTGCTACGGTGACAGCCTCGTGGCTATAAATTATAGAGTTGATTAATGCGCTTAGACGCACATTATTGTTTCGACAAGAAAAGAGATAAGAGTTTGTTTGTTTTGCTTCAAATGCATTTACCAATGCTAATGGAAATGTAAGGAAATCCGGTGTATTAATATGTGTAAAACTGTCACAATATGTTAATTCATAGAATTCCTAGTGAATGAATATATTTATTTCTTAAAAACCTATGCCTAACGTTTCTTTAAATAAGTTTTATAGGTTTTAAAGTAGTTACTTACCGCCCCGTACTCAAATATTTTTATTTTGAATATTTTAACTTTATTGAGGTAAGTAATCTAATTTCAAAAATGTATTTAGAATATAAACTTTTGCGTCATATTTATAAGACTTAATGTTCTTTAGAGCTTTCGATGCTTAACGCATTAAAATTTATATTTTTTAATCTTAACGTAACTATTAAACTCTAAGAACAACATTTTAATTACTTTGAAAGAATTTTGACGGCTTAATCAATTGAGAATATTAGGTTACAAAATACAAAGTATTATGAGTACCGTGTTCAATAAAGATAGTATGGACAAATGTAAAGTATGTAGCTATTGACATAAGTGGCTTGCCATAATATCATATCGGCGGGACAATGGGCATTCCAGTGCCGGCAGGCGGGGGGAGCTAGCCGGGAGTGAGGGGGAAGAGGGGGAGGAGGAGGATCGACATGTCTCGTCCTATTCTATTGTGTTTGTACAACGTTTTCCGGATAGGAACTTATTAATTACTTGTGTAATAAGTTGCTGTTGCTTTTCTTGCTTTATAGGGCAGTTTAAAAAAAATTGTCTGTAATACGCTGTCATGATTGTGTCTTTTTTTAAACATTAAGCCATCTCTAATTTAAAGATAGCATATCAGTTACAATTATGAAAACGAGTTTATAAATTCCGGTAATTCGTTTTCTAAATTTTATCCAATTTTGTCGTATGTTTCAGAAAATAAATAAAATAAAATAAAAATCAATTGCTGTTCGTTAGTCTCGCTAAAAACTCGAGAATGGCTGGACCGATTTGGCTAATTTTGATTTTAAAATATTAGTGGAAGTTCAGGGAAGGTTTAAGCGATGAGAAACATAAATAATAAGTAACGGAAAATACTACGACAATTTAATTTTCCAATACAAAATGATTTCTTTGTTTTGTTGTCATGGAAACACGAAGTCCGCCGTGTCAACATAATGTTTCTAGCTGTGAAACATTTGATGTCTTTTGTCACTTGGTTGTCAAATATTTATAGGTGCGTTCAGAAATTTGTCTGTTTCATACTTAGAGCATTAAAATAGCTGTACTGTAGTATGAAGTCTCTCCCGATCCTATCTCTTTGGTCTTTTTTGTTGGAATACAAAACATTTCTGTTTCAGAAATAAAAAAAGTGTGAAAGAAACATTTGATGTCTTTTGTCACTTGGTTGTCAAATATTTATATGTGCGTTCAGAAATTTGTCTGTTTCATAACTGTACTGTAGTATGAGGTCCGATCTCTTTGGTCTGTTTTGTTGGAATACAAAACATTTCTGTTTCAGAAATAAAAAAAGTGTAAAAGTGTCAGTTGGTTGTCGTAATAAGAAAATCTATACATATAAAATGCTTTGTCCCGAATGACTGACTGACGGATCAACGCACAGCCTAAGCCGCTGATCGTAGAGACCTGAAACTTGGAGGGTGTGTTCTTTGTATGAAGTAGGCATCCTATAAGAAAGAATTTTCCAAAATTCTACTTCTTAGGGGGTGAAAATGAGGGGCAAAATTTGTATGGGACAATGTGATTCCTTGGTCCAATCTACTTCAAATTTTGCATAAACCTTTTTTAACAGAATTGATGGAAGACGTGTTTCGTATTTTATTGAAATTCATCCCCTAACGGGGTTAAAAAGGGGTAGAAAGTTATTTTGGTGGTGATTTGCTTCGAAGTTGATATCAATACTCCTTAGTGCATTTTATTTTGACACACGTTTGAAAACTCAATCCTATTTTTTTCAAAAAAAGGTTAAATCAATATATATAAAAAATATTGATTTCGCTGATAAGCTTAAAAATTTTTAAGAGACTGTTTCTTGTTATCTGTAAACGGCCTTTACAGCGTCACCGGACTTTTTTGGAGGCGGCGAGAAACTTAAAGGGTCCCTCAAGCCACACTGCTTGATCACGATCAAAACAACGTCAAAAAGTTTCTAGATGGAATGGCATCACGCAAGCATGCTCCCGCACTCTACTAGATTCTCCGAGTAGTTTGGATAAGATTGGGATGGCCTTTACAGGGTTGCAATTGTGGTGTACGTTATAAGTAGATGTGTGTCTAAATCAGAGTTTATAACCTAACTATTCTAACTATTACTCGTAGTAACCTAACTTAATATGCTATATATCTATATATTAACCCGTCCCGCGCTGTAGGTATAATTAGCGGGCCACCTTGTGTACGACCGTGCGTTCACAGGGCGCGCGAGGACTTAAAAGGTGAAGCAAATTATTTGGATCCCTTTTTAAGCATATTTGCGCGCATGGAGGAGTGCTCACACTCCTTTTCCTTTTTTTCCTTTGGTATAGTTAAAGTTTATATGAAGTAGATCTCACTAACGTTAAAATATATGTATAATATGTCTTACAAATACATCAAATTAAATAAACATTGTTTCATGCATTTTTAAAACATATCAAAAATGAAAGGGGAGCGGCCGAAATCTGGCAATGCCAATCCAAACTCACATTCAATCTTTTTTAATTTTTAAATGCTTAGGATACAATCCTTGCAGCTTAAAATATTGTTTCAAAAATGGATCGGAGGAAACGAAGTAATAGGGGTTAATGACAAACACTATTATAATATTTTTTGATGTGTAACATCTTTCCGCTCGCCTTCTATATATACAATTTGTGGGAGTGATTTCGTAGAAGTCCCTATATAGTAAGTCGTAACAGTGTGATTCGTAACAGCCACCAGTGATCGACACTTTAAGCCCAATGTCTGTTGTAGGTAGTAAGTAATATTTGTGGGAGTGATTTCGTAGAAATGTGACCGTAGCTTTACCCTTGACCCTACACGTGACCCCTGGGTGGTGCTAAATGAGTGACACTGACTAAGTGGTAGAGCCACGCTGCATTGCAGCACGCATTGGGTCGGCTCGCCCGGCGTAATACCACCCTCTCACAAATATTCGGCGTGAAATAATGGCACCTGGTGCCATTGTAATTCGTCCGGCGAGTGAGGGTTCCGGAGGCCCCTATCCCCCTCCCCCCCTCACACTTGATATGGCAGCGTACTTAAATTTAGATTGACCCCAGGGGGGTACCGACACATCCAGGGTCGGAGAATCCCCCCCTGAGCGTCCTTGCTCAGGCTGCCCTACGTATTCTGGGGAGGGCAAAAGTCCGCTCGTGTCAAGGCATGCTGCAGGCAGGAGAAAGGCAAGGCCTTTGGCACCCCCTCCTACGCTTCGCGTGGACTTCTGCAACATCAGGGGAATCCACTCTAATTTGAGCGCCGTCCATTACCACCTTGAGACGGAGAAGCCGACCTTGCTCTTCCTCACTGAGACGCAGATATCCCCCTCTCCTGACATCTCCTATTTTCGCTACCCGGGATACAATTTGGAACATGCATTTGTGCCTCGAGCCGGTGTTTGTGCCTACGTCAGGGAGGATATGTGCGTCCGTCGCCTCGGCAATTTTGAAGATAGGGACCTCTCCATCTTATGGCTACACGTCGACTGCGGACACCATTCTCGCGTCTACGCGTGCCTGTATAGGTCCCACAGCGGTAAAAACAGATCTGACCAACTCATCGAGAGCGTCCAAACGGCGACAGACTCCCTTCTTCAACGGATCCCTTCTGCCGAGATTGTGGTATTGGGAGACTTCAATTCAATTCAACCACGTCGAATGGCTTGGATCACGCACAACTGAACACGCGGGTAGAGCCGTTCATGACTTCACTTTGGCCTACAGTTTGACCCAATTGGTAACCGAGCCCACGAGGGTTCCAGATGAGGAGGGCCATGCACCTACTTTATTGGACCTCGCACCCAGACGGCTATCAAGTTTCTGTCGATGCACAACTAGGCTCATCAGACCACTGTCTGATTCGTAGCACTGTGCTTCTCACAGAAACTTTAGAAACGCAACCAGAGGGTCGACCGCCTAACTCTCTCGCTTTCGATCGCTTTGAAGGCGAGGCGAGGAGGAGGCGTCATCTTGTCATTTCGAAAGCAATATGAAAGCGATATCGAAAGCTATAGGTTATAGCTTTCGATATTATTCGATATTATATTTCGATATTATATTAGAAAGCGAGACGAGGGCCTCGCTTTCAAAGCGATCGAAAGCGAGAGTGTTAGGCGGTTGGGGGGCAGCGGCCAGCCGTCGGGTTTGGCATTATAGGTCAGTGGACTGGGATGGGATGCGAAGTTTCTTTGCGTCCTACCCGTGGTGTCGAGTTTGCTTCTCGCTGGATGATCCTGATGTCGCCGCCAACTCTGTCGTTGATGTGATACTGGCAGGAAATGGAACTTTTCATTGCAAACTCTGTGGTTCCCATTAGCGGCAGGTCCCAACCTTGGTTTGGTCGCTGCTACAAAATGGCGTCCCACCGAAAGCGACAGCATTACCAAGCCTGGGCTAATGCGGTGTCATCAAAGGAT
Source organism: Eudonia mercurella (assembly GCA_963082485.1). Lineage (NCBI taxonomy): Eukaryota > Metazoa > Arthropoda > Insecta > Lepidoptera > Crambidae > Eudonia > Eudonia mercurella. The sequence continues at coordinate 9,927,771 of OY720030.1, read as the reverse complement.
CCAAACACCAGCGTGCTCAGAAAGAGGTACAACTTTGCCGCCAGGTCCTTTAAGAACGATATTGCCAAGGCGAAATCATCATTTATAGGTAGAATTGGCGAGAGGCTAGTGCGTCTTCCTTCGGGTACGCGTGCATTCTGGCCTCTCGCCAAAGCTATCTTAGGGAATTATTGTCAGCCGTCCCTACCACCATTGCACAAGATCGATGACTGCCTGGCTCATACTGCAAAGGAGAAAGCCGATCTCTTGGGCACTCTTTTCGCGTCAAACTCGACCTTGGACGATGGGGAAAACTCGCCACCAACCATACCGCATTGCGCCAGTTCTATGCCAAATGTTCGGTTCCTGCAAAGGTCAGTTCTTAAGACTCTTTTTTCCCTTGACATCCATAAGTCAAGTGGGCCTGATGCAATCCCTCCCATTGTGCTTCGGACGTGTGCTCCTGAGTTGGCGCCGGTTCTAACGCGCCTCTTCCGGCTCTCCTACACTACTGGCGTTGTCCCGAGTTCTTGGAAGACAGCCCTTGTCTACCCGATTCCCAAAAAAAGCGATCGCTCGGATTCGTCCAACTACAGGCCTATAGCTATCACCTCTTTGCTCTCAAAAGTAATGGAGTCCATTACAAACTGCCAGCTCTTGAGGTACCTAGAAGAGAATCAGCTACTAAGCGATCGCCAGTATAGTTTTCGCCGCGGTCGTTCGGCTGGTGATCTTTTGGTGTACCTCACTCACCGATGGGCGGAAGCAGTCGAGAGGAAAGGGGAGGCACTGGCAGTTAGCTTGGACATAGCGAAAGCCTTCGGCAGGGTATGGCACAGGGCTCTTCTTGCTAAACTTCCATCATACGGGCTTCCTGAGAAATTGTGTTCGTGGGTCGTAGCTTTTTTTCTGGGCGTAGCATCAAGGTCGTAGTCGACGGATCGTGCTCTGACATGAAGCCCGTGAATGCTGGAGTCCCGCAGGGGTGTGTGTACTACCTACTCTGTTTCTTCTGCACATCAATGACATGTTGCATAACAACAGCATTCATTGCTATGCGGACGACAGTACTGGGGACACGCTCTACACCGGACGAGCTAATATTTCTCTGGAAAGCGTCATCGAGAGCCGGAATAAACTTGTGACTGACACCGAGAACATGTTAAGTCATGTCTCGATTGGGGCCGACGTAACCTAGTCCAGTTTAACCCCACCAAAACACAAGTTTGCGCATTTACCGCGAAAAAGCATCCCTTCGTCGCACCTCTGAACTTTGCGGAAGCTCCCTTGATACCAACCCGACTATTGGAATCCTTGGCGTCGATATTTCGTTCACTTTCGGGGTCATTTGGAAGGTAAAGCTAAATTAGCTTCGAAAAAACTGGGTGTGCTTAATAAAGCGAGTCAGTATTTCACGCCGGCCTACCGCTACAACTGTACAAAGCACAGGTCAGGCCGCACATGCAATACTGCTCCCATCTTTGGGCTGGAGCACCCCATTACCAACTCCTTCCATTTGACTGTATTCAACGCAGAGCTGCTCGAATTGTCGACGACATGGTTCTTTCAGGTCGGCTCGATCCACTATCTCTTCGGAGAGACGTTGCGTCTCTCTGTATATTGTACCGCGTATATCATGGGGAGTGTTCTGAGGAATTGTTCGGCTTGATCCCTACCGCTGCTTTTCTTCACCGCACTACACGCAATCGACTGTCATTCCATCCACATCACCTTGATGGATGGCGGTCTACTACTGTGCGTTTTTCACGAAACTTCTTGCCTCGAACTACAGTGTTGTGGAACCAGCTCTCGGCGGCGGTATTTCCGGACCGTTACGACCTCGGAATCTTCAAGAAACGAGCCTATTCCTTTCTTAAAGGCCGGCAACGCGTCTGCGATTCCTCTGGTTTTGCGGGTGTCCATGGGCGGCGGTGATTACTTTCCATCAGGTGACCCGCCTGCTCGTTTGTTTGTATGATATTTGAGGTGCTGACATTACGATCTTTTTTCTCGCAACTGTTCATATGTTCTTTACTGAGTTTATAAATTGCGCGGCAGATAAGATGTGTCAGTGTGACATGTCTTCTAATGAGTATTGATGAGTAATATCTTTCCGCTCGCCTTCTTTAAATACAATCAAAACTAGTGATCGACATTTTAAGCCCTATGTCCGTTGTAGGTAATATTTGTGGGAGTGATTTCGTAGAAATGTGATCGTAACAGTGTGATACTGCCGCACAATTTATGAACGCATTAAGTACAACTTACTGTGTTTGTGATTATGATATTTGAGGTGCTGAAATTACGATCTATTTTTCGAAACTGTTCACATGTTCTTTACTGAGTTTATAAATTGCGCGGCAGATAGGATGTGTTAGTGTGAAATGTCTTCTAATGAGTATTTACTGCATTCTCTTTATGATTTGAAAAAAAATATACGGAGTCGGAAGCGCGCATTGAAATTTGATAATAGAAACAAGACTTATTATTTTAAGTGACATATTGTGTCATCGTTTTGATATGTCAAATGTCTTCTAATGAGTATTTACTGCAATCTCTTTATGATTTGTAAAAAAAATATACGTAATTGTTAATTCCTTAGAATAATAACGCCGTTAATTATATATTCGGACTTCTTGGCGGGAAAGTGAAGAGTCATGTCTGCGGTTTTGTTTTATTTTCTAAAATTTGTGTTATGTCGAATATTAATGTGAAATAATGGTGGATTATTAACCGTTAAGTGTTCGTGAGTGTGCATGAGTGTTGGCAAATGAAACAAAACAGTGCAACGTCACTTTTCAAATTCTCTCAAGAAGTCCGCCCGAGAACTCAGTAAAACCCCACATCTTTACTGAGAAACTCGAGGGGTTGGGTGGTATATCATTTCTCACTTCTCATTTCTATTATCATTCATCATCATCATACAGAAAAGAAATATTGTTTATTTATGTATTACTTGTTAGAAAAATTACTTTGACACTGGCTAAATGTGCTAATCGCACGAAGCCATCAACAAAATGAAAAAAAAAAAAAAAAATTATATATTCTATTTTCTATTGTAATATTGATTTCAGAAGGTGAGATGTCAAATGTTACACATCGTATGCGACTACTGTAAGGCTCGTTCGTTTTTTACTGCATTCTCTTTATGATTTAAAAAAATAAATACGGAGTCGGAAGCGCGCAATTAAAATCGATAAAAAGACAAGACATAATTATTAGATATTTTAAAAGACATATTGTGTCATCATTTTGATATGTCAAATAATGAGTATTTACTGCATTCTCTTTAGGATTTGTAAAAAAATATACGTCATTGATAATTCAATATTCTATTTTCTATTCTTAGATTACGTTATTATTCTAAGTTTCTATTGTAATATTGATTTCAAAAGGTGAGATGTCAAATGTTACACATATGCGACTACTGTAAGGCTCGTTAATTTTTTTTAAATTTTCATATTGAAATCGGAGGTGATGATATGAATATTATGACATCTAGCTATATTTTAATTTTTTTTATTAGCTCTATCCTCAGAACAATATAGCTTTAGTTATTATTCTGAGGATTCTTCTTTTAATACCTAAAAAAAATCAATATGGGTATCGCTTTATTTTGTGGGTGCCGATTATAAAAATGACATCTGTTTCAAAATTCAAGATGGCGGACGTGAATAAAAGAAAGGTAAATATAGGTATCGTTTTTAAGGTTTTCGTTGGTGCTAACGTATAGGACATCTATTTCAAGAACCAAAATGGCGGACGTGATATTTAAAAAAAGTCAATATGGGAATCGTTTGTAAAGTGTCCGTGGGTGCCAATTATGAATAATTCTATTTACAAGTCGAGCGAGCAAAAAAAACACCATTTTTCGTTCAAAAGAAATTCGATGTGCTAACCTGAGATACAATAATTTTGAGGGCCATGTTCTTTTGGCGTGGAGAGACTCAATTTTGGCCTGTGGTCAAACAGTCGCCTAGAGTAGAGATTGTCTTGAAGGAATTTATGTTTAAATTTATTTATCTGAGTAATAAAAAGCTTTGTCCCCCTTTTTAAGCACATTGCGCGCACAGAGGACTGTAAGACTTAGCATATAGTCAAAGTTCATAAGGAGAAGGAGTGCAGAAAGATAAAATGTATGTATAATATGTGTTACAAAAAAAACCTCAAAGGATACTTAAAAAATGCGGATGATTTTAATCTGTCAATGTCAAACACATATTTTTTTAAATTATCATGGCTTATTGTACCCACAAACCCTTCAGCCGAAATAGTAAACATATTTTAATCTGTCAGGCACCGTAAAACCAGACACAATTGAAAACCAATCGTTATAGGTTGACATGTGAAGCTGCGGGGGCGTCAGATATTAATAAAAATTACGGTCGAATATCGACCACTGGGCGATTATATTCTCAGTCTTATCTTATCTGTGTGGGACCTGCTGAGGTTTCCCTCTCTCTGTAGCACTATAGGGAACTTTTGTGGAATACATTTCCCCAAAAATCTCTGTTCTCAAAAATCTGGACTAAAATATTGCTTTTAACTTAGATTGCAATATATATTTTTAAAGTGAGCCCTATTGAAATAATATGTTACGATTCCCTTTTCGATTTCCACGAATGACAACCGCTGTAAATTGGATTTTTCTCGATGAATTGTTTCATTAGATCGAATGGCTGGACAGGCTAAATTGTATAACTTTGCGATTCAGATAGGAAAACTGTTGTATTCTATTTTGTGACCCAGAACCAATGTCATTTAATGAGATAATTATTTTAAAATGCCTTACCTAGTGTTAATAAAACCGGCCAAGCGCGTGTCGGGCCACGCGTAAATTAGGGTTCCGTAGCCCATCTCAATAATACGGACTCTGAGAAGAGTGCTTTTATGTACATTTATTTAACGATGGCTCATATACTTAAATGTAGATACTACCGCTTTCACACACCTGAAACGTTATTTAAGTAGTTCCCAATGAGGAATTTGTACTGCGCCAAGTACATTTTATAAGTTGGTCGACTGTTACTCGTAAACTTGTAAAGCCTACTTAGCTGTGATAGTTTTCCTTTTAACTTCGTCATATATGACATTCGCCAAAAACAACCATTTGACACTTAACTCTAACAAAATTTTGCACTTTAAAGCTTACTATTTCACAAATGGATGCCTCATTCCAAAAACTGTTTTCACAAACCCGCAATATTTTTGAAATTGCTATTCAACGACACCGCACACTATGGGGTAGACAAGAAAAAAAATTACACCCCCACTTCACGTGTAGTAACCTAAAACCTAACCTAAAAAAAATTTAAAATTTTTACTTCACCACTTTGTCGGCGTGATTAATATGTATGTCCGTGCCAAATTACAGCTTTCTAGTAAAGAGTCTATGAGCTAGGCTGGGGGCAGGCAGACAGACAGACAGACAGACAAACACACAGACAGACAGACAGACAGACGGACGGACAGGGCGAAACTATAAGGGTTCCTTGTTGACTACGGAACCCTGAAAATGATGAAATAGTTCGAAGTATGTTCTCGGCATCATTTTGTTGAATATAAAGATATTTTAAAGAAATCTAAGCTTTCACTCAAATGGTAGTTGAATCTAGTCAAATCTTTTATAATTACTATTCGTATATGAAAATTAGCCAAGTCAGTCAAGGCTTCAATATATTATCCTAAGTTATAAGAAGAAATTATACTTTAAGTTGTTATAAAATATTTTATGTTGTTATAAATAAATTTCAGGTCTGACCATTGAACTTGGCATCCATTAAGATCTCACTTCTTTTGTCTTTGAAGTCAACAACCAAGGCATACCTATATCTTAATATTGAACTTGGCTCTCATTTCACATTTATGTTTTTGATTGGATATCATTACTTTTTGTACAGAAATTATTAGTAGGTACTTATTCATAATAAAATTAATACCAAATGGTTTTTGTTAATCTACTGTATTTTCCTACGTTTACGTTTTTTTTGCATTAAAAAAAATTAAGAGTGGTATTCCATTTGTTATATATTCACGAGAAGACCTTAAAATCTACATAAAGATTGGCTGTCATCAATTTTGATTGCTAGTTCTTACATTACTGGCATCTATAAGTAAGTGTTTCTAATAAAATCAATTCATTGAAAAATATAATAAATTGATAAAAGTTTACTAGTTTCTGATTTATTCCTTTGTATTCGTATGTGGATGCCAAATTTGAACTTTCTAGGTCATCTGGAACTGGTTTAGAGTTCTATCTATCTATAGATCAGTCAGTCAGTCAGTCAGTGATAAAAATGACGATTTTTGGACTTAAATATTTAAATAACCGTTTGAGGTGTGTTTATGAAATTCGGAGCACATATGTATCTCGCAAGTCTCAATATATGAGTCAAATTTGACATGTTTATGTTAAATATTTTTGAGTTATGAGGGGGTCAAAAGTGGCTCCAAGTGGTTCGTGTGTGTATAACACACGGTGCGGCACGCCAGTTCTGTTCTGTTTTTTCTGTTTCTTGGCTTGACACGCTGCCGCGTGTCTAAATAACTGGACATTCTTATGTCCTCGTAACCTCGTGGATATCATTCAACAGCGATGATATAGCATTGCGAATGCAAAATTCAAAATAATAAAAATATTTACAAACTATTGTTATAAACTTTGAATATCTTTTATGTGAGTGTTTTTTAATTCAATATTACTTATCTTTTAAATCGACTACTATTCTCTATATTTATTTTTTGCTGAATAACTACTAATCAGCAAAAAATCCCTATCTCTATCTTATAGTTGTGGACTTTCCCATTATGACCCCTTTGAATTTCTCACCCTGAAGTATGTTTTATAAGCGTTGGGTTAAAATAATGAAATATTATAAATAGAGAAACAGATTGTCAGTACCCTTTATTCGTTATCGTATTGTTTATTATTTAGTTTTATTACGAAAACAGTAGTGTCAAATGTCGATGGCTATCAATTTCCTCCCAAGGAAATATCATCCTTGCAAGTGACAACGCACGCGCTCAGCTTCGAGTGATAAAGACAGCTCCAAACAAATTCGATACTCGGGCTTTCGTAATAGACCCCAAGTTCTCAACATTCACTAGTCATTCTTCCTGAAGAGAACAACGATTGTTCGAAGTTAAACTGGTTGTTAAATGTCAACAATTGCAAACACGCTGTGACTCGTTCTGTAGGTCGTTTGCCCTTAGGAGAAATAGTAGTGAATGCTGACTTCTATAACTATAATTACATAATACATTGTAAGCTGCGTTTTGTTTCAATTATCTGTAATTACGTTGCGTTGTAAGTGGAATACGACATACTTACTAATAATATTAGAATATTTAGTTACTGAAATATATAATAAAGGTTCTTGTCTCGATCCAGAGACGTACATATTCGATTCCGAGTGACGGTAAATATTGTGCCCGGTTTGGTAATAGGGCTTTTTGTAAGTCCACGTGGTTATATAACTTCTTATCTAAGTCTGTCGCCATATCTACCTACATAGAACAATCTTAACAGAATTGTTGAGTTCTGAAATGTTTGATGATGTGCTGAGCCACAATCTTAGTACTTGAGGGTTCTAGTTGCTTTGTGCTTAAATATTCGGTCTTAACGTCACTTATCTATCATCAAATAAAATTAAAGCCGACCACTTCCTTGTAAAACAACAAAAAAATAAGCTTTCTTCTTGCATGCTTGCTTGAATCTTTCTGGTCTTCTATACACTCTGTGTCTTCCATCGTGCTTGTAGAGCATAAATTTTGATTCGTCGTAGAACATAACTTTTGACCAATCTTCAATAGTTCAATTTAAGTGGTTCTGGGCATATCTTTGTCTTGAAATACTATGCCCACGCTCCAGTTTAGGACCGTTTGCAGGTCTAAGTGGTTTGAAGTTAGCTTTAGCAAGTCGTCGTCTTACTGTCCATGCGCTTGGATTACTTCTTCCGAGGCGTCGAAACTGATTTGTAAGTTCAGTTCCTGTGAGAAAGCGATTACGAAGCATGGTGTTTACCAAGTATCGATTTTCTCGTGCTGTGGTACACCTGATTCTGCCTTTTCCTGGTCTGCGTAGATTAGAGCCAGTTTCCTCGTAACGTCGGAGAACTCTTTGTACTGTTGACAGCGACATACCGACAGTCCTGGCTGTATTGCGCTGACTCCGGCCGGTTTCCAGCATTGTGAGAATTCTGGTGTATTCTTCACGTGTAAACGACATGATTATTACAGCTTGAATAATAAATATTGAACACTATCAACATGGTTTATATACCCACTTAAATGACAAACGCAAAAACAAATGCAGTAATTTCGTAGTTCCATCTTCGAAAGTCTCCCTTTTTCAAATTTGATTTTTTTATGACAACTTTACAATAACTACGAAGTTTAATTACTTTCATTTAAGGAGTATTTAATTGTCTATTAAACACAAATTCTTGGTTTACGAGATTTATAGGTTTCTTTAAGTGACCCGGCTTCATTGCTCTCGAGTGTAATATAACTAAAAGTCGTAGCTAACTAAGTTTCGTTTAAAGTTTTGACCGTTATAATAAGTGCATATAGATATCTATATTGTTTTAGGGGTAAATTGTTTAGAACTATGTTAGTTTCACCCACGTTCAACCAGTAAACTTATTTAAATCGAAAACTGCGGTGATTCTGTGGGTTTACCGAGTTATTTCAATAACATTGCATATTCGCTTTGTTTAAGCAATAACTAGCGGCTAATTTCATCGAAATATTTAATGTGACGATCATAACCTTTTGTTCTGGCTGAACTTTTAGTCGATATAGCGGCATGCGGGCGCTCATTGTCTGACAAATTGCCGCCATAACGTTAATATTTAGACCCACACATAGAGTGCTACGTATTTATTTACATTGTTGCACGTATCATGTTGCTTTAATTTGAAATTTTCATGTTTAGCGAGCTAATGGGTATTACAGGTACGTAATTTGTTTGATGTTATATTTTGGATGAAAAATGTTACGTTAATGTAAATATCTAACTTTTTCTGCTTGTTTTAGAACTTAAAATTGAAGTTTAACTATAAATACTTAGGTATAGTTGCGTCATCTCTCTGTCTGTCTGTCCGCCTCTACATCACAGCCGATTTGCTGCAGACAGAAATCTATTTTTATGCAAAACATAAACATTTTTATTATATAAAATTATGGAATAACATTTAAGATAGGCCTTAATTGTTAGGGTACATGAACATACTCTACATACATGTAGGGTCGTAATATTAAATAATTCAGGCTTATATTGAATAAGTTGTTTTATTTGAAGGTGTTGCTTGCAAAAATTAAGTAAGTAAGTAAGATAACATTTTTTAATTACTTTCTTTTTATTAATACAGAGAAATAAGCTACAATGCGAAATCTTATCTACGAAGCTTACAAGGGGAAACAATGAGACTTAATTCTTGCCAAGCAGTTTGGTACATTTTACTCGAAAGTTATTTCAAATATTCACAGTTTTCGTGAAAAGAACAACAACATCTCAGGTTTCTTTAATAAAAATTAAAACATTTACTAGCTTCCGCCCGCCCGCATTAAAAAAAATAGTTTGTCAAAAAGTCTTTATTGCGTGTAGCCTGTAGGAATCCGGAATGGAAATGGAATCCAAACGCGGGGCAGCTAATGTAGCATGGTGTGTTAACCGCCGTCACCTTTCAAATCCGCAATATGCTTTTTCACGTCTCGTTTGAAATATCCCGTGTTACAGGGTGGCTAGTGCGAGTTTTATTTGTCATTCGATCACGTTAACGAAAACGAGATTTTTTATAGTCTTGTTTGACAGCAGCAGATGCTGCTTCAGTGCTATACAAATTCCCGTTTGTGTTAACGTGATCAACTGGCGATAATAAGTCACACTAAGTACCGACGAATAAGGAGGGGATTTTTTATGAAGTTCTTTTGTTTTCCTAATTTTTGTGTTCCGATTGATAGAGCGGGCAACAGTAGTAAGGTGACTTATGTAACTAACACGTTAAATGTTTAAAGCCCTCCCCTGTCTCTGTAAATCCCGTGTAGCCAGAATCCTTGAACAGTGAAGCTCAGGTTGTCATAGGTAAAGTTCATTTGTCTTAGGACCTGCAACGATACTCAATTAGAAGTTTAATAGGAGGAAGGAAATTCAGCATCCAACTACTTACCAATTTTTAAAGCAAATGTTTATGCCTAAATTGGGAAAATATGAGAATACTTAGTTGGTAAAATTATATAGTTATACAGCGATACTGAATGGACTTTTACTCGAATTAACATATTTTTATTACCTAGTGAAGTGAGTGTTTATCAGGTATCAGGGTGCCTAGTGTAAGTTTTGTTTCCGTATTCATTCGATTACGTTAACGAAAACGCAAATTAGTATGGCATTAAAGCAGCACCTCCTGGCGGCATACGAGAAGAGTTAAAATTTTGTCATACAAATTCTCGTTTTCGTTAACGTTAACGATTGGCGAATGAAAATCGCACTTGGCACCCTGAATGTAGTACCGTATCGTACGTAAATTCAATCATAGTTAACAAGCGGTCCCAAATAGAAGTAAATAATAGGTAAGGATTGGAGGAGCTCGACGGCGCAGTGGAAACAAGGCCCGGTCTGCGATTGCTTAGGTTAAGCAACTTTCGCAAAGGCCAGTCATCGCATGGGTGACCAAAAATTTATCATCTTGAGCTCCTCCGTGCTTCGGAAGGCACGTAAAGCCGTTGGTCCCGACTGCATTAGCAGTCGTTAACAACCACCAATCCGCACTGGGCCCGCGTGGTGGTTTACAGTCCGCTCTCCCTATCTATTCATAGGGAAGGCTCGTGTCCCAGCATAATATAGGGACATAAATGGGCTGATGTTGATGATGATGTTGATAATGATGATGATGATGATGATGATGAATAGGTAAGTTTTAGAATGTTTATTCATGCGACAAACTAAAAGAAAGCTTAGTAACGAGATACAACTTTTAGATATACTTACTGAAATATTTGTAAGTGGTGAAAGATGAAAGACCTTATCGGGTCTATTAGGCCTATTTAGTGAGTTACAGCCCAGTCTCTCCATGTGGGTAAGCCTGAGCCCAGCAGTGGGACGTTCATAGGCATTAGCCACAGTTTATTCATCATCATCATCATCGTCGTTAGACGATGAATAAACTGTGCATCTCTGCCAAGCAAGCTCGCAAGCTACACTTAAATATTTTTATAGAAGTATCACGATGGACATGGACATATCCGTAAGTAGGTGATTATTGGGCATTCTACTTCACTTTTTCTTAATCGTTCGCTCACTCCGTTCGCTCACTGGAAAAAGCGAAGTAGAATGTCCAATAATCGCGCGATTGAAAAATCAACGCCACTCGTGTTTTGGACAATAATCGTTGAGAAAAATTAAAAATTAGTTTACTAAAAATGCTACTCACTGATTAGAATCAGGACGTTCACTTGACTTCACATTACGCATTAGGTAACACCAAAATATTATAATAAGAAATGTCTTTTACTTTAAGGTGCGTATCTGATGAGGTATGTGCTGTTGAACAAAAATCAATAGTCATTCAGAAATGAAACCTTCACAATGCAGATTACAGATTAACCAGATACAATAAATTATTTTATATGTTTAAAGGTACTTAAAACCATTGAGCTATACTTAAAACATATTAAAATAATTTTTATGTTATGTGGTAGATTGCTCAAGATTATTTCCAGCCAGATTGGTCGTACCATCGTCATAAGTCATAAGTTATTTTAGGTACCGGGAAATGAAATCTTCACATGGTTTTAAAATTATTTTTAAAACATGTGGCTGATTGCTCAAGACTCTTTCCAGCCAGTTTGGTCGTACCACGTATTAAGATTTTTTAAATATAGGTACCTGGAAACGAAATCTTCACATGGTTTTAAAATGATTTTTAAAACATGTGGCTGATTGCTCAAGACTCTTTCCAGCCAGTTTGGTCGTACCACGTATTAAGATTTTTTTAAATATAGGTACCTGGAAATGAAATCTTCACATGGTTTTAAAATGATTTTTAAAACATGTGGCTGATTGCTCAAGATTCTTTCCAGCCAGTTTGGTCGTACCATCGTATTAAGATTTTTTAAATATAGGTACCTGGAAACGAAATCTTCACATGGTTTTAAAATGATTTTTAAAACATGTGGCTGATTGCTCAAGACTCTTTCCAGCCAGTTTGGTCGTACCACGTATTAAGATTTTTTAAATATAGGTACCTGGAAACGAAATCTTCACATGGTTTTAAAATTATTTTTAAAACATGTGGCTGATTGCTCAAGACTCTTTCCAGCCAGTTTGGTCGTACCACGTATTAAGATTTTTTAAATATAGGTACCTGGAAACGAAATCTTCACATGGTTTTAAAATGATTTTTAAAACATGTGGCTGATTGCTCAAGACTCTTTCCAGCCAGTTTGGTCGTACCACGTATTAAGATTTTTTAAATATAGGTACCTGGAAACGAAATCTTCACAAGGTTTTAAAATGATTTTTAAAACATGTGGCTGATTGCTCAAGATTCTTTCCAGCCAGTTTGGTCGTACCATCGTATTAAGATTTTCTAAATATAGGTACCTGGAAACGAAATCTTCACATGCTTTTAAAATGATTTTTAAAACATGTGGCTGATTGCTCAAGACTCTTTCCAGCCAGTTTGGTCGTACCACGTATTAAGATTTTTTAAATATAGGTACCTGGAAACGAAATCTTCACAAGGTTTTAAAATGATTTTTAAAACATGTGGCTGATTGCTCAAGATTCTTTCCAGCCAGTTTGGTCGTACCATCGTATTAAGATTTTCTAAATATAGGTACCTGGAAACGAAATCTTCACATGCTTTTAAAATGATTTTTAAAACATGTGGCTGATTGCTCAAGATTCTTTCCAGCCAGTTTGGTCGTACCACCGTATTAAGATTTTTTAAATATAGGTTCTAGGATCTACTTTACACATTTTCAAGGTCTTCGTCTATTGGATGCAAAGGTTTTTAACAACATGGAATTACAGCACAACTTAAACTGGATGGGGCTCCTGGTCTCCCAGGACTGGATCCCCGAATAAGTTAGTACTATGAATAACATTTGTCAAAGTAGTACCTCGACCCATAGGAAAACACTTGTGTATTTTGATTAGAATCAGTTGCCAATTGTCTTTATCGACTCCGATCTACTCAACACATTTTCAAGGTTTTCATAATAGATAAACACTTGTGTTTTTTGATCTAAGTCAATGCAGACAACTGTGCAGGGAATTATTAGTTACCTTATTTATATCAATCCCACCAACAACGACGTATGCAATCACTACACACACACACTCACACACGTTACCTACGAGTTCGACTACTTCCCATTTCAATGCTGACAAAAACAATTTTAATACGGGTTATTCCCAAACGCCTCCAATCTTTTGTTTGGAAAATATAAGAAGTTCAAACATTGATTCCTAGACTCCTCCAAAGATTATTATAAAAAATATTATTTAAATATTAGTATAGTAGCACGATAGCGCAGCGGCTAGCGCGTTCGGCTTGCGATCTTGTCCGCTAAGCAACTTTCGCAATGCTGAGTCGCTGGATGGGTGATCAAATTTAAAACATCTCGAGCTCCTCCGTGCTAAGGCGCGTTAAGCCGTTGGTCTCGGTTGTTGTCGTAAGATGATAGTCGCTAAAACCCATCAACCGCATTGGGCCAGCGTGGTGGGTTATGACCCATTATCCTCACGTGCTATTGTCCACGTGGGAGGTCTGTGCTCAGCAGTGGATCGTTTATAGGCTGATGTTGATGAAATATTAGTATAATTTTTTAGTTCTATTGTCCTCAGAGTAGCTAAAATTAGTATTTTCTGAAGTTGTCTGCGGAGTTTGAGATTAACCCGGTTACCATTTTTTTAATTACGGAGGAGAATGAAAATCGATTAACAAATTATTATATTCGTATTTTTTCTGTGGAGGACTTTGGGACAATTTCTTGGAGGAGAATGGGAATAACCCTTTAATATAAACAAAATTAAAAAGATAAAGCTAAGTTTATACTGTTTAATTGACAAACGCATTAAACATAAATTTTCATAATAACATAAACATCACGCCATATTCCCACAAGTGGGATAGACAGAGCAACAGGTAACAATTATGTCATGCTGAAGCCACGTTTAGCAACAAGTCATCAGATAGGATTTCCATAACAGTACCTTTTCATGGTTTAACTTATTAATGCAAATGTCTATTTTAATACGTACCCATTAAATATGGTTAGATTTATTTATTGTGGGAATAAGTCATCTTATGTATTCATATACATAAACACAGAAGTTATAAAAATAGACTGCCTCACGGTAATCGAACCTGCGTCTCTCGATATCCGAGCGGTTAACTTTAAAGTTACCGAGACATTTGTCTAGTTTAGTACATCGAAAATAATTTTAGAGTGTGAGGAGCTCGATGGCGCAGTGGTGAACTCGATCAGCGATTGTGGTGGTTAAGCAACTCTCGTAAAGACCGATCATGAGATGGAATGTATTAATAAATTTCATGCTTAGTGAAAACAGTCCTAATGTTGCACATCCGGACAATCGCTGTCAGCGCTTTATCGAAAGGTTGCTGACCTTTTTTACACAGCAAATGTTAAAATATGTATGTTATACTTTACTTACGCTGCAACTTTTCACACTAATCGATAAACTATATAATTTGCTGAATATTAAAAAAACCAGAGGTTTTCAACATTGCTTCAATTTTGTAAATACTTCATTGCTACTAATAAAACCTACATATTTATTTATATTGCAATACTTGATTAAATAATTTTCAAATTCAAATTCAAATTCAAAATCATTTATTCAGTTTAGGCTACAAATAGCTCTTATGAATGTCATTATGCCATCGGTTCGTAAGTCTACTCTGGGCGGGAGAACTTGTACTGAGAAGAACCGGCAAGAAACTCAGCAAGTGTCAAGCTCTTTTCTCCCTTACAGCGTCAAAAATATTGGAAAATGCCCTATCATAAAAGGACACTTTCCATCACAAACAAACACAAAAAAAGGACAATCACAACACCCAAAAATACAAAAAAAAAAATAATAATAATAAGTTTGCAAAAATTACATCAGGTACCTACCAATTTCAATTTTCACAATGTCATACAGTACTAATAAAAATCAAAAATTTACTAAGAAAACAAAGTTAAAGTATACGAGTACAATAATAATAAAATTAGATAAGTAAGCAAGAGCAGACCTGCCTCCACAGGAGGCACCCGTTCACGAGTATGACATATGAATCAGCCATCGCTTCACTCAACCATATCTTAGGGAATGTAACGACCCGACGCACATGCCACCACCGCAGAGACAATAAAGAGAGCATGCCACACTCAAGCTACTCTAAATAAGAACTCAATGAATTGTTTAACGCAACATAAATATTGTTTGTAAACTGTAGGACACTGCTGATAAAGGCTATCATATCAGCGCTAAGATATTAAAGTATAATGATTGATCCAAATAAAACAAAATGTGGATTTTTTATTATAACCAGGCTGCTTTATCATCTAAATATTCTTTGACTGTATAATAACCTTTCTTAAGTAAAGAAGATTTTACATGATTTTTAAACTTATGTAATGGTAAATCTTGTACAGTACTAGGTATTTTATTATAGTAGTGTATACCTTGCCCCAAGAAAGAGCCAAGAATACTTTTGCTTAAACGTAAACTCGTTAAAATATAACTCGTAAAATATAACTGGTAGTTAATGTAGTGGTTAGATACTTGACTATAACGCGAAAAAGGCTCAGTTCAAGTTGAATGCTAGTAGCAGCATTTTGTTTGATGAATGCAAGCATTTATGTGTATATCGTATACGTAACTGATTGTAGTACAGAAGGTCAAACTATCGGCTAAACCTGTCTTACTTAGAATTGATGTGTTTTATAAGACCAATAAGTATTAAGTACCTATGTATTAAAGGTAAAAATAAAAAAAAAGTATTTGGAATTAACAGTTTTTACATACGGTGTATGTAATCTTGAAATTAAAAACTAGCACTGGTAGTTTAGTTGTATACAAACAAATGAAAAAAATAAATTAAAAATAAATTAAAAAAAAGTTGATCACTCCTGCCTAGTAAAATATATATATAGTATAAATATATAAAGATATACTACTACTATAATATACTATAATATATATATATAAAGATATACACCGAAATAATGTTCGTAAGTTTTGAATATTATTATTATTTTTTTATTAATATGTTGTGTCATGCATGGTCAGTCATCTGATGGGTGGTCGACCATTACCATCTCGAGTACCTATATGCTTCGGAAGGTATATCAAGCGGGTGATCCCAGCTGCATCTGCAACCGTTAACAAGGAACAAGTTGCACAACGATTACGCAAAAGCATGTACCAGCTGCATTTGCTTACTATGTTGTATGCTCCTACGACAGCTCCCTTAATAAATATGTGTCTTATCGAGGACCTGACTGTGTGAAACATTTTTTTGATAACCTTCTATCTGATATTACTGTAATTTATAATATTTTACATTCATCGATCCCTATGTTCTTAACAGATGAAGATAGAACCAATTTTGTTCAAGCTAAAAATTGCTATCTTTGTAACAAAATATTATTTGACGACAAAGTAAAAGATCACTGCCATCTTACTGGGCGATATCGTGGTGCAGCTCATTCTTATTGTAATATTAAATATTGTTTGCCTAAGTTCGTTCCCATATTTTTTCATAATTTAGCTGGTTACGACAGTCATCTTTTCATACGACAGTTAGGAGAATTATCCGGTAGGATACAAGTGATTGCAAAAAATAAAGAAAATTACATATCGTTTACCAAATTTTTTCAAATCAATAACAAAGCTATCATGCCTGTTCGTTTTGTCGATTCTTTTAAATTTTTAGGCACAAGCCTAGAGAAGCTAGTTGCAAATTTAAATACAATTGATTTCAAACATCTGACATTTTTTTTTCCTTCTCAGGAACATTTTAATTTACTTAGACGTAAAGGGGTTTATCCTTACGAATACGTCACTACTTGGAATTCTTATGATGAGGAAGAAATACCTCCTCTTAAATGTTTTTTTAGTAAATTGCATAATTGTAACATATCAAAAGCAGATTATGAACATGCAAAAAGAGTATGGCAAACCTTTGAATTACGGAGCCTTGGAGAATACACTGATTTATATCTTAAGTCAGATGTACTTTTACTAGCGGACGTCTTCGAAAGTTTTCGAAAAACTTGTAAGACGAATTATAAACTGGATCCTTCTTTTTACTTAACAGCACCTAGCCTGAGTTTTGACGCTATGCTATTAAAAACAGATGTTAAATTAGAATTAATAAATGACTTGGAAATATTAAGAATGATACAAAAAGGCATTCGCGGTGGTATATGTTTATGTTCTACAAGATATTCGAAAGCCAATAACAAGTATTTACAAACTTATGACCCCGCAAAAAGTGATAACTTCCTTGTTTATATTGATTGTAATAATCTTTATGGTTATGCTATGTGCGCTTATTTACCTCATTCAAATTTTAAGTTATTAAGTGAACTAGAAATTTCAAATATAGATTTTCAAAATATGCCTATTGACGGGGACATTGGTTATATACTCGAAGTAGACTTAGAATACCCTAATCATTTGCATAATTATCATAACGATTTTCCATTCTGTGCTCAAAAATTTGCTCCTCCAGGATCTAAAACTTCGAAATTGATACCAAATTTATACGATAAGTTTTTTTATGTCATTCATTTTTCCTACCTGAAAACATGCCTAAAACATGGTTTATTATTAAAAAAAATACACAGAGTAATTCAATTCAATCAGAGTCCATACCTAAAACAGTATATTGATATGAACACTGAGTTACGGAAAAAGGCAAAATCTATATTTGAACAGGATTTCTTCAAACTTTTAAACAATAGTATATTTGGTAAGACATTAGAAGATACTGAGAAAAGGGTTAGCGTGAAGTTGGTTAATAAGTGGAATGATGAAAAAAATATAACAAAGAAAAGTTTCGGTGCTGAGCAACTAATAGCTCGACCAAATTTCCATAGTGCTACAATTTTTACAGAAAATTTTATAGCTGTTCAAATGAAACCTGAGACAGTTACTTTAGACAAACCCATATACATTGGCTTTTCTGTATTAGAAATATCCAAAAGTCACATGTTTGATTTTCATTACTCTATTATGAAACCTTTTTATGGGGAAAAATTAAAGCTTTGTTATACGGATACTGACAGTTTTCTTTATTCAATAGAAAGCAAAGATTTTTATACAGATTTAAAGTTGAATTTCCTTAGATATTTCGATACTAGTAATTATCCATTAAATAACTGTTTCGGTATACCAAGTCTTAACAAAAAAGTCCCGGGTCTCTTCAAAGATGAACTAGGTGGAAATTTGATTTCTGAGTTTGTTGGTTTAAGATCAAAATTATACTGTATAAAAACAGTACAAGAGGAATTAAAAAAGGCTAAAGGTATACAGAAACAGGTTTTAAAAAATGTGCATTTCGAAGATTACTATAATGTATTAGACAAAAATGCTTTTTTAAGAAAGAAAAACATTATTTTTAAATCTTTAAAGCATGAAATATTTACCCAAGAACAGAACAAGATAGCTTTGTCAGGTAATGACGACAAACGCGTAATATTAAAAAATAAAATATCTACTATGTCTTGGGGTCACTGGGATTATATATTTTAACAACGATTGTTTTCACTGTGTTTTTAAATCTTATTATACTTAGAGCTTGAAAAATAAAAAAAATGTATTATTATTTATTATCATTACTAAGATTCATTGTTTGAATTAAAAATAATATGAACTTGTTATAAAGTATTGTAACCCGTATTTCAATATACTTAAGTACTTAGATATAATCAATATTTTGATTAAAAAATGATAATTAATTATGTAGTTGCTTTTGCTCAGATTCATTGTTTGAATAGGAAATGTAACTAATATTATGAAATGTAATGTAAATTTACTGTACCTACCCAGCTGTTTTAATATACCTAATAAAATATAAAAGTAACAAACTAACTTGCATTTTTATTTAATTTAGTATATACATTATTATAATAAAACATTGACGGTAAATAAGTAAGAAAATTCTAACGCAAACAAGTTTGAACAAGTTAGTTTCAGAGTAGGTTGTGTAATACAACTCTTCTGACTATAAGGTAATATGAAACCTATTTAATACAAATCAGGTCACGTTATTGCTAAGTTAATCATTTTTTATTAATATCAATAATGTTTTTTTATTTTGCTAAATTGCAAATTACATGTTGTTGCAAAATCTTATAATTTTCGAGTAAGCAACCTACATTGCACCTACATACAAGTGTTGCTGTGTCATCATATACCTACATTAATATAAATGGGTTTCAAATTAGTTTTAATTTCAATTATCAAAGTGTAGGCGTCAGTAGTCCAGCTAGATAATATCAACATGGTAAGTAGTTTAGATAGTTTTATACGATTATAAAATAATTTTATTCTTACTGTGATTGTGTCGCTATTTGGTGAAAAGTGGACTATGTTAGTCTCTGACTAACCCTTCGAGGATAATTGTTGTGGTTATATGTATGTAATTAATTATTTTATTTTATTTCATTTTTTAGAATACTCAAGAGAACTCGTTGTCGTTCAGCATCAACAAGGAGGTCGTGCAATCGACATCTCCGACTTTTGAACAGAACGCTCAAGATATGCTCGAGGGATTTACAGAGGAGTATCCGAATTGGAGAGCAGATGAATTGCGATGCGATTCCCCGCTGTATAACAAGGTGATGAGAAATATCACAAAGAAGAGACCTCAAAAAAGAAGTTATCTGAAGCAACATCATTCTTACGTGATGAAAAGTTCGCTGATTCAAGGTCGTCGATTAATAAAGATTGAAGTGTTAGACTTGGAAAAAAATCATACTGATCCATTATTATGTGCGCAGTATGTGGTAACAGAGCATATTGACCCCATAATGGATCAAACAGAGGCTATCATTAGCAATATATCAAAAAAAGTTTGTGGATATAGTTATAGTTTTTAAGAAATTTTCAAATAAATATAATTTAATTGAATACTAAGATCGTTTCATTCAACCCTTTTTCCTTTAGTAAATAAAACAAAAAAATACTTAGACACATTTTATTGAGGAAAATACTGTATTACAATTATAAATCAAGTAACATTTAAAGTGTACCACTTTTTTAGACACAGAACATTTTTTAAAGCACACATTTTTTTATGATATTCACAATTAAATTTATTTACATCTACATGGTAATCACTATATAATTTTAAAAAGTTAGGACAACCTTTTTCTTCTAACTCCATTATTTCGCAATCTTGACATAGCTCGCGAACCCACATTCCTTTTTCCAATCCCTTTACTAATACCTTCTTACTGCTTAAATAAGGAACTATTATTCGTCTAAATTCGCGGTAATCAATGAATCCCTCGCTCCATTTGAGCCCGCGATTCCTTTCTAACCAACGGACTTGCTTCTTTTCTTCATCTGTTAGATTTTTAAAAGCATATGGTGGCTTAATTAAGAACGTCTGCGTATGATTTTTAGTTGCTATTGATAACTCTTTTACAATAAAATTATTTTTCAAATCCTTAAATCCTTGCATATCCACTATAATAGTTTCGTTATTCATGATAGCTTTTTCACAATGCTACTCAGCGGTTTGTATTCAAATATGCAATCGTTCAGTATAAGACAATATGCGGCGGTCTGATCAGGTATCTCTTGATCTGTTTCGATTTCTACTCTTACATCGATTGATCCCTTTAACATTTCTTGTTGGCGAGAACAGTCAATAACAAATAAAGGAGCAATATCCTTAAAATCTTTTAAACTCAACAACGGTTCTGATCGACGTCCGTGATAATACTGTTGAAACCTTGCGTACTGTTCGTATATTAATAGAAACTTGTTGTCAGAGAAATTGATGTTAAGTCCTTCGTAGGGGTAATATGATGAATTTAAAAACACTCTTACGTCACGAACATTGCAATGGTCGAACTCCGCCATTGACATTCCAGCATTATGTTTTCGGTTTGTTTGTAAGGCAATAATAACAAATCGAGGTTTCTCTGTTTGCGATGAAGTTTTAATAGACCAAGTATGCTTACGTGTTTTGGGTAGTAACGGATATTCATACAAGTCCCAATTACGAAAGGCCAGTGTGATGGCCCGATCTTTTTCTAAATGTTTTAATAAATTAATTCTCTCTCGATCTGACACTTTAATATGCGGAACACGCCAAACGATTTTATCTATAGCTATATTTTCCACAATTTGTTCTTTGCTCAATTTTAATGCATTGACATTTGTGTTGCTTCTCAACAGTACTAACTCATGTTTACAGTTTATTAAAACTTTTTCATAATCTTCTGCAAATCCCAATATTTTATTTAATGGTATTGAGACAGAAAAAACTCCGCTTGTAACATTGGTTATTCCTGCAGGAGACCAACCCCAAACTTTTGCACTTTTGGATTCATTTTCATTCAGCGACAAATAAGACTTCATTGTCGTCGTGATACCTGCATTTTTTATTTTATCTATTTCTATTCCATTTAACTCATATCGAATATCTTGAAATAGAAATAACATTGGATTGTTTACAAAATGCATACTTGCTACCTTTTCTTTAGTGGTACTGTTATATACATCAGCTTTACCTTCAATATACAAAGTGCTGCGTGACGGCAACACATACAAATCTTGCTGATTGATTGGTATTCTTATTTCATCATTATTGTTGAAACTTGTTACATAAGGCTTATACGAATGATATTCAAAACTCTCGATACTGTTGTCGTATGATGTCGGCTGAGATATATTTAATATATTCATTTTAACAAGCCTACTAGCTTTAGGAAATCTTTATTATTTTTAGTAAGTTTCTTTTTTAATAAAAGCGGTGTTCTTTTATTAAATGCACCTTTGGAACTGACTTGAACACCTGATGGGGTAGGGTTTTTATTGAAATTTATCATTTTTTTCTAAAGTGCAAGTATAGTTGTACTTCTTCACCTCGTAAATTGATTTGCTTATTATGACCGTCTAGTAATCTAATATTAATCGCACTGATTGAATTTTGGTTGACTGGAAAATATATTAAGTTTTTGGGTATCTCAATAACTCGATAGCCTGGTGGCACGTTAGGTACAAATTCGTAAATTATATGGCTTGCTTTTCCATTCACGAATGATCCTCCAACTACGTCACATTCGATGCGCACGATAGTTGTAGATAAAATGCTGACTGGATACCGAGATTCGCAACTTATATTACCCTTTATTGTTTCCCTAGCAAAACCTAAAATTTTACCGATGGAATTACTTTTCTCAAAGTGAACATCTTCTGAACAGAATATTTTGGTTTTGAGTGTATTATTATTACAACTCAATTTTAATGCAGTATTCTTGACATTGCCTTTTAAAAAATCACAAATGTCTTGAAGTTCATATGATCCTTCTGGAATTTCAATGACCTCATTATTACCATAGTAAAACTTATTATTTCTTTCGTCTATATTAGGAATAGAATTAAATGTAGAAAAGTACAGAAGTCCACACTCATATTCTCCACGTAATTCTAAAGTAGGTGAGTAGTTTGTTACGAGGGAGGCTCCCTGCCCAGTTATGGATACAGTGAAAGACATAATTATACTGTCAAGTTATTTTAATTTTAACCTTTATATAAATGATTTTTCCAATACTTACTTAAAAATAATAAACAAAGATGACCGCAGTTCGTAGTGCCAAAAGTTTGATACTGTTTGTAATTATAATTTATGTGTATATCTTTCAAATACTTTATTAATTCTAACGGAGGTTTTAAGTTACCAAAACTGTTAAAATATTCACAGTATTCATTTTGCTTGACATAGGCTACCCAGTGAGTTCCCGGATTTCTGGAACTATCTAAATTTAGAATAGCACATTCAATTTTTCTTGGTTTTGATGGTAACGTATCTCGCATAAAAACGCCACGAAAATATGGAATATGAACTGAGTGCTTTAATATATCTAGATTAGTAAGTGCTCGTTTGGGTAACCGTTTAATTAGTTTTTTGGAGGTTGTAAGTACAAGCCCGCTCCTTTTTTGTGAGACTTCAAATACAATCCTTTCCCAAGTGCAACGGCTTCCATCATCTTGTTATGACGTTCAGATTCTTGAAGATTTTTTTGAGCAACCTTGTAATCGTTAACAGCCTTTGTTATACCTGCAGCACCTCCAGCGAGTGAACCAAGAGCTGATAAACCAGCAAAGATTGGTATGAGGGGTAACAACCCACCAGTTTTCGGAACAGGAATGCAGCGTGGGAAGCGTATTCCTTTTATATTAGAAAACACTTTTTTTGCAGCTGCATGCGCATATTTTATAGTCGTGCGGTTGTCATTACATTTTAATTTTTTCATTTGCTTTTGAATTTTTTTAACACCTTTCATGAATGACCGTACTCCTGCTCCGGCTTTAAGCTTTGTTTTCATTGCATTTTTTACTATCCATGATGCAATCTTTTCTCCTTTCCCAGCATCTTTCGATTTCAATCTTTTCTTTGCCATATTTAAAAGTTCTAAATCGGCGTTATGTCTAACGTTCCAATCTTTATTATTGTAAGCGATATCGTGGTACATGCAAGCTTCATCCAATTTATTTATACCTCGTTCGCCCCTGAGTAATCTTCTCTTAAGTTTTGTGCCTGGACCACAAAATTGATATCCAGGTAAATGTAACTCAAACGGAATGTTATTTATTAAGTTGTTAATAATACCACTTCCTTCCGTCATCGATGATTATAAAGTGAGCGTATAAATAATAATGCTTAGTTTATATTAAAACACCAATGAATTTTTATCAACCCAACTGTTTTCACCATCACTGAGACCTAACCATTTGACAAAGAGTTTGTTTCCTTTTCTTTTTAAAACCTTTTCGATAAGATAAATATCTGGAAAATTGGTTCTCTGTAATTCATGCTCGTAAAAAGATCCTAAAATTCTCTGTTTATGTTTGTCTTCCAAGTTATAAGTAACTGGGTTTGTATGATTGACTTTAATAACATAAAATATTTCTGTTGACCAGTTTGGAGTATAACCTTTGTAGAAATCCCCTTTGTATTTACTTATCCGGACTTGATCCCCAAGATGGAACTTAAATTTTTGATGTTTTCTGGTAATTTGTGATTTAATAATGTTAGACCTAACAATCAACTGGTTTTCTTTGCTAACATCAATAGGCCTAAGTTTTGTTACACGGTGAATAGTATTATTGTAGCATAGTACAACGTCTTCCAAATTTTTTTGTATCCATTGATATTTACCGCAGATGCTAAATAATTTGTAAAGATGACTTTTTAGAGTTCTTATTACTCTTTCAACAATTGCAGCTTTTTTTACAGAGTAAGTGGAGTAATGATTTATGTTATATTTTATCGTCAATTGTTTAAAATTTTCATTGTAAAATTCTTTGCCTAAATCTGTTTGTAAATTTTTGGGCTTTCGAGATGAAGTGGTTAATATATTTTGCATTGCATTTGTAACGCAACTTTTATTCTTTGACTTCAAAGGATTAACCCACACATATTTTGATAAAGTATCAATTACGACTAAAACATATTTATATCCTTTATTAAACTGTGAGTACTTTTGAAAATCCATAAGGTCTGCTTGCCATAAATCATCTATTCTTTTTATAATTGTACTTCGACGTGGAAAATTTCTTCTCGCCGCTCTGTGAAGTTCGTCTACAATTTCTTTCTTACTCATTTTTGTTTGGCTTGAATCATACGGTCTATTTCTATTTTTGAGTAAAACATAGAAGATAAACGGTCTGTTCTCGCTGATTCCAAGTTCTTTAAATAAATTAATACACGACTATTTACTTGGCTTATTTCGTTTCTCAGCTCTTGAACTGTTTTATCCAAATATGCTTTATTTACATTTTTTTTTTTTTTGAGAGAGTTTGCTGATTGCCTCAGACGGCATTTTCAGCTTCACCGGGCTTTTTTGGGGGCGGCGAGGAACGTAAAGGGTCCCTCAAGCCGTGTGAAACGAATCACCTTTGGAGGTTTTCTAGAGGGAACGGCATCGCGCACTAGTGCGCGTCCCCGTGCCCTACTAGATTCTCCGAAGGGTTCGGATCGGATCGGGGCTTTATTTACAGCTTCATCGTCCTTGTCTGGAGACGACAAGCCTTTTAGTTTGGATGATTTTAAATCGTATTCTCCCGTTTCAGACTTCTGTAACGTATCGTTATAGATATCAATATGTTCAGATAATCGTAAACGTTTATGAACGTGATGACCGAATTTATCTATATTCATTGCGGTCCCGATGCTTTGTTTACTGTAAGTATACTGCACAAATTTCCCGATGCTATTTGTTTTTATTCTTTGTTTATGATACCGGCTTCGTGAAGTTCCTCGATGATTGCAATAATTTCATTATCTAACCCAGTGTTACCAGCATCTCGTGATGCGAACAGTAATTGCAGTCGTTTTACTAACTCGTTAGGATCATCCCAGTAAACTAAATCTGTATTTCTTTTTACTTTTTTTACAAGTTCAATACCTTTTCCTCGAGGAATACTCACTGTACTAGTGGTTGGTTTTCTAGAGATTTTGAATAATGGCTTTATAATATTCATGTATTTAAATCCCTTGTTGCTATTTATTGGTTTAGATGGATCATAATTACGTCTGTGTGCATTAGTATCGATAAGTAGTAGTTTATAGTTTTCAAGGTCGTTATCTGTGATATCATCTAGATTTGGTTTCTTTTTATACAATAGTTCTTTTAAACCGAGAGTTTTTCTCAAATTATGATTTCCAATTATTAGAGTGGTGCCGTCATCATAAACGCGACTTTTTCCAAGCATAAGTTTTCCTTGTTCATTTCTTATTCCAAAAGGTATAGCACTAAATACTTCAGATGATGTAGACCATGATAAAGATAGACTTTTAACGTTTGGCGATGATTGTAGCGATTTGAACGAACCTTCACTCACATCATGGTCTTGAGTAGGTGATACAGTAAGGGTTTTGTCGGTTGTTCGGAATTGTTCATGATTTTCTTCCTCATCTTCGCTACTTAGTTCGTTAAATTCTTCAATAGACGAATACGACGCTTCGCTTTCATTATTCTTTATTTTTTTAAATACGGGGTTATAAACAGTCTCTTTGTCATGGTGCTTTTCATCATTTTTATTTGCTATCATATTAAGAGGGTCAACTATGGGTTTAAATATTGTTTCTAACGTATTATTTCTTGTATTTTTTGCATCCTTTATCATGTCAAACTTTCTTTTAACAGCTGATGCTGATTTAATGATTTGTCTCTTTAGATCTCTTTCCATTTTATTGGGTTTCCTTTCACCTCCAAATCTCATGTGGAAATGATTTATAAATATTATAACATCCGTATATGTAATTATTAATCTACGACTATAAATGTATCAAACGTCATTCTATAGCATCCTTTATTTCGCTCACAATCCTTATTTATGACAATATAATTGTATGGTGTTTTCCAAACAGTTGAACACATTTCACGGAATTGAAGCCATGACATATCAGACCCTACATGCTCATCATAAACATGTTTTAAATTTACGTCGTCTTGTTTAAACAATATAATCATGTTAGAATTGTCTCTTACGAGTTGTTTAGGTATTTTGGTGTAAGTTTGATTGATATAAAAACAATCAATATTCCTATGACGCCCCATAGCAAAATAGTTACGGATGTTGTTTTGATTTTCACAAGCAACATCATCGAAAATAATAATGGAATCCGGTGACGCTTCGTGAGGGTTCAATATTTCGCTATTATGATTATATTTGTGAAATGATGTACCTGGAACCAATTCTAAAACTTTTTCGAGATAAATGTATTTGGGTTGATACAAAGATTTTGAATACACGTACAGGTTTCGAAATCGTGGACCATCTTTATGTAATAATAAACTTATTACTATGTTGGTTTTCCCGCAATTAGATGGACCGCAAACAATACAACGAATTGTATTTGGCAATAACTTTCCATGTCGACTTGCCCCTGTCAATGAAGTTGGACAAATACATTCCAATTTTAACGATTCTTTTTGTTTTAAGAATTTCATTATATTTTATGATTAAAAATTAAATTTGACTGCAGTGTTAAAAGGATTTTTCAGAAATGACTACATAAAATGGTTGCTACGCTTAAATAACGGAAAAGCTAATAATCCATATCGATTATTGGGCGTTCTAATTCACTTTTTCGAGAGAGCGAACGAAGTGAGCGAACGATTAAGAAAAAGTGAAGTAGAATGCCCAATAATCACCTACTTCCGTATCATTCTTTTTAACCTACTATAAAACTAATAGGTTTTTATTGTTCGCTAAGACATTATTTTCTAAGTAAAGTATTCTGTTATCTAGATTGTGATTTTATTACCGTTGAAATGTCAGACAGTTGATATTATCAGATTACGTAATGTAGGTCACGTTGGGTACCTTTTAAACGTTGTCCTAGTTTGAGCAACACTTACTAAATTCAAACGGTTCTTAGCAATGTGCAGTAATAAATTGTTTATTTGTGTTTCTACCGCTTTGTGTTTCTATTTGACTGAGCTGTCAAAACTGCTGATGCTTGTAATACCATGTGTATAAATTGAGCGTTGAAAACTTCTAGTCGTTGCATTAAAATATACTAAGTATTATTCTAGTATGTATGTTAATGAAGTGTTGAACCAAATTACCTATCCTCCTTGCTTATATACCTACTTCTATATTAAAACAGTTGTAGAAACTGGTGTGTAGCTATGTAGCTTCTCAACAATGTCGCGATGTTTTCGAATGACAACGAATTTATTCCATACGACGGATTTACAAGTACCTACGCAGACACCCGAGCTCGCCGCTTGATTCCATCCTGATTTTCTGACATGTTGCTCTCTCGTTTGCTGCGGACACGACCTCTTCACTCTATTTGGTATACAATTATTTTTTGTCTAAAATGTATGACACAAGTGAAGCTACGATTACTTTTAATACTTTATCCTTTCAAATTGTTCGCTTTTTCATTTATAGTATTAAGAAAAATATATGCTCCAATAGTGAATAAGTATATGAGTTTTTGCAAATAATCTTTTACTAAACTAAGTGAGCTCTATATTCAAACGTTTTCTATAATAAAAAATGTTTAGCATACCGTATGTGTTGCTTATAGTATGCAATTAAGTACGCTCAAGATCATGATATTAAAATAGTATAGTTAATTGGTTAATAACGATGTTAAACCGCTTGATATGTTTCCAATAAGTACTTTATGTAAATTTTTAAGTTCATAAAATATTAATAAGCACTCTGGAACATAATAATATCCTTATTACATAAGAAACAACCAGTCAGTTAGGGCTCAACGCGAACATGAGTTTGTTCAAACCAAAAACCGGTTCGTAAGAGAAATTGTTAACAGTACTTAATGAGTTGGTAACTAAACACAAATATTACAGAATATCGTACTTATTCAGTTACGGCTCGCGGCAGACGATCACGTTCGGGAAAACAGTTAAATATTTCTATGATTTGGTGTATGAATTCGTTTGTTTTCTGTAGATTTTCATTATTAACACAATGTGTGTGTAGTAATTTAAATAGAGATACAATTTCGTTTTAATCATGGTAGTAAAAAGTAAATAGCCATAGCTCTCCCACTGCTGGGCAACTTTGAAATCAAGTCATCAGTACAATTGATGGGTAATGGCTTAATCTTCACGCTTGTCAAATACGGGTTGGGGATCACAAAACCAGGCTTTGCATCGAAAAATCCGAAACACACTTTTCCTGACCTGGGAATTGAACCCGGGACCTTCCGATATCTGAACGAGCGCCTTGCCACTCAGCCAACGAGGCGTTCATCGTAATCATGGTAAAACATGAATATTTTTCTTAATGTATTGGACGTCTTATAAATATAAAAAGTATTAGAAGACCGCATTATAGGTAATTTAATTGCCTTAGGTACATTATTTACTGTGACAGTTGGATGTTGTTTTATTGAGGGCCCGATGGAATGAGACTTTTACGATAGGGGTCGGTGGTAAATATTTATCTTGACTTAAGTATTATTAAGTCAAAATTCATTGACGAAGTACGTAACTTTTTCCATTTCGTGACATTAAATGATTAAAAAATAAAAGAAAGAATTTCAGAAATGTTGGTAGATAATGTGCTCAACTCAAAGGTCATCTTAGAACTGTCAACGTTGTAACGTCATTGACGAATAGAGCTAATTTTTTGTGACCTTTGTGACCCCGAACAATATACATTCGTAGTTCACTCATGTTCAGAAGATACTTAACCAGAACGAGCACATGCCATCGACAAAATTAAGAGATGGCGAAAGGACGGTAATGAGCAACCTCGGGTAATCTGACAAGTGATTCTCTTAACGCAAAGAACATAACAGATCCAATTGAGTTAGTCAGTACCGAAGACGGACGGTCAGTGCGAAGAAGAAGGACTTCTTTAAACGCCAGTCGTTTACAAGATTGATTGCAGCAGTGTGTTGGACCGACAGACAATAGACCATAATGTCAAGGAACATATTCCAGCTGTTAAAAATCTACCATAAACAACCCTCAGTAGCTAAATAAGTACAACATGCAATTGAAAATGAACTATACTACAATTGAACAGGGAAGATTGATACAAAATGTTATCAGATATTCTTTGATTGACAGTGCAAACCACGGCTACATACAAACAATTTAGGATGTACTGTCAGTGCGGTTGGGGTGTGTGTGTCCTATAGTACCCTCAACACCTGTATTGACGATAAGCAGGTAGATGAAGAATTGCTGCTGTCACACGCGCCATGCAAACAGACAGCGCCCCGCGCCTCCAGGCTTGTCCCCGGGAATTCCTTAATACCTTCGGCCTTAATGTCACAGCCTATCGCTTCATAATTGTAGAGTTAAAAACCATGAATAATTCTACCAAAGCAAGGGCTGATGAAACTCATTTAAAAGAAAGCGGCTGGTTAATACTTGCTTGCTTACGCGATTACGCTATTCAATTATACCAGATATAAAACAACCGATCTGTTACTTGTAAAGAAATAAAAACGTTGAAGATGCAAAGGAGTCTCGTCTTCGAACCTTATCCAAAGACAATGCGGATCTCAAACCGCTTGACCATGGAGTCTACCTTTAATAAAGCCGAACATACTACAGCCATGCCGGTGTAAAACCTCCATAGTGTATTTTATACGATGTAATCTAAGGATAATCGGTAGTTAATTGGTAAAGGTACTTTATTAAACAAAAATAGCCTACATCAAAATAACGACGTTCAATAAACATTGTTATAAGCAACGTCGAGTTGAAGTCTGTGATCGTGGAATTATATGTATGTAATAATGCAGGCTAGTGATTTAGTACAGGTTTTGCTCGCGAGGATCTATATTTCTTAGTTCGCGAGGAGGGAAGACGTTATGACTGAAACTTGCGTCGTTAGAATCGTTTCTGTTACAAAACAATTTTAATATATTGTCGTTTCCGAATATATAATTTTTTTGTTATGATATTGTTGAGTTCTTGCATTATATTGTTGAAGTTTTTGATATGGAATCGGAAAAATCGGAAAACGAAAGTTACTTGTGCATAACAATATACAAAGTAATATGGCTCTCTACTAATAATATTGAATACTAGATAACGTTAACTTTAAATATAATTTTTATCCCGACGTTTTGTATTCTTTGCAGGGTCTGTGGTACAGGGATACTGAGGTGTTCGTGTTATCAAAATGAATTGTAACTTCCTTGTTCATTAACCTTTCAATACAAAACCTAATCATGTATAACTCTTTAAAAACATATGTTTATGAATAACATTCGGCGTACTTAATTGTATTGACGAAACAGGATAAAATCTATATAGATGAAACATCAATCAATCACCGCATTTGGTAATATAAATATATGGGCTTACTCATACAACTACTTTCATCAATATCATAAATATTACTTAAGAACTTATGTTAGGCAGTTAGTATAAAACACATACCTACATTCATGTACGCTTGTTAAACGAAGCTAAAACTGTACTTAGAAACGCAACCAACTTAGGTGTACAAAATATAAGTAATACCATAAAAGTAAGTTATCAGACGTTTTGTATTAATATTTCATGAATCTCCAAGGTTTTCCTGTTCTCCCGGCAAAAGTAGGTTTACTCACACTACAGAAAATCCAATTCGCTGTCTCGTACACACGCGCGCACACAGGCACGCGTGACTTGAGGGAAAAATAAAATTTCTCGCTAAGTTTATAATGGGAAAACTTTGAGAACCACTTAATTATGTTAATGTTTGAAACAAAATTTTAGAAGAGATGTTTTAACATAGCAATGTTTAATTTGGAATAGAATAGAATAGAATAGAATATATTTTATTTGCATAAAACATGGTAAGTACAGATCGTGACTTAAATAAATAAAACCAGCATGTTTTGCCACAATTTGGCGTGCAAAATTATAACAATTAAGTATTAATTTATGAATTATTTTACTAATACACATAATCACATATAGTAATAAATTATAGTAATTATATAGGAAATAGTATTAAATTAGAAAAGTCGTAGAGGTATACGATGCTTGCGGGGAAGTTTGTCTAGCTAGGAGTACGGAAGCGTATATAGTAATACCGGTATACTTGTAGTAAAATATAAACGTGTTTTCTATTGCTAGACAAATGATGCACATCCTTAACAAGTAAATGGAATTGTTTAGTTATATTACAAAACTTAGTTTACAAAACTAATTGTATACAAAGATTGATGGATAAATCATACGTATTTTTTCTTCAAATTTTAACACAATGTGAATGCTGAAATTAATGCTTCAAAGCTTCTGTGCTTTTTGAAATGATTCTTTTTTACGTTATCAAAGTTAGTATTAAAAAAACCACATACATATGTCACAAGCAAAGTTTTAATTTTTTATAATAAAATTATGATTATAGAGAAGCTATTTCCTTATAACACGATTTTCGTGTTCCAATAAAATAACGTAATAAAAACAATTATTAAATAGCTACATCGCCAACAAATACGCTTTACGCCCTCATAAAAACGACAATAAAGTACGTCCTCACATTACCATCGGAACATAGCCTCAGAAGCAGCACGTCTTCATTACCATCGAGCGGTACAGCGGTACCGAATATATCGGAATAAATCATAGAGCATTAGCTCATTTTCATTTTAATGAAAAATATTATTTCCTTGGAAGGAGATATATCCAAACTTTACATTCGTCATTTTGCATGGGCCAACGGTCGAGTGGCGGCGGCAGGGGTGCAAGGGGGGCGCGGCGGGTGGAGCGGCGCCACCCCGGGCCCGTCCCCCCGCGGGATCGATACGTCATTTGAGCCGGTCGCCATGGAGACCGCGAACGGAGCGGGGCGGCGCCGCGGCGGGATGGTGGGTGCACGGGTTCCGCGGCCCGCGACGCCCGCGACGCCAGCGACGCCCGCGAGCCCCGCCAAATGAAAAAATAGATACAGCCTTATTTGGGACAAATCCCTCTATAAAAATACGCCGGTTAAGATGACGCGCGCCTCTCACGAATTGTTTGCTTTTAATATCTCGGATCGTGTATTCGGGATTATCATTCCTTATTTCCAAGTATTTGTGTTTAATTAATTTGTTTCTATTATTGTTTTAAGGAACTGAATGATCATTTTCTTTGATGCGATACGTTAGAGATATTTAGTCACCCATCCTAAAAATGCGGAAATAGCCAGAGTAGACAAACCATCAGATGAATACCAGGTGCTAGTAGGTGCTACATTGAGTTTGTCATGAAGTTAATTTCTATAAATAACTCATTGATTTATTTGATCCCCAAATTCTCTACAATAAGTTTTTCCTGCACTAAACTATTCATAAAACTTGTAAGTGTTTCATCTATTGAAATAATATAGTCGTACACATCCTCTTTGTTATGTACACTAAATTTAATGAATTCCATTAGAATAAGCTGATTATCTGCAAGTGCTCTAACTGTAGAGACGTTGCACCGCTCGAAATCTGGCGAGTAATTCAACCTAATCAAGTTGGGCCTTTGGCCGGCCCTAGCATGAGCTATGTCTAATGCAATCAACTAAGCTTACACTGTATTCGACTTTTGTTAACGTTAGATAACAACCATGTTTTAAAAGTCACACGAAATGAATTACTGGTAATCCATTACGCTTTAAATTAAGAAGGTTTTCGAAAACTCACTTCATTACCTTCCACATAATTCTAAAGAGAGAGATTGCTTTGCTGTTTAAGTAATGGTTTAAGGCTTATAATTTGGGAATATATCCCGTTTTTAAAGGTTAACAACACATTTTTATTTTTGTCAAGCAATATGTCCTTAAATTAATTATAACAAGCATGCCACTTAAAAAGCTAAACACAATTATGAAGATCCAGAGACAGGCGAAGGTTACTCTTCATTTAATGCGGAAACATTTAGATTTTGAGTTCTTTTAGAACTCCGATGGAGGTAATAAGTCATCGTTTAAGTTAAAAGTCATATCTTTAATTTCGAATAAGTATTTGAAGCCTGTAAAATAAATAACGTTTTTATTTACCTATTAGAGACTTTAAGTACCTTCATGTTACCTATTGTTCTCTATATTCAAATGAGATACTAGATAATTATGTACCTTTGATTTTTAGGAGAATGATTCCTAATAATTCTACTAGGTACTCAACAGTAATAACAGTCCTCTAAAACCATCATTATTAAAAACGTTACGTCTAATCATATCAATTAAACTAAGGTATATACAGCTCGGTCAAAGTTCAACGAATAGACGTGATTTGATTGTCCGAAATATTGTTTCGTTGACTGCAAACTCAATCTTGGATGAATAGGCTTCTCTCTAAACTTAATCATGTCAAGGAAATAACAACTTGATAGTATAACTTCAGCAATTTCCTGAATGGTTTCGTAAATTGGACCTTTTTTAGATGAACTGATATTGTTCAACTTTTCTATTGTGAATATCGTACGAAGCCCGCTGTTCATGTCAAGCAAATATCTTAGCTTTTAGATGACTATGACGGCTTTATTATGACTACGAAAGTTTGATAAGACTGTAACCGAAAAATATATCTGAATTATATAAACGGATATCCCTATCGATAAACAGAATGAAAAAAAAAAACAAAATAATTATGTGTTTATAACTTTTAGATATGATAGTAATAATATCTATAAAAGAATACGCAATCCCAACATTTTAAGTATGTCAGATAGTAGTTAAGAACTATGATAGTATTATAAATAGTAATGAACAAAATAATAACACTAAAGTGAAATATTAGTATCCACTTGTAAAAACATCCAAAGTGGTGCTAGCGTCTTCCCTTTTATACAACAACACAGACTATTTCCAATCGATTGGAATCGTAAATGTTCGTTTATGTATGTGTGTGCATGGCAGTGCGCCGAGCCAAGTTCTACAACTGTCTGACATCATTTAGATTTTGTTTTTTAACAACCTCAGTTAGTTCGTCTTTCGGTTTACGTTGGAGTCTAAGTTTAAATCATAATGAAATTTTTGTGACAGATGATGTGCTCAACTTTACAATTAGCTAGGATTCAAAAGGCCCTTAAAATTTACCTTGTAATTGCTACTCTTGCTTGAACATTGTTAACTGACAGAAAAAATGCATAACCTCTTAAAAAAGTTGATTAAAATTCTTGTAACTGTTAGTGATCCTGGCTGCGGGTCCCAATCGCGGTATTACGAGTATGCCTCAGATTGCATTCATGAACATTTTGTATTTGCAACATGAATCATAGAGGCAGTGTTCGACTTAGTTTTCGTCGCCAAAAAATAACATAGATTTTCATTGAAATTTTACGGGACAACAGCAAGGAAACAACAGGTGGTCTGAATTCAATTGTTGGTAAAAAAAATAATTAGTTGCTGACCCCTTGTTTTAATGATTAATGGAAAAAATTACGATTACGTTTTCCTACCGACCGCTGGTGCTGTCTGTACGAGTATTTTTATCTATAATAATATTATAAAGAGGAAACCATTGTATTCTTGATGTATTTTTGTATGTATGTATGTTTGCAACGAATAAACTCAAAAACTACTGGACCGATTTAAAAAATTCTTTCACCATTAGAATGCTACATTAGCGCTATTAAAAAAAAAGAAAAAAAAAATGCGGTACGAACGAAGTCCGCCGGATCAGCTAGTCTGTTATCTAGCAGCAATTGTGCAGTCTTTGCTCCAGCCCGATATTTAGATAAGTTCATATTTTTATTATCGAAATTTCACGAAGATTTGTAAAAACATACGTACATAGTTATAACAATAGTTGTGGTTTGTAGAGGTCCTAACAA
The DNA here is from genome assembly GCA_963082485.1 of Eudonia mercurella. NCBI lineage: Eukaryota > Metazoa > Arthropoda > Insecta > Lepidoptera > Crambidae > Eudonia > Eudonia mercurella. The sequence goes on along the minus strand of OY720030.1, from coordinate 9,892,290 downwards.
TATTAAATGGCAGTACAAAATGTTAAATAATATACTTCCGTAATACAAACGTTAAGATGAGCTACAGCAGCTTACATTAAGCTATAGTTTTTACGCCCTTGTCTATTGTATTTTATAGCTCATTTTTATGTTATTCTTTTTATTTTGTTTTATATAAATATTTTCTTTTTTCTTTATAATCGTATTTTTCTACTGTAGAGCGTAAGATGTGTCTATTCATTTTCGTCTGCTTGGAACAAATAAGACAAAGAATGTAGAGTGTAGTATATTTTACATTTTATCCGAATCCTCTACTTGTCTTAAATTAGGCGGTTGCGTACTCGTAACTTCAGTAAATGTGAAGTATTAACAAAACTCAAGCACAAAATTCTCACTCGCCCTGATATAAAGTGTGGAACTTGGCTCCAATCTCCACCGTTTGCGTTTCAACCCGTTTCTCCAAACGTAATATGCATACACATTCAATTCACATTCAATATGAAATAACACTAAATTGCCACATGGGTGGAATCTGTTTTGGCGATTATCTTCTTATATTGCCGTAGTTTAAAGCTAATAGGTTAACAATTATTAATGTTAAATAACATAATTATTGTATGGATTTATGTATAATACCAATTACAAACATGATTCGGATATCGATTTTAAAACAGTCACCATTTGTATAATCGAGTAAAGTTCGCCATTTATTATTCAAAAAGTTGTAGGTACCTACGTAGCCACAAAATGTACGAAAGTAACTAAATAATCCAATAAAATGTTGGAACCTCTTAAGACTGTACAAAAGTGTCTATAGATACTTATTTATTACTGTACAATACAACCTACAAATATACAAACTTTCAAATACGTGTATTTGCTTATACAAACAAGAAAGTTAGCGAACAATATAAAAGTAATGGGATAGACTGAGACAGTTGACTCGACTCGCGTATTGGTGCGAGTGAGAGGAAGTTATTCAAATTGAGGGTACATATTTCTACATAGGTAACAAATAGCTTGATGAGATAAGTATGGATACGGCGGGTATTAATAAATCCGTCGTTTTTATTTTATAACGTTACGGTAGCAGTACCCTTAGAGTATCATATTATAGTTATTATTCAAGTGCCATATTTATATTTGGGATTCATTGTCAAAATGATGGTTATTAAAGATGGTTAAAAAAAATATTTTTTGTATTGTGCCATGTTTGTTTAAAAATAGAGAGTAAGATAAATCTATAATAGGTATTTGATTGTTTGTTAATTCACTACATTATGTAAATATGTATTATATTTCGGTTAGGTCATTAGGACATAAATAAAACTGCTGATTTAGCCCGTGACTACGGCCGGTACAACATTGCCGAAACGTCGGGTAAAAGATATACCTAGAATCGTTAACAGCTTAGTTAGCGTTAAACTCCTCTAAAAAAAGTTGTAATAAGAGTGTAAAAGTTCAATTGTGTAAAATAATCATATTTTAATGTTTTAAAAAATACTACATAAAACGTGATCACTTATTATACCTTTTAAAATAAAATGGCATTTCCATGTTATGATAACGTAACAAAAAGTAGAAAAGTTGAAGAGAGTTGCAGGAGCAACTTCAAGAACAGGTATTTACACTGTTTGAATATGTAGGTTGTGCAGGTAGTTTCAGATTTTTCCAATTTTGAACATAAAACATTGTTATTATTTTAAATTACTTTATAATTTTAAGTTTTTAATGTGAAATAGCTTGTTAACAACAAAAGAAAATATAAGATTTTCAATGCGTTTAGAGCGAATAAAAAACCTCTTTGGTTGGCAAACAGAACAGAATAGGAAAAGTAGGTAGGTACCTACATTAAATTGCTAATTTAAAACTGTTTTGTATTACGACCAAGTCGTCAATAAAATATTGTTTTTCAATAGATACTCTTGACTCGTAATAACTTGAACTACAATCTGGCAATATAAATAATTACGTATGCAATAAAGAGAAAATATAATATTCATTTTTTTATTAAAAACTTGGAACGATAATTTCTGTACTTCCTACTACAAGCTTAGCGACATCTACCCATAAGCTCTGGAAACTTGTTATAGAGCCTCTAGCATGCTTACAAACCGTGAGTGCTTTCAAGTTTGAGTAGAGGGGTATTTAGTTCCATCGTTCATCGCATGACTTGAGGGCGCTCTGTTGTTAAGCTAACAGTCTAACCTCAGGCCGCGTAAGTAAAAGCTTTTAAATTGAATTAAAATACTGGCTAAATTAAAGTATGAATATATAAAAATTAAATATTTAAAAGTAGAGCCTACATTTAACAACAAATGCAACAAGGCAATGAAATCTCTGTTTGTTTAATTTAGTTGACTTGGCTACGACTGAAATGTTCAAAGTTGTTTTCAAATATTGGCTTGGACTAATCTAAACGAGCAATTCTTGTATATATGTATATTAGTATATAATCTGAATCTCGGAAACGGCTCCAACGATTTTCATGAAATTTAATATGCAGGGGGTTTCGGGGGCAATGAATCGATCTAGCTAGGTTTCTTTTTGATTTTATCTTATCTAGCTAAATTTAGTTTTCTTGTCTTGATTATTGTTTCCAAAATGCAGAATTATGAAATTTCCTTGATAGAAAAAAAATCCAAAGTCTAAAGTCATCTCAAAACAGCATTTATAATTAAATGATGATGAATGAAATGATTAGTTAGGCATTTATTTATGACAACACAAATTTGTGAAATTCTTCTACTTTTTTCAAGTATGAAAGTAAAGAATCGTCATAACTAGCCCCTTTAAGTCTACTGCTTAACATAGGCCTTACTTAATCATAACTATCTTCCCAGCTTAAAATACTTTTCGCGTTATGCCATAATTATTGATAGTTCGTCCTTTTATTCAATAATTTATGTCCCAAAACGCATCTTTACGCACGTGAGTGGCAATCCGATATTAGAGGGTCCTAAGTTCAATTCCTAGGACGGGCAAAGTGTACTTTGGATTTTCAATGCATAACCGGGGTCCCGCATTGGCAAACATGGTTGGTCATAAAGCTAATAACAACTTTGATTTCAATTTTGCTCAGCAGAGGTCGACAATGTTTTTAAAAGATTTTCATCGCCTGAGTCAATAGATGCCTTAGAACTAAAAACTTCAAAAATGTTCAATTTTCTTTTAAAGTTGTTACGATTTCTGGACAATGAAAGTAACTTTAAAAATATTTTTAAATACAGTTACAGAACTTAATTATTCTATTTCTATTCTATCATCAGCCGATTTCCCATATTTACAGCATTTATAACCCCTCAAGCGTCGAGCGACCACCAGGTGGCCGATAACAATTAAAATTCTATTGTGTCTGGTATTCACGCGCTCATAAACAATTTCATGCTTATCATTTTGAATCTTGCATTCGCAATCTATACTATTAATAAATAGGTAAAGTTTGTGACTTTGTTTGTTTGTTTGTTTGTTTGTTTGTTTGTTTGTGGAGGTAATCTCTGGAAGTACTAATCCGATTCCAAAAATTATTTCGCTGATAGAATGTTACATTCCTTGCGGGTAACATAGGTTATATTTCGTTTTGATAAAAGGGGTTTTTTAAATATCATAGCCACGCGGACGAAGACGCGGATAAATGCTAGTTCTTTATATAGTTAGGGTAAAGCTACCAAAGAGCACGCACTAAAAAAGAGTACCGCAGTGCTACTAATTGAATAATATTAAATCTGTTAGCAACTACTCGTCTATGGCATAACGTGTCCATGGAGCCAATATGGTACGTAGTATTTATTAATCTCAAAAATGTGTGATTGCCAATAGGAACAATAGAATTGCGTATAGAAATACGTACTCTTTGGTAGTGCGTACACTTTGGTGGCTTTATCCTACAAGCTAAAATTTTATTAGAAAAAATCAAGCAGTCTCAGGAAGCTCGAGTGGGAATTGAGTGAAGACTCATTAAATCCTTCTAGTGATTTGTTTGTAAAGTGTTCTGTCGACTGTGAGGGTAGTAGCTTCACAGTGACGTAATACCGCTGGCTTGCAGCGCATATCACAAATTATATAGAAGGATTCAACGAGTCTTCTGGGGTGTCGGTAGCTCAGCGGTCAGAGCATTGGACTGGTTACTCAAAGGTCGTGGGATCGATTCCAACTCGAGCTTCCTGAGACTGGTTGATTTTTCTAGTAAAATTGTATCTTGTTGCAATTTCATTACTAGAAATCAAGACAGTATACTGCTCGCAATACTTGGACAACGGTATAAACAGTAAAAAATATGCATTTGTTTCTGTCTCTGTAATCTGAAAAAAGAAGCTGAAAATAGCACTTGAAAAAAGATGATTTGCCTCCGATGGAACTCGAACCCACAATGTTTCATAATCCGGGTGTCAGCTCCGCCTACCTAGACATGGTTTAACTGTGGATTGTTTTAAGAACTGGTTTTTGTAAGCTTTTAGTCCGCGTTGTTTTATCGGTGTTTTAGGTATTAATTACCTTGAACACTCAAAAATGGCACAGATATTTGGTAAATTTTAAATTGCCGTTTTGTTATTTATATCAAATATTTTTCATGCACTATTTTCAGTTTCGATATAAATATATGGTTTTGTGAATGCAAAATAACAATGTAAAATTCACTTTATCGTACCTTTTATGTTAACGTATAAACAACAACATTAAATTTAATCTCTGTTACATTCGGAACGTTCTGATGCCTCTAAAATTTTGGAGGTGGGCGCTAACAGCTGCGACACAGTTGAGAAACCATTGTGGCTGTTATCGTACACTCATTGTATTGTACCCTGTAAAAGTTCTGAATAAAAAATTTATTTATTTATTTATTTATTAACAACCAACCTCAGAAAATTAGTACCTATTTAAAGATCATGCTTGATTCAAACTTTCAACACATATTTAATGTGGTGGGTAGGTCACTATTATAAATTGTGAAGTTTTGAAAATCATATCAAATTCTTTAGTATACTTGACATAAGACACCACGGTCCGGATATCAATTTTGATAGTTGATGTATTTATTTTAAAATGGGATACATTGTTTCAAATGTTACGAAAAAAACTACACAATTCATTTGGAAATTTTATTTTAAAACTCATTATTTGCACAGACTGCTAGAAAATAGCTAGACTCGGTAAAATATAATTAAACAAATAAAATAAGATTTGATATAAACAATTTATCATTGTGTATATATATCATTATGGAAACTATTTTTGTATGAGTTAAATCATCACGATTCACGAACCAACAATTTTTATATCTATTGCTATAACTTTAAATAAATAGAAAGAAATATAACTACAACCAGGATACACAGACGGAGGTTTGTACGAACTAATGCAGCCGCTCGTTTGTGCTCCAATATTTATAAACGACTGCAAGAGCCTTCCCGGCTTCCGTACCCATCTCGATCTGATTCTTTTTGACATATTTAAGTCTACCAGCACTTTAATATCAAAAGTTACAAAAGATCCTACAATATGTTTTTATCATTCTCATCATATTGTAAATGGTCTTTACAAAACGATAAAAATTTGGCCTCTATCACTTATTTAAGTGTTAGAAATAAATGTGATCCACGAATTAAGGAAAACAAGACTATCGCTGTGTCGTTTTCTCTAAGTCGAAAAAAGGAAAAGCGGCGGCCAAGGCGTCGTCGCCTGCGCAGCGCGCGTCGACCGGCACTTTTCAGCTCACGTGAGGGCGGCCTTCGTTACTCGTTTTATTTCTAAAATTATAATAGTCACTGGTCTCAAAACATGGCTTAAGTACTATACACCTAAAATATATAAATTATTACAAATTAAGTAAGGCATTTACAACATCAGGGTTTCTTAAAAATACTTCATATTTACACGATACTAGATCTAATAATTGTAACATCGTGTAAAAACAAAGACATTGACTAAAGTTATTTATCGGTAAAACAATTAAGTTTACATGTACGAATAATATGGTCAAGATTTCGGCGATCTATTGACCTACGAAGCATAAGTTCCGTGAATGCAGCTAGTTTTCCTAAATTTAACAGCTTCGCTTCGGTCAGATCAAACTTATGGATGATCTACGTATAGCAAGTTTTGGAACGTCATTATCATAAAGGCATAGTCGTTTACAACTTAGCACTATCGTTTGGCACTGACATTTGTTAAAAACATAAATAATAATAAATTAGTCTTAACTGAAGACTGAAACTTTGTAACATTAATTCAGTTTTAGAAAATTATTATTTAAAATTTTACATTTTAATCACAGTCATGATTGATTCATTCATATTGAGTTGTGCCAAGACACATTATGTAAAGTAAAATATAATATCAATTACTACATATGACACGAAACCTTAAACTATTCCATCGGGATAATTTGAGCATTATTCTAGTGCGTTGAAGAGTAGATGGAAATGATTTATCACACACACAGGCGCTTGCTTATCCATGTGATGTCGTGTTCGTTTGATGTGGAGAATTCTGCATGTTATTTCATCTTCGTCGTTTGGCAGATACTGCGGCAGCTATCATTTGTCTTAACATCGGCTCTGGGGTACAAGCCTTAGGATCACATTTCATTTGTCCGTCTCCTCCACACCTGAAAACAGTAAGGATAGTAATTTTAGTAGACTCAAATAAAATCTTTGTACAAGTTAAACATTTATCTCAAAATGAATAAATCGTCATCGGATTTAGGTTAATCACCCCGTGCAATACAATAATTTTATTATTTGAAGTAAAGTTTTTGTAATATAAGTTTTTTAACATCGTGTATATACACAAAACACAAAACACAAATGTTGAAAAAATTTCCACGAGCAAGATTTGAACCTGCACCCTTCTGACATACCGGGTCAGGTGCTCTCCCAATTGAACTATCGTGGTTCTAACCAGCCCGCCAAAATTATTCAACACTATTTACTTTTTACTTTGAAAGCCAAAGGCGCCCATTCAATGTCAATAACTACCGTCGTTAACATCCGATCATAATATACAAATACAAATACTTAAAGATCAGTTAAGAAGTAGGCTAGCTATTTTTTTGTAATTTGTTGTAATTTGTTTCGCAACAAAATTTGGGTTAAAATTATATGAACAAAACAAAAAAAAAACATTTTATCGTATATATATTAAAAATTTTGTGTTACTTACGTGCAATGTAAACACGGGCCTGATGAAGCACGTACAACTTCTCCCACTTTATAGGTATGTCCTTTAATTTGACAACCTCTTCGCTGCGCCGCTCCCTTGTAGGCGTGGGGGAGGAAATGTGGCGGCAACGTCGTGGTAGTCGTAGTCGTAGTCGTCGTAACATTAAGAGAAGTAGCCATTGCTACGGGACATTCGTATCGAGGACAGCAGAAACCTTGTATCGGTTCCTCGTGACATCCATGAATAGGAGGTGGGCAACTCTGTTGTAAACAAATGATATCACTTCTGAAGCAGAAGCAGAAATCACATGGATCGTCTCTGGGTATTTGCTGAGCAGAAACATATACTTTTCCTCCATATCGACAAGTTCCAGGACCGAAGGCTTGATCTTCTTCTACATAATCTGATTCTTGTCCATATCCACTAGGACCACCGCTAGGGAGACTCTCATCATCTGGTATTTCGTCTGTAGGTTGTACCTCATTTAATCCAGGCTTAGGAGTTTCAACAGGCTTTTCTTCTGGTTTCAATACTGGAGATGACGTGGAGATTTCTTCTTCAATTTTCACAGTTGTTGCTTTGCTTGTGACGGGGAGAATTTCTTCTTCGGTTACACTAGTAGCTTGAGATATATCTGTTTCAAAAGGTTTTTCAGTGCTTGGAGTCTTTTCCATTTGTACTGGTATTTCGACATCAGATATCGTTGTTACTGAATCACTAGAGGGTTCTATGTTATCTTGTTGCTGCGTTGGTGGAGAAGTTATTTCATCTTGTTTTTCTTCAGAAGTTTCAGGTGTTCTCGTAGTCGATTGTAGAACAAGTTCGTCTATTGGCAGTGAAGTCGTAAGTTTAGACAAATCATCGCTTGGTAAACTGGTTGATACAGTGGGTTGGTCTTCTTTTTGCTGTTCGATGATTTCTGGATGTTTCTCAGTGGATGCATCTTCATTGCTTACGAAAAGTTTCGTGGTACTTTCTTCGTCTGCGGGGAGAATAGTTGATATTTCTTCTATTGTTTTGTGGGTGTGTTCCTCTAATTCGACTACAAATGGCGTAGTTTCAGAAACTTCATATTTTGGTTCAGACGTCTGTTCCGATAGTATGGTCGATTTAGTTATTTCTTTTTCGAGAGTTTCAGTGGATGCTTCCACTGCTTTTGTGCTGGTTTCAGTATCTACTTCATGCATAGTTACATCTTCGTCAGCTGTAACTGTAGAAACTTCCTGTAATGTCTCTGGTGTGGTTTTTTCACTCTCAACCATCTCTGGTATCTTTGTTGTTACAGTCTGTTGTTTTTCGGTATCGAAATCTTGAGATGTTTCTGTAGATGCTTCTTGAGGAACAGTTAAATCTAATAGTCCTGGTTCTTTAGTAACGATGGCATTTGTTACTTCAGTAACAGATGTTTGTGATTCAATAGGTGATTTTGTATCTATTTCTGTTAGTGCTTCGTCGAATGTTGCTTTCGTAATTACATCTTGGGACCCTTCTGTGACAGCTTGGTCAGATTTCTCTGTTGTAGTTGCTTCCTTTTCAGTTTTTGTTACTGGTTGTTTATCTAGTGCTTCGGTGGTCGATTCCTTCAAGTTTGTGTCTATTTCAGTTTGTAAGTCAGATGGCGTTTCAGGTAAATTGGAAGATACGGTTGGTATTTCATGTGACTCTTCAGTTACAAAACTATGAGGTATATCTGTTGAAATTTCAAGAGGTCGTTCTGTTGTTTTGTCTTCAGTCAGATCCTCTGTTGTAGTCTCAAGTGGTTTTTTAGTTGCTATTACTTCGTCTTTTGGCTGAGTAGTATCAAGATTTGACCCTGTACTTATTGCATAAGGCTCTTCGGTAAACGGTTGTGTAGGTTTTTGAGTTACCTCTAAGAGTTCATCTGTTTGTAATTCTGATATTGTTTCATGTGGTGCTTGAGTTGGTTCCTCTTGTGGTGAGCTTGTTGCATCAGAAGAAATTGTATCTATCGTACCCGATATCTTTGTAACTTCTGTTTCATCACCCTTAATGTGTGACTCCGGAATATTTGTGGCAAAGGAAACATCTGCCTCTGTGACAACAGGTGCAATAGGTGTTGTACTGATTTCTGACGGAATTGTAATATGTGCTTTAGTTGATGTTCCTTCTTCACTAGAAATCATTGATGGTAGACGTGTTGTTTGGTCAGGCTCTTTAGTGTCTTGGTCCTTAATTTTCGGTCCTAGCTCTGAAGCTTCTGTCGTCTGACTTTCCCTGTTTTGCTCAGTAACTACAGCAGGCATACTTGTAGTTAACTCTTCATCTCCTATGCCCGGTATGTCATCTTGCGATTTTGTTATATCAGAATCAGAATCGCTATCGGTAGGTACAATTTCTGGAGCAGGTGTTCTAATTTCATCCTTGTTAGTAAATTTATCTGGTTTTTCTGTTATTTCAACAATATCATCAACAGTAGATGATAATCTGTCATCATCAATAACAGTTTGATCTGTAACTGGATATTCAACTGGTGTTTCAGTTGAGAACGTATCATGCACTTCTGTAATTGCTACACCTGGTAAAAGAGTTATTAAATCACCTTCAGGAGCTTTGGTTGTTAAGCTTTCTGATTCAGAGTGTGATCGTATAGGTGACTCAGTGGGTTCTCCTTCTCCCAAGTCAGTTTTGGTGGGAATCTTTTCTGTTTTCTCCTCAGCTAAATCCGTATAAGTGGCCTGTGAGGTAATTTCATTCATTGCAGTTGAGACATTTTCTTGAGTATACAATGGAACTGCTGAAGTCGTAACAGAATCTGTCAGTGATGATTCCGATGGCAGTTTTTGGGTTACAGGACTGTCTTCTAAGTTAGTTATAGCTTGTTTATCTGTAGATATTTCTTTCTGGTCACTAGTGGTGATTTGTGAATCATCTTCAGAAACTGTGGCACGTTGAGATTCAGTAGTTTCCATTATTAATTCAGTAGCATAACCTTCAGTAACTGTTATTTCAGGTTTAGTGTCTTCAGAAACTGGTGATTTGGTGAGAATGTCATCTTCTGTAGGAGTAACGATATCTGAAACTGGCAATATGTCTGTAGTATGTTCTTCTTGTTCTTTAATTTCATTGATATCAGAGATCTTGGTTGGTTTAGATGTAAACTGACTTTCTTCGACAGGTTTTGAAGTAGTGCCTTCAGTGTCTAATAATGTAGCATGTATTGTGCTAGAATCTCCAAATGTTTCTGATGCTTGTGTTGTAGAATGCTCTTTTTGCAATTTATCTTGTTCTATTAAAGAAGAATCTGTTGTTGTACCAATGTTATCTCCTTTTTCAGTCACAAATGCATCTGTGTCTGTTATTGCTTTTTCTGTAATTGATGTGACTGTTTTAGTTACCTTGCCTTCTTCATACTGGAAAGTTACCTCAGGGCTAGTTGTACTAGTTTGTTGTGATACTGTTACAATAGATTGTGGAGACTCGGCCTCTTCTGGTTTTTTAGTCATATATGTATCAGGTTGTAAAGTTACATTATCATCATTCAACTTTCCAGTGGTAGAAGTTTCAGAAATCTTCGTTTTATCCTCAGTAAGTTCAGTAACTGGAGCATTCGTAAATGGTTTTCCTTCTGTTTCATTTTGTTCTTGTTTAAATGCCTCTGTACTGGAAAAGTCCATTTGTGATTCTGTAGTAGCATCCACTTTCCCTGTGCTTATTTCTTGTTTTCCTGATTCGGTTGTTATTACGTTTTCCAATTCTGTCACCTTTGGTGTCTCCTGTTTTGAAGTAGTCTTTTCAATTTCATTAGGTTCTGTTATGTCTGTGGTAATCTTTTGTGCAGTTTCTGTTACTGTTACTCCCACTTTGTCAGGCAAGACACTAGTATCTTGGCCAAGAGGTGATTGGGTTGTCGTTATCGTTCCTTTTTGTGCATCTGTTTCTGTTGTTTGAGTGCCTGCCGCATTACTACTTTCATCTGATGGTTGCGGTGTTACAGTTATAATATCTTTTTCTTTTTCAGGCATGATTGTAGTGACTTCTTGAATTATTTGATTAGCTTCTGTACCTATAGTTACATCAGTCTCATGCTGTTTGGGTAAGTCGGTGATATCTTTGTCATTAGTGTCTGTAGGCGTTTGTTGTGGTATTTCTGTAATTACACTAGGAAGTTCAGTGTTCATGTTAGGACTTAAAGTAGCAATAGGTTCTTCATGAGATTCAGTTGGTAGATCGCTACTGGACGCAGTAGTAGTTTCTTTAATTTCCGTACTTGGAGGTTCTGGTATTTTTGTTTTAGTTTCAGTAATTTCAGGGAGTTTTGTAGTGGTTTCAGTCTCATCTGTCACCTTTTCTTCAGAATCAGTGACGGGCAATTCAGTTGGTTTTCCAGAAGACTGTTCTTCTCCTAATTCCGTCTTTTCAGTAGAAACTGTAACATCCATTTTAATGTCTAGTTCTTCTCCAGTTTTGGTAGTATCTTTCTGTGGTGTGCCTTGAGTAACTGTAGCAAGTACTGATACTGTGCTAACATCCTCGGATTGCAAATAGGGTTCAGTATCAGTTAACTTTTCATCAAATGATTCTGTGATTGGAGATGCCCTCGTAGTGAATTCTGATGATTGAATAATTTCTGATGTTGTATCTGGAGTGAAAAGTTCATTTGAAATGTCTTGTTTAGGTGTACTTTGCTCGGGACTCTGTTCTGTTTGTGATGGGGTTTTTACATCAGTCGATCCTTCAAATTGTTCTGGGTATTGAGATGAGGTTTCATCTTGTGTTAACATTGTTTCTGTAACAGGTTCCTTTAATATGTCTTTAATTGGTGTTTCTGTTGTTATATCGATCTTCTCACCACTGCTGACGACATATGGTTTTTGTTTATCGCATTCAGAGCCTGAACAATCAATGGGTAGTTGATTTTCAAGCTCTGCATTATCTTGTCGCCTACACGCGTCACCCAAGCATGGTTTGGTTTCTTCTTCTCCCTGTTTTTGGCAATCGTTACTATCAGTACAAACTTCTGGCTTTTTATCTTTGGTGATAGGCGGTGAAATAGCACCCCCATCACAATCACCAGTACTACAGCCAACATGTATGCAAGAATCTCCTTCACAGGGCGCCACTTGGGGCAGACAATCATCTTTGTTATCACATAGCGGTATTTCTTTGACTGGGGTAATAACTGGTTCAATATCACATTTATCACCCACACATGGTTGCTCTGGTACGGCTGCTTGACAATCACCGTTAGTACAAAGGTCAGAAGCAGGGGGGCGTATGCAAGAATCTCCTTCACAGGGCACAGCTTGTGGTTCACAATCTTCTTTGTTTTGACATAGTGGTATATCTTTGACTGGGGTAATACCTGGTTCAATATCACATTTATCACCCACACATGGTTGCACTAATACGGCTGTTTGGCAATCACCGTTAGTACAAAGGTCAGAAGCAGGAGGGCGTATGCAAGAATCTCCTTCACAGGGTACAGCTTGTGGTTCACAATCTTCTTTGTTTTGACATAGTGGTATATCTTTGACTGGAGTAATACCTGGTTCAATATCACATTTATCACCCACACATGGTTGCACTGGTACGGCTGTTTGGCAATCACCGTTAGCGCAGTCCTCAGTAGCAGGTAGATGTTTGCAAGAATCGCCTACACAGGGCGCGGCTTGGGGCTGACAATCATCTTTGTTTTCGCATAGTGGTATGTCTTTGACTGGGGTAATAACTGGTTCAATATTACATTTATCACCCACGCATGTTTGCTCTGGTATGGCTGCTTCACAGTCACCGTTTGCACAAAGGTCAGTAGTAGGTGGGAGAATGCAAGAATCTCCTTCACAGGGCACAGCTTGTGGTTCACAATCTTCCTTATTTTGACATAATGGTATATCCTTGACTGGGGTAATAACTGGTTCAATATCACATTTCTCACCCACACATGGTTGCACTGGTGCGGCTGCTTGACAATCACTACTAGTACAAAGGTCAGTAGCAGGTGGACATTCACTTTCACCACAATCACCGTGGATTTTATCAGTGGGTAGAATTTCTTTATGTTCTTCATCAACATCGCCAATTTCCGGTCTATCGCTAGGTGCTGAAGATTCAACGTCTTGCTTAACTTTACATTGGTCATCATTACATTCAATTGTAGATGACGTGACTGGTTTTTCTGTGCCTGACATATGACTATCAGGTTGTGGTGGCATAGTTTCTCCAGTGTGGCATATGTACGTTGGACAGCAAGAATCGGGCGAGTCATATGTTGGTTGACAGTTATCCATGTACTCCGGCGGAGGACTGCATATTATTGGGTCACACTTGATTATACTACTTATACATCTGCAACTGGTATGACAGTTGTTAGTACTTGGCACTTCACTATTATTTTGGTAAGTTATACTATTAAGTAAGCAGTCACCCTCTCCCGGAATTCTTGCAAAATCTTCTACTTCATTTTCTTGATTATCAATACTTGTAGTTTCCGGAATGCTTGCTTTATCAGTTGTAGGTATAGTATCATCAGGACTGCTTGTTACAGAAACAGCCGATACTTCTTGCAAAGGCTTTGTAGCTTCTACAGAAATTGTTGTATCTAATAATGACTCTGTAGTTACTTCCTTTTCCCTAACAACTTCTTCACTACTGATTTCATCTGTAGGTTTTGTAGCTCCTACAGTAGTAGTTTCAAGTAACACCTCTGTTATTGGTTCTTTCTCTGTCACCGCTTCTTCACCACTAATTTCACCAGACGGTTGAGCTTTTGTTGAAGTGAATGCTTCTAGTAAAAATTCTGTAGTGGACTCCTTTTCTTTTGTTACCTCTTCATTACTTACTTCGTCTAACGGTTTAACACTCTCAGCAGAAGTAGAGGCTTCTAGTAATGATTCAGTGGTAGAGTCCTTCTCTTTTGTTACCTGTTCAGTATTTATTTCATCTAACGGCTTATAAGCGTCACCAGAAGTGGAAATTTCTGATGATAATTCTGTAGTGGACTCTTTATCTTTCAATACTTCTTCAGTACTTTCTTCCTTTGACGGTTTTACAGCATTAGCAGAAGTAGAGGTTTCTAGTGGCGATACTGAGGTTGATTCTTTTTCTTTTGTTACTTCTTCTTCAGACGGCTTAGAAGCTTCAGTAGAAGTGGATTTTTCTAGTACAGATTGTGTTGTTGAATCTTTTTCTTTTATTGTTTCATCGACACTTTCTTCATCTAATGGCTTAGCAGAAGTAGAAACATCTGACAGTGTTGCTGTAGTTGCCTCTTTTATTATTTCGGTACCACTTATTTCATCTGGAAGCTTAGAAGAGGATGTGAAAGTTTCTAATAACGATTCTGTGGTTACTTCTTTTTCTACTAAAGTGTCTTCATCACTCACGTCTTGTGAAGGTTTGATTGATTCAGAGGTAGAAGATAATTCTAGTATTGATTCTGTAGTTGAATCCTTTTCATCCATTGTTTCTCCTTTACTTACTTCATCCAAAAGTTTTGTAACTTCTGTAGAAGTAGGAGCTTCCAGAGAAAATTCTGATGTTGTTTCTGTGTCTTTTATGGTTTCATCGACACTTTCTTTGTCAGAAGACTTAGTAACTTCTGCAGAAGTGACCACTTCTAAGAACGATTCTGTAGTTTCCTTATGATCTTTTATAACTTCACTAGTGCTAATTTCATCTGTTGGTTTAGTATGTCCAACTAAGGTAGCATTTTCTACAATGGATTCTGTGGTTGTTTCTTTTTCCGCGATTGTTTGATCAGTGCTTGATACATATTCAGCCGTGGTCAATTTAACTTCGTTTTCGTCATCCGTTGGTGCCTCTGATTCTGAAGAGACAGGTTGGGCTGAAGTCGTTTTTTCAGTTATATCATAAGCTGGTGTGCTTGTTTTGTCATGTTCAGTTACTTTATCAATTTCGTCATCTTGTTTGAACACTGTCTCCGTCGTAATAGAACTTTCATCTAGCTTATCGGTCAACATCGGTGTTAATGTTACCTCAGGTAAAATTGTTCTGTCATCCGTTTGATCGTCTTTATTTCCGTGCAATTCTGGTGATTCTGTGAGTTTAATTTCTTCAGATGTAGTTGTTTTTTGGGGTATCGAAGGTTCAGAAGCGTCTTCATCGAATTGCCCACTCGGTACTGTATTTAGTCCTTTGTCAGGCTCTGTTGTCTTTTCAATTTCTTCTAAAGTGGGTGTTCTTGCTGTACTGGTAACATAAAGAATGTCTTCAGTTGTTTCGCTTATTATTTCAGGTGTATATTTTTCTGAAGTTCCAATATCAGTACCGGATTCAGTTCCATGGTCATAACCACTTCCTTCAGCATCTGTTTCAAATGGAGACATTTCAGTATAAGATTCTTCAGTTTCTTTTCTATAGCCACTACCTTCAACTCCAACTCTTCGAGGTGGTGATAGGGTGGTTATTTCATCTGATACAAAGAGTTGAGTGGTGTAGTCAGATGGCAGGTCAGTAGCAACTTCATCACCTACGCATATGTATGTATCAGGACAGCACTGTCCTTCTTTTGGCGCCTGAGAAGCACAATTTTTGCCTTCATTTTCCATTGGTGTGCCACACTCCTGCACAACACACACTATATCACCTTTCATACAGTAACAATGTTCACATGCTTTTTCCGTTTTGATCAAAGCACCATCAGCCACAATCCTTTCCTCATGTACACAATCCTGAGACATCTGTGTGACGGGAGACAGAGTCGTTGTTGTAAGTAAGAAACCAGGTGTTGGACGAACTGTAGTAGTCATGTCGTCCAAAAGTAGAACTTCGTCCTCTGGATGATCTGAAAAATACAAAGAGAATCTTAATATTTTCAAGTCATTTGGTATGAAAGTTCTCTTGTACAATACGTAAATACACAGATTAAACTCATGAGTAAAAAAGGAACTAATGTCAATGAAGCTGCAACATTCTACTACTCTTTTCAAGAAATATAACAAAAATTTTACACAATGTCACTTGTGACAGTATAATTATGCTATAAAAATTAACGTAATAATTACCACATGAGTAGCGGACAGGACAGCAGACATCTTTGTTGTATATTGGGGTACAACCGTCCACATGTAGGGTACATTCTTGCATAACGCAAGTCGTCATATTTCGAATACAGTAGCAATGTTCGCAGGGTTTGTTCGGAGTTGGAGGAACCTTCGCGCCCTCCGAGAAATATTTGCCGTTGATGCTGCACCCGTACTTGTCAAGCTTGCCAACGCCGGTGGCGCCGTATTCAGCCGGAGACGTGGTCGAAGTCGATGTCAGCAGATCGACTGGAACTGTCACAAAAAAGGTACATGAATAAAACAAGATCAAACCAATCCAACGATTTTGAAAGAAAAGAGCTTTATATATTTATATTTTTAGCTTTATAAAAACTGAGAATTCTTGACGGGAAAGTGATACAAGACAAGTAAAAATTGCCGTTTTGTTTTTTATTCTAATTGCCAACTTTTGTTGGCAAATAGAATAAAACAGTTGCATCGTTTTTTACACATTTTCTCAAGATGTCCGCGTAAGGTCTCAGTTAAATCCTACCTTATTACTGAAAGTCAAGGGGTTTGGGGAGGAATATAGTCTATCAACAAACATTCCTGTTATGACTTATGATCATCTATTATTAAACAAAGATAATATTTTGCAATATCTCCCTAACTTTGACACTATTTTTTTAAGAGAGTTTGCTGGTGGCCTTTAAAGGCCTTTACAGCGTCATTCGACACTTTTAAGGGGTCGCTCGGTGAGAAACTTAAGCCGTGTGATTGAGGGTTTCTAAAGGGAATGGCATCACGCAAGCGTCCTCCGTCTCTTACTAGATTTTACGAATGTTTCGGATTGGATCGGGAGGCGAAACAACATGAGAGCGCCTCTAAAGCCTAGGACCTCGACTCGGGTTGACCGGATGGTGGGGGTGGGGAGTTTGACACAGATATGTGCAGTGCAAACCGCGTCAAGGCGTTCACTAAGTAAACAAAGGAAACTTATTAGCTTACCATCTGGACATGTAACAATAGGGCAGCACTGGTCTGCCCTCTTCTCGACGGTGCAGTCTTGGCCGATGGGCTTGGTGAAGGGACACACCCTCAGGTAGCACATGAGCATTCGGTTGTGGCACGTGCAATTCAGGCATGGTTCGTTCGTCATTATTCGGTCTCCTTCGCCATAGTGTTGAAAGTTATAATAACAGCCCTCTGCTGCGCCTGAAATATATTTTTTTATTTAAAATTAGTTAGCTTTAAATAAATATGGCATTCTTTAAAAAAAAGAAAGTCTACAAATATTTAAGAATAGTTTAAGTAATGATGACCAGTTGATGATTCTTGTCCTTACTTAAAAGTTGCTTTTAATGAAATATTCCTCAAAATTTATCGTAGATAGCATAAAGTATCATATGTATGGATTTCATTGTATATTTATTACTCACCGTCATAAAGGTCTAATGATGTCTGGTTACTCGCTGCCGGAGCTGAAAATAATAAAACGAGACATTTAATTAACTAAAATCTTTTTAGTCTATGTGAATATTACAGAAACAAGGCTGCACATTTTTACCAAGAGTTCAACATACAAATTATACTGCAAATATAGCAATAGTAAACATCGAGAAAAAGTTTTTTTAAACAATTTCAAATGTAGATGGTAACGTAAACACTTTATCGCCACTAGCGAAAAAATATGTATGTAAATTAGTGACGCCTACAGCCTACTACGTAATTGCCTTTTATGCCGACAAAATGCGCCGCGGCGTAACATATTTTACACTATAATATGTGCAATAAAATCATACTATTATACATATTAATTCAAACAAAATAACTAAAATTCAAAAAGTATAACTGCTATCGTAAATAATTTTATAAATACGAAAGAGTATTTGTTTTTTTGTTTTTTTGCTGATTTGTCCTTTTTTATGGTGAAATCGAACCGAATGCGATGCATCAAAGTGAGAATGATAAGGTACTTTTTTCCGGTTATAAACAAGGTAGATCTTAGGAAGAAAGTTAGCTATATACTCGTATAAGCTAGCTAGTATTGCGTTATAAGAGCCACAAGTTTTACTTCTAATACAGGTATAAAAATAAATAAAGTACCTGTAGATAGGAGATAATTATGTAAAACCTACTCGTAATGCCTACTATTTAATTGATGCTGAAAGTATGTCAAGCCAAACTTAAAAACTTAAAAAGAACATAAAAGTCTAGATAAAAATTGAAATCTTACTAAAGTGTGCAGGTGGTGCAGGCCGTAAAATTAAAACAATAGTGACTTTTGTAATAACTAACATTAGCCTAATTTCAGTAAGATAAATCGGATAGATAGCCGATATACGCTTTAATGCTCCACTTAGATTGATATTTACAAAAAGCGCGCAAAATATCAATGCAAACATTAAAGGAGATTCTGAGAAAAGTTTACAACTCTTTTAATGGTTTGCTTGTAAAGAGCTACACAGCTGGACGGATATTAGCTGCAAATCGCCGGTGCCCCGATCAGTCATCGTCTTAAAGTCGTTTCACATATCCGTTTTACTGCGTATAATTACTGAAGGCGGCGGCGAAAGCGACAAAGCTGTAATTAAAGTAACGGAGCGCATCGTTAACATGGGGCCGCGGCTTAGCCGTCCGATACTTAGGGCTTAGCTCACGATGCCGGAGGAAACTCTAGTATGTAATCGATTGACGTATATTAACTCACTAAACGCATAAAGGTACGCTCGTTCTTTGCCAGCGGTTACCGGCAAAGTTTTGTATGACTGTTAACGCTACCTGTGCACACGAAAATAGACTAAAAAGGAAATTGTTTTCCTCGCGTTATCGTAATAGAAAATTTAATGCATTTTTTCAGAAAATAATAACGGTGAATAATTTCCATGTTTGAATTGATTTTAAGCATTCTCACCTATTTTATACTTTAATTTGTAGGTATGTTGTTTATGTTATTGAATTACATTTCTGCAGAGAAATGATGTAGGAAAATTGGCTACAAGATCAGTAATCTCGAACGTATGAAATGCTACCGTGGCATTGTATGGGATCGCGAGGGTGGCCGCGACTGATTGTTGCGGTTAAAGGCTTGCGCAATTGATCACGTTTGGTAGTGCGGTCTGTTTGGGCTTATCGGAGCGGCGGCACCGTTAGGGCGAGGCTGTGATCTCGCCACTGTATATGGCGCCCGCCCCGCAGCTCGTCCATCTAACGGTTGCCAGGAATGTCGTTAGCATCCAGTTTTTGCCAATCGTGATTTCAATTATAATGTTCCACTTTCGCGATTGACGCCGCTCATAAAACCAAAATTATGACCATAACGGGAAAACCTATATCCTGTCTATTTTGATGCCTAAACAATTCTATTGATGCTTTCAACGATTGAGACTCCGAAAAGTCGCATAAACAAAACGATAATGGACCTATCTAACAGACGTGGGTGTCGTCCAACAACAGCATGCTACGTCATACATAACTGAATAAAAATTCCTGAGCACGCTCGTGACGTATGTTCCCATCCTTGAAATTCCCAGGATACCTAATGAATAGCCTTTACGTATAAGTGTGACGTTATAAATGGCTTTGCACGAACAAAAAACTACTTAATGCAAAATCGTGCGCTTAGAAACATGGCCCGAGGCAATCGAAATGAGGAGGCAGCATGAATTTAAAATTTGCACTACATTAATATGGATCGTCGTTTCAATGAATGAATGTCGGCGTGGTCGCCATTCGTGATGAAGTTCACACGGGTAGACCTAAACATTATAGGTCGCATTTTAATATACTTCCTATGTAAGTACATATAAAGTTAATTCATTTGGAATTCTCTGAAGGAGCCGTGCTGAGAGTACTAAAGTCATAGTGCAGACGAAAATAGCATCATCTAACTGCGTGCACCGCGGAACAGACACGCACGGACCTTTACAGTTAGCGGGACAACGACCAGGGTCCAGCGGCGCCGAGCCGCGTTAGAACCGGGACAAGGGACCCGGGATGGGGTACCGTCGCGTCGTCTCCGGGCCGCGGGCGCATCGGGACGAGTGGGCGCCCGCCGCGCCGCCCAGACGCGGTGCACCGTCCGTCCTTATTACCGCAAATCGAAATCACGCAGACTCATTACCATAACATGTTTTAATATCATGAAATTGATGCATTTCTTGCCATGTAATGTGTCATTGGTTTTTTATGCGCTGCTATCTATATCTAAATTAGTATTAAGTATGATTGATACGCCAATATTGTTTGCGAATAACTTAACGGTATACTGCCAATAGTTGAAATGCGTAAGCTAATATTGACTTATAATATCTACAGGATTTTGTGGTTATGACAGATGTTATCTTACATAAATTAATAAAATATATGTATTTTATTAAACCTGTAGGTATATCATAAATTATAAATAAACACGACAGATGTAACAAAACGGTATGAAGCGCTTGTGTCGTGTATCAAGAGTATAAAACGATGTGTGCATTATTGCATCAATATGTTTTTCACGATTTGCTATTCATAGATCGAAATGTATCGATAAGAGATCAATAACCCCAGAACCAGTTTCGTAATGAGATAGAATAGCACCTTGAGCTGACAAAGATCTAGATGCACTAGAATCTGATCTACCATCAATGTCTGTATTATAATAGATTGTAATAAAACTGATATTGTAACTTAATTATTTAACGTGCATAGTGAGTAAATACTTAATAGCATTTATGATTTAATTGGCACGGTTTGGATGCAACCACAATAGCTCGACTTGCAACTCGTAATAATTGTTAATAAAACTTACGAAAGAAGTTTTGTTAACATGCCATAAGCGTCGTAAAGGGGAGATCAGTGGGCCTAGCACCAACTTTTATCGAAATCGTATCATAGTCATGATATTGTCATTAAAAGTACTATGAATATAATAAAGTTATTTAACAAATGTTTAGTCATTAACCGCCCATATAAAATGGCACATTTGCTGATTAGATTCTAAGAGGATGTTATAATTTTATGGCGTGGCAAACTGGAAAGGGATGTCACAAAACTCCCCATGTATTCCAATTTCACCCCACATATTCTGCGTAGATTTCTAATTTCGTAATTCGCCCTACTGTATATTAGTTGCTACTTAAGCATTAATCTAAATTCAACAAAATGACTGGAGAGCATCTTTTAATTGTAGATAAATAAAATTTTGCTTGAAAAACAGGAACACAACTATGCTACAAACATTGATGTTATGTCTGTCAATCTTAGTGGATTTAAAGTTATAAAGTTTTTATTATACATACTTGTCAAACGAACGATCTGGTCACCTGATGGGAAGCAATCATCACCACCCATAGATACCAGAAGGAAAACTAGGAGAATTAGAGATAGGTTGCCAGCATATATGGGAAGTATAGGCTCGTTTCTTGAAGGTCCCTAAGTCGTAACGGTACGAATACCGCCGCTGTAAGCTGGCCCCATAGAACTGTCGATCGTGGCGGGAGGTTTATCCGTCGCCAGATAAAATTATTATTAAATGCACTATTTGTGATTCCGTAGTCGCCTTTTATTGCAGTGGGGTGCGATTTTCTAACCGTTGACAATAACTCTGACACTATGATATCAATTTCGATAACACTCGTAATCGAAGACATTAGCGACAATTTTTACTTAAAATAACTTTAAATGGTAAGTACCTAACTGGTGGTCTTTTACTAAAAAGTCGAACCTCAGCTGTGTTTAGCCTATTTTTAAAGAATTTACGCATGTCATGTATATTTAAATATGTATGTTTATAATCAGAAGTCCATCAGCAGAGCGGATCCATAAGCGAACGCGGTGGCGGGCGTCGAGTATCGCGAGCGGCCATCGCGCGAGCCGGCTTACGTATTTCGGGTCACAAGACGACAGACACAACGGTAGATACCCGTTCTTACCACCATCAAATATTATAATTATACTACATTTATATGAAAGACCGAACAATGTTAATGTTGTAATAAGATTACGTCTTGGCGGTTTTATATATATTTCGTAAAAAGTACTGTTATGTCTAACGTGGTTCTCATTTGCAATTCACGAGACAAACCGGGTGTCTGATTGATTTAAACTACGAGTATGAAATAGAAGTATTTTTTTATTATTATTACTTTTATTTATTTTATTGTGTGTGAACTGCATTTGTCCTCTTTCGAATACTAGGTACCTACATTTTATAGTAAACACATTAAATTTACTTTTAGTAACAGTGTCCTTTGTCAGCTACGTCAATAAGTTACAAAAACCAATGTTAGTTAGTATATATGTATAAGGGGAATACTAATAAATGTTACCTATTTTCCTAATAGCTATTTCAATAGGTCTTATCAGCTCCACGTGTATTGATTTATTGTAACCACTGTCAGACTTCTAGCATTCAAGGAGATTGACAAGTTGGATATAATTACTGTGCCTGCGTGTGCGGAATTCATATAAAACTACACAATGTCATATTCAAGAAGAATGATATAAATTCGTTTTATAAATCTTTATTAATAATAATATAAGTAATGAGTTAGATTAAAGGGATGGTTTGAGTAAATGACGCTATTAAAAAATTGTGGGAGCGGAAGTCTCGAGATCGAGCAGTGGTTACAGAGGTTTAAGGTCTTCTGAACGCCGTTGGCACTCAAAGGTCTTTATGAAAGTCATAATATTCTAAAAAGGGAGAGACAGAACATCATAATCACCAATTTTGAGAAAACTCGCTGTAAGTGACCTCGACGCTACATTTAGCACAATCAAAGTAGGATTCCGAAGTGGAATAGGTAACATCAGTGATTGGTTGCTAGCCTATCGCCTGACGTGCAAGGATCTCTTGACTAGACTCTTGTCCCTTAGTCGGCTCTAACGACATGCACGGAAGTAAGGCAGCTGATACATTATTTTCAGGTCCAGCCCAGAATGGGATCATGGGATCATAAAAGTCAGCAAGCAAGCAAATAATACACCAAATTGATTCAACTCAATGAAAACCAGGAGTTCTTCTTCGTTATTACGGTATTCTTTATTTGCTGTCATCATCATACACTCACGTGTCACTCTTACATAACAATGTAACGCATTCAATGAGACAGCCGATACGATGACCGAATCATCGATTTAAAGCCGCCAGATCAAGAATTGATATTGACACTAATTTGAAGCTTGTTTCCTTTTGATAAGTTTTAAGTATACACTTCTAAAGTTTCGCGTTTAATAGTTATCAAAGAATTTAAAGTTAAACGTAAGAAGATATTTTAACAGTTTGACCGCCGCCGGCCGGGCCCAGACACAATAGAAATTCAATTGTTTACAGGTCAAATGGCGTTTAAGGTGTTAAATAAATATAAAAAAATCAGTTCAGTTATCGATTTTATGGTTCTACCCCATGGTAGAATAATCCATAAGCATAATCGTCAAAGCAATAATAGCATTATTGCTTTGACGCGTTATCTACAAAATTGAGGAAGTTTCGTAACCGAAATTGATTCATTTTAAACACACTGTGTCTGAGAGTATTTTTTTTCTACTGATTATTATGAAGTGTTTTGCAGTTAAAGTCGAAGGTTTAACAAAACACAGTAAAAAAATTTTACTGTGTAGTTTGAGCATGCTCGCTTAATCTCAAGCAAAAATTATTTTAATTCAGACTACCTTAGTGGCGTATTATCTGCACTAATCGAACGATTTAAAGTTAATGACAATTTGCATGAATATACTTCCTCTCTCCACTCTATTTTTATTAATCGTGCCCGATAGGGTCCATAATTTAATCTTTATATGAATTTTGTAACATTATAGTTCTGCAACAAAAATATTTATTTATTTTAAAACTCGCACTATGTGCTCTAGAATGGGGCTAATTTTGAATCAAATGTAACATTGATACCACCAAAAAGGTCCGGTGACACTGTAAAGGCCGTCTGTGGCCAACAGAAGACAAGAAAAAAAATAGCTCCTGTTCTCTAAACTTGTATTTCCGTGTAGTTCTACGGTATTATTCTGGTAGTAATCATGTAGAGACGTCTAGAACACAGGTATATTAAATTTTGCAGCTCTAAAGAATATTTATATAAAATACTTTGAAAAAAAAGTATAAATTTTAGCTCTAAAGGATTTATAGCTGCGATCATATTACACTTGATTCAAAAGTAACCCCATTCTACGGTACTGCCCCAGCCAGTTGAAGCACTCACCTGCATCTGAGCTCGCGATGCACACGGCCAGCGCGAGCAGCGCCCCTGCCGCGTGCCGATCCATCTGCCGACGCCCGTCTGAAGCAAAACAAACATTTCCATTGTCAAAATTATTCAACACACCGGAAGATATACACTAAAGTCAAGGTCCTATTGTGAAAATCGAAAATCGATTCTGTTTCTGTTTGTAAGCCACAAATTAACTTAATTAGTTATAAAGTAGTATTCCCTCTTGTATACGATGAGGTTGGGAAGGACTTGCGTGAGTTTCACGTGGATGACTGGCAGGAGGTGGCGCAAGAGAGATCTAGGTGGAGGTTCTTATTATCGGAGGCCAAAACTCATTTTACGTCGCTGCACTAACTAAGCCGTTGACGAACAACGTTAGCTATCATCATCATCAATCATCAGCCTATATTAGTCCACTGCTGGACATAGACCTCTCTAATACGTCACAGATCACGATCTGCGGCTATTCTCATCCAGCTCTTGGATTTGGACACTACGTTTGCCGATATGTTAACCATAAATGTCTTTTATTCAATAAGCAATTTTGTTTTGTCCATTTTTTTCAGGTGGGTTACTCTTGAAACACAATTGCAATAATCAATTTCCAATCCCAAATCTAAAAAATTCAAATGGCACTCTTAAAAGAGATAATAGCGCTACATTGCAATTAAATTGCGTGGAAAGTGAGTGAACAAATTATTATCGAGATGGGGCGTTCCGAAATTGCGAAACTTATCCTTATATTAATCGCATTGGAATTGTATTGAGATTGAGTTTGCGTCAAGAGTAGCCTACCAGGACGGATATTCTTTCTAATAGTCTCTTAGCTGTTATAACTCAATGTTCTTTATCCACCGGACTCTGACTCAGACATGTGAAGTTATCGATTTTTTTAATAACTCTAAAAGAGTTAAACATCCTCTCAATTCTAGAACCTATTTTAGAAAAAGTATGTATCCAATCAATTCCTTTAATTTAAAAGCAAAGGAATATTAAATGAGTAGCGCCTTTCATACCTCGTAAATAACCGGTAAGTGCGAAAGTCACTATCCAGGGAATACTAAAATACGCTTGCTCGTATTTTATTATGCCCATGGCCCCGTAAAGAATGGCCGGAGTCGTTATAAATTCAACTTTTGAAATAGAAGCTTAGGTAAGTGTGTACCATGGGAAGCTATGCGTTTACGTAGGTTTGCCGTATGAAATTCTCTGTGTGTCCATGTGTGCAATAAATAAGGTTTAAGCTCTTTATTCTCATTGGGAATTACAACAACTCGCTTATCATGAACACATAATTATTAACAACTAAATTATAGATAAACAGTATTGCGTAGAAGTCGGGGGTAGAAACGTAAAAATAAGAACAGTCATCACACCGTCTCACGTAGACCGCGTGTACCGCTAGAAACAAAAGAAAAACGATCAAAGATGTAAGTTCTAACTAAGCTCACTGCTTTACTAGAAGAGTCTCGATTCGAATTGTTGTGATATTATTCACCAAGGAGTATTTAGCAAATTTTAATCATTTAATCATATTTTTTTTATCTATCTATATATTTATCTATATGTTCTCACCGATTTCGGTTACAACCATTGTATGGCTCTGGGATAGCCATATATAACTCATAAGTGTGGGCTTCGCTAAGTAATTCATTCGTTTTTAGAAAGTTATTTTGTTTATGTATGATCAATTATTTTTAATGCAACATTAGTTTATATTGTATGTAGAATTGGATATTTAATAGGTGTGTTATTGTGTGTGCGGTTCGCAGCGGGGGTGATGTCGCCGGGCGTGTCGAAGTGGCGTCCTCGGAGGGTCCGAGGTTGTGTGCGTCCTCTCCGCGTCTCTACACGGCCGCACTCGTACGCGAACTTCTTCAATGCAGGATACGTCAAATTGCGGAGTATCGCACTCATATTCTTGATAAGAAGCTCCATCTTCCGTTCCACAATTGATGAATCGTCACTAAACAAGATTGAGCCTCATATAAATCCGCTGCTGTAACTAATCGCTTTAATCTGCAACTGATTGTGGATGCGTATTTTTATTACCCTAAGCGAGGGGACAATTTCATTTGCATGTGAAACGATGTTGTTGCTAAAATACTGGGTACTCAATTAACTCTAATAATAATTTGTAGGTACCTTAAATTTGCATAAAATTCGTATAATACATCTATAAAATGTGAGCAAATATCAACAAGACATACTAGTAAACTTATTTACGATGCGGTTAGGGTAGGTTTGATTCATAGTAAACAATGGGGTAATAAGGTGGTCGGCCGGCGTCGTCGTGCGGGCCCTTCTCGCTAGGAACGCGGAAACGCAAAAATGTGCCTATTTACCTTTGAGTGAATAGGGACTTTAACAGTCCATTCAGCGGCGGCACGCGGTCACCATTCGAAACAATGTAACTTTTAAAGGATTTTTAGTTCAGCCAGTCTTAAATGTTTCTAGAAACCGCTAGGAATATTAGTACTTGCCTACTTTACAAACATAACACGGCTTACTGTTAACTCGTATATATCTATGTAGGTTACAGATTTTACTATATCTTACTCGACTGGTATTTTTTTGGTAAATACCATATGCGATTATAGAAATTATAGTTATTTATTAGCTGTTTCATCAAAACCAATACTGCTTTCAAAAAACTCATTCACTTCCTTATATTTTATTACCGACAATTCAACTAAAAAGTGATTAGGCACCGAGTGTAATTTAGCACTTAAGTGCATTACAGATGATAAATGCTCGTCGATACATCCGGGTTAGTGCAGTTACTACGAGCTGCGTATTTATGGCTCGCACTGAAAGAGTGGATGGCTATAGAGCAAATTATTGCAGCTCCGTATGCAGACGCGTTACCGTGGGAACGAGCCTCCGCCCGCTCGCGCTCCAACGCTCATTATCCACCGCACCTTACACGCATTTTTCAACAACCTCCCCTTACGCCACTACACCTCACCGGGGAACATATCTCTATTATTTTTCTTTTGTCCTCTCCCGTACATCGTCATTTGTCATCACGCCACAGCTCTACGTTCCTACGAAGCGTATGATCTAAATTCATAAACATACTTTTATGTCAACGCAATAAAATAAGGATGTGAAGACGTATTCAAAACCCCAATAAATTCAATTCTCACTTGTTAAAAGTTTGTAAATATGTATGTAGGTATATCAGCGGGGGTCCCTCCGTCTAGACGCTCTCTGCAAGTCACCTCGTTGTAGGAGGGTGAGGGTGCACAATTCACCACTATCTATTTATTTGCTCTGCTAAAATACCACGTGTTCTGGACGCGGAGGGCTAGTCGCTTTGTCGCGTCAATATATTCGCACATTTTTCTTGGTATGTAGTTGACGGGTAATACTTATGGTACAACAGGCCATCATCTCAATATTGAAGTGGGTCCTGCGATACACTTTGAGATTGAACCTTCCCCGCCCTTCTCACAGTTGGCTACGTTTCAACTCTTTAAATAGATTGCTCGTTTAAATGGACATGGATTTTATATTACCATTAAAAATGTGTCAACATCGTCTGAAAATCTAGACAATAGTGCCATTTGATACGAGATTTCGTTTTACTCTACATTAAAAAAGATTGTGCAAAAACTGTATTATAGCTTTTAAGATCAAACTGTATTTACTCACTGATTACAATAATACACTGGCCGGTTGCGTTAGCTGCACTGTCATTAAGTGGCCGATTTTGTTACGGGAAGACCAATTCTCTTAATGTACACAATAGAGACCCACTTCCCAAGCATAATTTGGCTTACCGTTTTTTTACCAGCGGTGTGGCGTCAAAAGTAACAGTTAATCCGATTTAAATAAACCTAAATTTGAAGCGGGCGCAGTAGGGAAACCACAATGTAGGGTTTTAATTGTTTCTGCTCGAAATAACTGTATCCCTATGTGGTTGTCATTGATGAACAGTGTTTGAGCAAAGCGCGACAAGGGCGGAGACGGCAAATGCTTGAGTGCCGAACAACGCGACGCAATTTACAAGATTGGTTTATGATTGTGATTGATGTTTTTTCTTTTGTTCTTCTAGCTCTACATTAAACAGTTGACAACTAGATTTGCGAGCGAAGAGTACCTGTTATTATAATGTAGCTTATAGCTATAAATTGATACATTTATACAAATTCAGCAATTCAATAGAAAAAATACAAAATAAAATAAATTAACTTGTTAAAGTTAAATTCATTGTTGGTATTTCATAGACATTCAACTGTGTGAAGCGTTAAAATCCGTGTCAGTTATGAGAACGCTTACACGATATTATAAGTGTTGGGTCCTAGCTAGTGAGACAAGCTCAGCAATTTGGATCACGACAAAATTAGCACACTGCCGGCCGGCGGAGCCTATCAGATCGGAAGGGCGTCGCTGCGCCGTGGGTCGCTGCCCCGATTGCCCAACACTTTTGGAACACTGCAACCGCAGAGCATTGACACCGATTTGAGACGAACTTTGGATCAAAGATTCGATATCGGAAAGCCTTACGACGCCATAAATGGTAACTTTAATCTTTATTGCGCACAAAGTTTCGCTTTAAAATGTTGCCTGCAAAAAGTGAACGCAATGACAAACATTTAAAAAAAGTAACGTCGTTGTTAAATCTGTAAAAAAATCTGCCCTGTCACGATTTATGTGTTCCGCGGTACAAAAGTGGCCGACGAGACCGGGCTAAGTATGCTAAGAGGCGCACTAGATGTGAGATGCGATGACCGGCGGGTCAGCCGGCGGCAGGGCAGCGAGTCGCCGCTGCCGCCTACTTCGCGAACGCTGTTCGCGTACCAAAAGCACTTTTATGTTCTCGTTTTTGATATCTGCCCGGCGACGGATAACGATCTGTACCACGCGCAGTTAACTCGCAATATAAATGGGATTGATTAGTGAGTTCACACGTCCGTATTTGAAAGTCTGCGTATTCGCCGGTACGCTCAGACATCCGATGCGCGACAACCCTTCGCACAATGCGTTCACGTACGCGTGTCGCGATTATCGGGCCTCGTAAATCCGAACCGATTAACATTGCAGTCGTGGATATGGCGACAGTGAATCGCTATTAGATTCGGCTATAAGCGACAATACATCGTTATTAGGCGATAATTGAAGGCGAAGTGTAGCGGTCGATCAACGGCAGGCGCACGGCCCCGTACATACTAAGTAGCCGGTACACTAGCATGTTAATGCTAGTTTACCACGTATTCTTGTTACTACAATAAAATGGAATACATGCAACAAAAAAGAAAGTCTCGTCGAATCTTTTTAATGTTAAAATTGTTGCATCTTTTTTACTCTATATACGAGTATATATAACGTGAAGATAAATTTCATAAATTTATATCGATGATTTAGCTTTTATTCCAACCCAAAAAGAGGACTTTCAGGAGTGTTGTCTATATTCAGTAGCACAAATAATTTGGAACGTACCGTACGGATAGGGAAATGAGTTTATTTTTCTTAATTGAGTCAGGAGTAGGCAGTGGCGTGCGTGAGCACGCCGCATTTGAGCCTGTTATCCCCGGGGAAATGGGAAGGAAGATGGCAAATATTAGTTTCCTTCATGAGACGCTCACGGTTCGTTGACCCGTGCAAATTTGTGCCTAAACATACGTATATGTGTGTAGGAAAGAACTATCTTGACATGTCACACATAACAGTGTTTAGATTTTTTGGAACGTCTGCTCGCGTCTTCTAGTTTGATAAGCCGACGAATTTTACCATCGGGTTAGAAGAATACATTTTTGAAATAATTTAAACCTACTTTGGAAAATTTAATCATAATTAAAACTTACATAAACTCAATTTTAGAACCTAATCAATGTTAATGATTTCATTTCAGTACCAGTAAAACGAATTGAGGGCGAAACTAACTTTGTTAAGGTGAGAAAATGAATGTTAACACTTTTTGGCCAATAAACTGCCCTAACGCCCCTAAATACTCGTAATTAATTACCTTTAATTAATTTAGTTTAGAACATCCTTTATGCAAAGAAAGGGTATTGGAAATCCGACAAATATTGGTTACTTCGAGTTATTTATTTTTAACCAACAACCCCAATTGCAATAATAATTGCAAAATGTTTTATTAGCTTCTTTGCTGACTCTATATTTGTGCCAGTAGTCCTCTATTAGTATTGTAGGTAAGTGCATTGTGCCAGGATTGATCATAAATCAAAATAAGCAAATAAGCTGCGGCTAGGCAGTGGTGATGGCCAGAGAAGGCTACATCGGATCGTGCGCGGAGGCACGTATCGCCAACGGATTCCGAATAATTTAGGTAAATCCGCTCTAGACGCACCACCACCGTTACACCGACTTAGCATTCCACACCACATTCTGCCAAATTATCTTATTTCCATGCTATTCCGTCGACACGATTTATCTATACCAGACTTGACAAATTTCAGAGGAATCCACAACGAAACATTAACATTTCATGCGCATCCTGATGAAATTCCATCGTCGAAAGCCAGCGTCGAGCGCGGCTACTCACGTCCTATTGAGTATTGGCGACGCATAGACAGGTACGTATATGCGAATTCCTTCTTTCATTGTGGGAAGCTTTTGCAACTTTAGTCATTAAAAGCTGCATTTCCATAGGCTTTTAATGTCACAAAGTCCATCAAAGCTTAAAGCTCGCATGCAGCGCGCGGCTGTGTGCACGGAGGAACACGCCACCGTTAGTGTGAGTGGCTGTTGCTAGGCATACGTTGAATTCGCGATTGTTGGTCCGGGCGCGGCGCTCACACGATGAACGTTGCCCTCGGCCGCCCGCGATCCTAGCTGCGCTCGGCTGACACCTCTCACGATATGCAATAACATTGTTTTACTAATTGCACTAACGTTAAACACACTTAATGTACATAGTTATGCACGGGTTTACCGTAAACGCATTAAGTCGAACGATTCAATTACGATCCCCGTATCATTAATCGGAGTGCTTCAAGTGTCGACTCGATGCGTTTGTGATGTCTCGCAACGAGCGCGGAACGAGGGACGTGCCTGGGTGCACCCTCGCGCCCTCAGGGACTTGACCGCTCTCTGACACCAGCTATTAGAGCGACCACTGACCCGTGATACTTATGCACCCTCCGTGTAGGCACAAAAAGTGTAATATATTGGTCTCTAAATCTGTGACCTTTGCATTCAGCGCTTTGTGCTAAATCAGGTTACGTTCGGAATGAGTTTGGTATTGAAGAGGGTGATATGCGCCGCGTGAACAGTTAGCCTTATCAGGAAGTGTGTGCCTCTCGGCGTGATGTCTATTGAGTTGCATTCGCAGCCATGTTCGAATGCTTCGTGTGGAACAGTGTTTACGAGCGGCTGGCCGATAGCCGGTCGGCCGGCCAGTCATTACCGGCCATATCTCTGTGTAAGGAATGAATGGCAAGTACTTACAAACGAACTTCAGAGCCTGGCTCTAAACGAGCGGCCGAGGCACGTAGTATGGTTAAATCTCCTACAGCTTTCCGTTAACTATTTTACTGCTCGAAACATGGTTTTCAAGGAAAACATTACTTGGAGCTTAACACTTAACTTCATATTGATTGACGTACAAACGGATATTACGTTAGTCCCGCCGTAGCATTGTTTCGTAGGAATGCGCGATACCTAGGTACCTACATTATCTTGTTTTTTACTGGAGCATCTAATTAGGAAACGCCACCGTCTAAACATGAACAAGTTAACTTAAGTAGTCTTAAAATGTTCAGATTTATGTAAAAAGCTATCTTTGAGACTCAGCAATAAATACACACACCACTTTTAAAGTTTTTTTTTGTAAGGATTTACCTATCTGAATATGGAATCCCTCGGAAGGGCAGGCTCTAATGAAAACCATATTGGTGAATCAATTAAAACGAAATGCAATTAAGTGCGACATGAGCCGGCGGCGTGCGGCGGAAACGATTACATAAACCCTACCGTGACGCGGTGTCTGTAAAGTCGCAGTCTCCCGCGCGGCTCCGCACGAAATAGTAAAAATCGGCGCGTTCTCCTGCGCCGCCGCACCCTACAAACAGGTTCCTCTGCAAAAACGATCACAAAGAGCCCTAGACATGAAATATTTATACATCGCATTATCATATTACACGGGAATCGTGGTCATCGCTTAGAAAATTATGCGATTCGTTTTCACTCTGTAACCACAGCGCAACAAAAAATGAGCGAGTAAACGTTTGAAAAACTCCCATGGAGGGTACGCGCGGTCCGCGCTCCGGTATCCTGCGTTTGAATTATGGTATACATGTACGCGGCCACCGGCTCAGTAATTATAATGGCGTGATACTTTAACTATGCACTTTGCAACTATCATTATCCCGGTACCTAGGTAGTAACTTTATTATTATTTCAATAAAGTAAGAGCAATAAAAACCCTGTTTTAATCAACTGTCTATTATTTTCATAAAGTTATAAAATATGTTATGTTGTATTTAAGCTAGACATACGGCCATATAGGCGTATGGATGGGATCCTTGCTCGTAAACCTGAAAGTTACGACTCATTACGTTCAGTATTAAAGTATTACCTGTTATTATTAATGCGAGGGCTGACCAAGTTCGTGCTAGCGATGAAACAAAATAAAAACACATAGTTTTTTATTTTTGTTAAAGACTGCTACACAGAATATTTATCTATATACCATGTCGGTACAGCCTGCCATTTTATAATTTTAGACATCGTTTTATAATTATACGACTTATTTCGCAGAATAAAAGAAGGCCGCTAGAAATAATAAGTACTTCTGTAATCATGTTAACCAACGGCGTAGGGAATAGTATGTCTAGGTATGCCAGACATAAATTTTGACCATCAACTGACCATGTCGCCGAGAGCAGGTCAGTAGGTTATTTAGACATGCACACACCGTCATCTCGGAGCCGTAACAAAACCCGAGAAAATGAAAGTTTCTGACGCGAACATTGTTTCCGAGTTCAAAGTTCCGTGGGAGTAATGGCACGTAAGCCTTGTTGTGAAATGATAGGTGCCCGTGCACGACGCGCAAGGAGTTCACATCCAATAATTGCGGGACCTCAACCTCAATGGTTTACCCTTCTACACATGCAGGGGAGCCTGTGCGTGCAGCACCGACCCACATTTGAAGGATTACAAGTAGCTGCCGAGAGAATTTACCGCTAACATTGCCATATATGCTGTATGAATTTTAGGTCGCTACAAGCACAGCATGCTCTTGCGCCGACATCTGCGCAAATATTGATTTAGTAAGTCGGGGCCACAATGGCCGGCCGCGCCCGCGCACCTCGCCGGCCCGTCGATGCCATGTCAAGATCGCCTTTCTTTCACCCGCGAACGAGATGGCAGATTAATGTCAAGTAAATAAATTAAATACTTATGGCTGGGTGTTTTCCCACGGGCACCGTTCGGAAAATTCGTTAAAGAATTTCGTCTGCTTAACGGTCGTCTTTGAACGAACAGAGTTCATGGATCAACTACACCCAGAGAAGCGCGTATTAGTGTCGTCACGCCTTGTAAAAGATGTGGATGTGGAATGAAGGTTTGGTTTTAACATTGAAACATATATTTTCACTTTGCAAAAGTGTTAGTGTAGTAAAAGCTTCATGTCCTTTAAAAAGCTCGTTTATCTCAAAATAAAACTATAACGCCTTTTAATTGTTTCGTTCAATTGTTTTCGGTGTTGAGTATGTATTACATTTGTATGTAGACCTCCATTGTAAACGTTTTCTCCTGCAAAACGACATACAGTTTGACAAAAGAGCTGGGAACAAAAGAACGAAAATATAAAATTGGTACAGTGACCGCGGCCCAGACCACCGACAACCGAGCCTTGGTGTCGGCGTCGATCATTTATTCATTTGCATTTAGAAAAGCCTTGTCCACTCGACGGTTTCTTGCAAATGATTTGCTTATAATGCTATTGAAGTGATAGTCTGTGGGTAGCAAAGCTTCCTATGAAACATAAATACGCATGAATGCCGTAAGTATGAAACGAAAGTAGAAAAAGTTTAGATTGTTACAATTAAATCGTACCTATGCATTAGTTATTCTCGAATTGTTTAAACAAAATACAAACTAAACCAAATAAAAAATAACAAACCGAACAAACGTGCTATTTGAGAGATAAACACTTCAAAAATACTTTTTATTGAATTATAAATGTTATGTCCTTGTTTGACTTAATTTCCTTGTAGAACTAATTTTCCTAATGAAACGTATTACGTTTTTGTGCGAACCGTTACTTTTTATAGTTGCGTTAATGACTGTATGTTCGTTATCCTTTTATTAATTTTGTATTTCGAGAGTGGCTATACCAATCTCGTCCAGACATCATTGCAGGCAGCACTTTAGGTGTCCAGCACTTTCTAAAATAATTATTATATTACCGCCATCGCCATTGACTCCTTTTTATTTTCGCGAAACGCCGTGAATGCATTCATGATCCTGTTTACCGTCGCCATAAAAACATATCGGTTCGCAATATCAGCTCCAATGTACACTTTAATATCCAATGATTATGAAAAGACAGTCCGGCCCAGCAAATTGGTACGTTTTACTTACATATTATGCAACATGGCGTATTAGTGGTGATTTGGTACCGTTATGCGCGATGCGTTTTTTTATATTGCCTCTTGTGGGAACCGCCCGTGTTTACATGTAATGTAATTGGGCCGGAAATTGTCAACAAATTATTAGCTGTGTTCCAATTTTAAGACGACTTTCTTTGGCCATGATATTTGATGATTATGTAAATAATGATAATGCAGATAATGTATTAGTCTTGTATCCGACTAATACAGTCACCACGATAGTCAATGATAATAAAACTGCCCTGCAATGCCTGTAGGGTTCGAGTCCCGTTTGAGCGTTTTTATTACAACGCTTTTATTTCTGTATTAAAATGTAATCGCAACGAAATTTACTACTATTCAAATAGACATATTTGTCAAAAAAAAATATATTTAATTGGTAACGGTGAAAATAAGTGACCGAATAATCTTGTGCCAATCGAAAAATAAAGTTTCCTATTCACACCGTAAAAAAACTTCGGAATCGATTTCCAAGCGTCCGCGTCGGCCTCCTTATCGATACGGCTGTCAATCTGTTGGCTTAATACGACGCGGAACGTCTGCTGGTAAATCGACCTTTGACTTTTCGCTGGTTTGTAAAATATTTTCAGACTAAACCTATCAAGCCATATCAAATCTTAATATATCGTTGTTCTGTTTACATTTTTAGATTGAGATAAGAGTGTAACAAAAAAACTTCAATTTGACTGTCATGAAATATTAATAACTCATGGCCCACCTGACTTCCCCCACCTAAGCAATAAGATCCTGTGAACCAGAAAATTAAAAAAATCTTGGCGTTCCTACGGCTAAACCTACAACTTCGTAGCCTTCATAGTTCTTGGGATTCTGTGAGTAGTCAGGGTGACCAATAATATCTTGAGCATCTCCGTGATTCGGAAGGCACGTTAAGCAATTGATACTTTATGCTATCGAACAATTGCAGTCGCTAAAACCCGCAAACCAGCGTGTAGGGGTATAGCCCATAGAAAGACCTGTGCCCAGCTGTGGGGCGTTTATGGGCATATTTATAGACATAATTATAGATGAATCTGTGGCACTGATGACTTAATAATATTCAAACACCTCAAGAACAAAATATTACGGAGTACTACAGTAGTGATTGATAACGTATTTTCATATTTGTGATTGATTGACTGAATGTAAACAAATTTAAAGTAAGGAAACGAGCAACATTACGTCAGTTCTATAGTTATAGTATTTCCATCATCGCGGCTGAACCTTTTTTCTTATTGCTATAAAAACAGCAACGGTCGTGATTCGCTCCAGCGTCAAGATATTGAATGAATACTTCTAAAAATTATCATTATTGGTATGGAAAAAACAGACGACAAAAAAAAAACCTATGTTCTCTCAAGGTGAAGATGTCGACTCACGAGCGCTTAAAAGCAAATTCAGGGAAGCGCCACGATTCAGGAAGTGCCTGTTACAAATTAATACTATTAACGTAATGATCACGATTAATGTGCTTATAAGCAAGGTGATAGAGCTTATTGTGCCTACAATGAAGCATCGGTTACGTTACAGAAAAAGAAACAGATATATCCACTATCCTATCACTATACGAAGTCGGGAATTATGTATTAAGTTCATCAATATGTAAGCCGGGCGCCCGGCAGGTATATATCCTTCCTGAAATAATTTCATCGAAAGAAATTCTTATTGATTTTCGTTTTCCTCTCCTCATTCTCAAAGTTGAATAATTCAAGCGGGGATTTTGTTAATATATTACTTTCGGCTGCGACATTTCCAAAGATTAAAGGAAAGTAAGTGCTTCGTATGATCTCCGTGGAATGGAATGGGGGTGCATTTTTGAGCACTAAACAAACGCTGGCGTTGATTTAAATACCAAGGAGTGCTCCTTGCTTAAAAGCTACTTTGTATGACGACACAATTACTAAACGTGAATGCTACGCCGTGGTTGTAAAAAAAACAATCAAAAGAGCGTGAATAATAAAACAATCAAAAGTGAGTCCAGTTAGTAGCAAATTTTTAATTAGTTCTTTGACATAAGTACGTTACGTTTTAGCTCATAAAAATGTATTATACCTACTCCTATTTCTTATACTGTTAGTAGTAAGGGTATCGCGCGAACATGATGAGCGGCGCCGGCGCAGGCCGCGGCGTATGCGCTTCACCCGGCCATAGGACAATGACATCGCACGTTCCGCACGATAAAACAACCTGGACATTATGAAGTCTTACCAAAGCCTTTTTACTAACGTAAAAACTGTTAGACACAAGTTATAATTGCGTCATTAAGACTTTTCACGCTTGTTTCGCGAACAGTGAACTGTTTAGGAGCGTTATTCGCACAGGTGAGAAGTTACAAAGTTTACGGTATGTGACCATGAATGGTGCGATGATGAAGATAAAACGACTCGAGAGATTTCTTATTAACCAAATTTTGTTTTTCGGTCACGAAACGAGGTAAAGGCTTTCGCTCGTACGCGATGTGAACGTCAATCGAACTTTTAAATCGATCGTTGGGATTCTCATTCACCGTTTTCCTGGTACTCGACCTCTGCTAAATCTGTGCTAATGTAACTTTTAAATACAAAAAATTTCGAAATCAACGAAAGTCGGAGCTACCCTTCTTAGTTTAATGCGAACATGAAAGCTCAAAACGACTGGTATTTGAACACAAACAATGGATTGTTAGTAGTTAGCCAAAGTCCTTATTCTCTCACGCCTCACATCGCGCGGAGAGGGTGTCGGCCACCACACAAAGCGTGCTGAGTGCAACGGACAAAACCCAACGAAGCTCACGTCATATATCGGTACAAATACTAATTGGTAAAAGACCTATTCAAACACGACATGAGAATTTTTACTCGGTAAATGGTAAGTGGACAAGTCTATTTGTCTTGTTATTTAGAGTGTGGGTGCTATGAGCGTGGGTAACCCATCCTCTTTAGGGTGAAGCAGGCGTTAGGGCCCGCTGCCTTAGTTTTCTTTGGTCTGATACACGCAACTTCGGTTATAAACACAGGTACGTACTGATATTCACATTTGAAAGCTTTATATATAAGCAGCTTCAAGTATAAGTATCTATAGGGTTATAAATCTGACTTAATAAACGTAATTTATATTGTGTGAAATAGAGCTTGCATCGTATAGTGCTCACGTTATGGTCCTTCGGGCCCGATGGCTGGACAAAGCGCACTGACGCGAGTCCAGGGTTTACGTCGTTGTAAATCATGTCTGTGCCACTATCCACCATGATCATTTCGAGTTATTTTAATTTGAGCAGCAAAACTATGATTTACTCGTAGGTGCATAGACTTGCCGTGTGAAACTTAAAGATGGAAATAGTTCTTTTAAACTAGTTTGGCATCTTCCGCTTACGATATTCGGTCAGTCACAAAAATCGTTATCGCGTACCTTCGGGAACATTGTACAAGTATTTGAGCGGGATAAAGTAGCATATCACAATATTGGGCTCTCTATATCTATGCCAAAAAACACGGCAAAATCTTGCTTCTTTTTAACGTGGAGGTAGGACAACCAACTTTTTAATAATCTCAAAGTCAATTATAACAAAGACTTTAAAAAAGTTTATGGCAAACGTGAGTCAGTTCCCACGTATTTCTTTCGTACAATTTCAACTCAAAAGTGAGGGTTAATAAAATCGAGTTAACTAAATAAGATTGGGCACAGTGACGTCAGTACTTTCACGCCTTATACGAAACTGATTGACATGAAAGGAGATAACTATTGTAATGAAAAAAAAAACTTAGACCGGCAAAAACGCGAGCCAAATAGCATCATAACCTACATTCCATTTGGTGGCAACGAGCACCTAGCGCCTTATTGCTATTGAATGTGAATTTTAAACAGAGTCCGCGTAGGGCCATATTCGTGTGTTTTTTCTTTATCGGTCATTGTGGCCGGTATCGCAGCTCGGTTATATTCTTATATTGATATTCAAGCGGCGACCTGTCACGAGCTCCACACTCGCGGCCAGTGTTCATTACACCGGAGACCAATAACCATCCTGTCATAAAACAATATTTATTCATTGTTTCGCCAACGTGAGCATGTGAACACGCTCTTTCCCATTGGGAGTCATGTAACAATGTGGGCCAAATCTGACGTGCAATAAAGAGGAGCCAAGTTTATGGAATAACCTTTCGCGAAGTGTGGCGGAGTGAGGGTTCCGAGAGAACACATAGTGTAGGTACAATTTATAGACGAAAGATTCTGTAATGAATGTCACGATGGTTTTTATTTCATTACATTATCACGAACTACACGCTAGTTAGTTCGTGATAATGTAATGAAATACACGATAGTTATATAATTGTGGTGCGCGAAAACTATCTATTGTTGATAAACCTCTTCAATATGCGGCATGAAATCAAAGTCAGGTCACGAAATGACGATATAGCAAGTGAAACAGAAACGGTTTACGAGCTTTTTTGCGACATTTTTGTGGTCCGATAATAACGGTCCGGCTCCTACAGCGGCGGCGGAGCCGTCGTCGCCCGCGATGGCCGCGATGCACTCACGCGCCGCAGGTCAGCGCAGATACGCCGTACATATGTAATCTGCTCCGGCCACTGTCGCGTCTGGGCCAGCGAATAAGGCCGTCTAGACTAAGTAGAACGAGCCTCCTCAATGTGAGACAAATAAATTCTATACCAATTATAATAGTGGCTTAATCCACCGCAGAGTCGTTAAACGACTGTGCATTTCACCCCATTGTGGGTAGACTCTTGCAAGCCTATAAACCCATATAGAGTGGAGGAATGTGAGTAAATATTAAATGTGAATGGCGACACATGTGCGTGAAGTGTGGCAGGTTGCAGGGGTCAATAACACCTGCGAGGCCCAGATTCAGTTCCCCATAAGTTGCCATTTTCTCAGGAAGCGGGCGGCGCGTGGCCGAGCGCTGCGCCCGCGCGGGGCGAGCGCATTCTGTCACGCCGGGACTGCGCGCGCATATTGAAGCGCGCTTACATTAATGCGGAGTCAGTGGAGAGGTTCCTCATTTTGAGGGACGCTTAATTTAATAGCCGTCGTATAAACATACGTATGCTATGTCGTGACATGTATCAGAGGAATTCCCGTATGTCATTTATTCTACTGACTTATATTCAAATCAAAACACGTCATGTGAGCTTTCCATCAACTTTATCGCTTAAATTATGTTGAGTCTTCGTTTCGATGCAAATCTGGAGGCTGGCTAGCCTAGCGTGATGTTTTTTGTTCCGTAAAAAACGTAGGTACAATTAGAAAAAACGTAATCCAGTCATTTAGCTCCCGTCAACTAGCCGTATTTCCGTAGTTTTAAGTGTGAAACAAAAGAATAGGATGCTCACCGTCCTTGTCTGTCATCATCAATGACTATTGCAATGCAATTTAGGCAAAAGGTGAGTTAACAATACAATCAAGATTAACGAAATCAGCAAATAGTGTTTCTGCCATCAGATAATTTAAAATCGTTTTATTATAATTTAATTCCAGACATTTTGTATTCGCTATTCGTTATTATTGTAATATGCGTTCTAATATTAAATATTTTTTGTAAACCAGTACACAAAATTTGTACATTGTTTTCTTAAAGTAATACCTATTAAATAAGTATAATACTTTGTTGTCTTTAATAATATAATGACTTCAAAAGATTCTAAATCGTTGCATTGCCTCGACGCTAAGCACGAAAGTGAATTTTAGCTTTTTTCATTAATATATTTCACTTGTACACTCTCTGCTATCTTAAATGCTATTGGCGGTAAAAATTTGTTGACCAAAGAATAATATTTAACAAATCAATGTCAGAAAGGTACACCTCTTGGCTATAATTACTTATGAAACATTGTCTGCACGTGGAGGCTGCCGGAGCCTTCACCCTGCACTTGACTGCGCGCGCGCCGATCTTTGCGCAATCGCCCGGCCGATTTGCACTCGGCACGGGCAAGAGCTTACGGAGTGTGACATTCACCATTCAACTTTTATCTTACTGCATTGATAAAAGCTGTTAGTTAAATTTTGACACTTACGTCATTATTTTTAATAAATAATAGAAATCAGATTTGTATTTGTACGTGTGTGAATTTCCAATTTTAAAATTTAATCTGTTATTGACCCTGTTTAAACTTTTATTCGGCTGAGCCAAACTGTATAAAATTAAATCAAATCTGATATTAAATGTTTTAGGCAAAAAAAAGTTAACGTCTATGATTTAAAAAAAAATAAGTCAATTACTATTTCAAAATAATATTTTTAATCGGTAAACTCTAACGCAGCAATGCTGGTGATTTGATGTAATTTGGTTAAATAAATCAAAGCGTTCTATACTGTAAGTTATATTGTTAATACTAGTTGCCTTCATAAATATTATTAACGTCATAATAATAACATTTATAAAGGCAACTAGTATTAACATTGCAATTAAACCTTTAGAAATCTTAATATGATGGCATTCAATTTGTTTTTATAACTTTGAGTTTTTGTTATTTTTTTCCTATTTTCCTATTTGCTTTCATGCTACAAAATCTATTTTACCATGTAAAGTACATAACTACAATTTGATACAAACAAAATCTAAAAATAACTTAACTCATTATTAAGAAAATAACTTCCACTGAAATTTCTTCTAAAAATAATTTAGTAGTTGTAAATAGTTGTTAATTTAGTTTAATAACAATGAAGCTTACCAATAAATTTTTGAAATACAGATATCCTAATAAACATTAATATACAGTACAGTACTCAAACATTAATTATTTACAGTACAGTAGTAACTTTAGAGATAATCCAAACTACGCTGTACTGTTTTTGCTGAATAACTGTAGGGATAACGTCAGAAAACAAAAACACTTACAAAAGATGCAGATTCCACTAATAATTAATGGAATTTATAATAAAGCATCAAAATGGTAGTTAGATACACTAATTTAACGGTACATTGTTATATTTTCTGAGATTACAGTGAATCTGTGTCTCTCGATACTATTGACACGGAAATGATGCTACTGTGGACATTGTTATGTAAAAATATGCAATTTTCTACTTATCCCGCGCTAAGACGTGCGGTCCTGTATCTTACGCAAGCGGCTTGCCTGACTTCAAGGGAAATTCTCTTTGTCAGGATACAAATACGCAGTCTAATGTTAACTTGACATCGTTATCATCAAGTTTAGATGGTCTTTGTATTTTTGAAAAATAAGTCGAATTTTATTTTCTCTTCTAAATGTTTAAATTAAATTAATACAGCGAACCAGTAAAGAAATTACTGAGAAATGTCGTTGATAAGTAAGTGAGTAAGGCTTAAATATAAAATATTATTAATACAAATGGTATGCGTTTCACGTAAGTGGTTATTTCCATTTTTACAATAAAAACAAATCATATTTTTACAAGCGAATTCGAGAGGAAAATGTGCGTGAATAAAAAAAGAATTTTGCCCTTGAAAATCGAAAAAGAAAGTAATTGGCTAGTTGATTCTAAAATGCTGTTTGCAATAATGCGATTCGATTTTAATCTACTTCGATTTCACTATCAGATTAGTGATATTCATTACGCATTCAAAAGAAATAACACAGAAATGAACGACAGACGAGATTAACGTGCTATTCTGGCGTAATGCAACAAAAATGTTGTAAGATTGTGTGCGTTCTGTACACATTTTCTAGGTACACATTTTTGTGATTTTCATTAACAAATCAATTATTTCTATCACTATTTTTAAACTTTGCTTCTTTGGAAAATACGCAGTGAACAATAAAATGGTTTCAGAACAAAAAAAGATGCTCGACAAGTTTGTTTAACAGTTACATCTAATTTCGAGTAAAGTAATTTATTTTCAGATGCCACATCTAACCAACTCTATAGAAATCTAATTATGTTTTTTTTACAATTGCAAAAACTATTTGTGGACAAACTTTAAACGTCACGTTAACACTATAATAATAAGCGATGAATTCAATTAAAGATGTATCTTCTTTTTTTATTATATATAAAAAAATTTAACAAGTAGCAAGCTTTTCCTTATCAATTTATGTTTGAAAATATAATGATGTTACCTAAATGTATTTTTAGACTTAATTTTTTAAAGTCATTTACTTTAATGTTTTTTATTTATAATTTACTATTATTATATTTAGAGTCGAGCAAACATTTTTTTTAATGTTGCAATATGTCATTAATTTTCCGGTAAAATAAGTTTCAAATTTTTTATTCGTAAATGCATTAAATAAAATCCATCACACAATTACAAAATTCTAAGTGAAAGCCTGCGATGTTTAAAAATAGGCTCAGCATCGAAGCCCGCCCGACTTGTCTTGTTATGTCTATCTTAATCTGCAACTGTAGCGCCGGAAAAGCTCGCCGACCGGCATTTTCAGACGCGCGCTCGTATGCCTCCGTTATATTAAAACAATGCATTTACGTTTGAAGTGTTGTTAAATATCTAATTTCTTTATGGTTTTATTTATTTAATGCCGTTATATCTACCTATATTCATTAAAAATGGCTAAACTGAATTGATTTCTCAATAAATCGCAAATTATTCTTTTGTAAAATAAAACTTACCTCTTTCGTATTAAAATATAACGATAGTGCACTGTGGTTCGGCAGAGGCCGGTGTTATTGTTCACTATCCAGCGAGGAGAAGTAAAGGGTCACCGGAACGTGGTGCTTGCGGCGCGGCCGGGCCGGCACTGACGCGAGGCGGGCTCGTGATCCCGCCGCTCGACGCTCGCTCGGGCTGCCCTCGGAGGCTTCGCCGCGGTCGAGCTTTCAGCTACACAAGACCACGCACTGCACACTGCACTCGCCCTGTCTACCCACGCGTTGCGATTCTCTCGATCGTCTTATGTTCCGCGCGCCCAACGCACGTTTGAACTCTTTGCAGCACCCGCCTTACCGTATAAATATGAAGCCCGGTGGCGGGGGCTGGCGTCGGGCGGCGACGCATCACGAATCCACATCGGCATAAATTCGAGATGCAGCCGGTGTCCTCCCGTTGATTTTATTACTTATCTATCGGACAATTAGCAATACCCCTGCGACTGAGTCGTGTCACGATCGGGCCCGCTTCGGACTGTTAACGCCGGGTAACGTATGTACACTTAAGGCGATGTGTATACCATCATTATGTCATAAACGTGTAACGATTGTTG
The DNA here is from genome assembly GCA_963082485.1 of Eudonia mercurella. Classification (NCBI taxonomy): domain Eukaryota; kingdom Metazoa; phylum Arthropoda; class Insecta; order Lepidoptera; family Crambidae; genus Eudonia; species Eudonia mercurella. The sequence goes on along the minus strand of OY720030.1, from coordinate 9,848,269 downwards.
CAATTATGATCATCAATGTTTTGTTACGTTTAATTAAACTTTGAAAGTATTACACGTTAATTTTAATTGAATTTTCCTTACTCGGTATATTAATGGTAGGCCATTTGAACTCTTCCTGGTTCTGACTGTATTGAGTTGTAAAAACAAAAGAGATAAAACTGCTTAATCGGAATGTATAGGTGTTTAACGAACTCTATCTGTGATTAATGATTTAATCTTTATTGCTTGTTAAAACAGAAAAGTACGGACTTGATGCTGTAAGGTGTTTTCAGTATTAGAGGTTCTAAAGGGAAAAAAGCGAAGAAAAAACAAAACAAAAATACTTGCTATGCATAAAACATAAATAACCAAAATCTTTTCCCAATATTCTACTATGCTTACCTTTCAATATACATACATAAAAATACCTCATTAAATCTTCTTATTGAATAAATACTTTTAAAATTAAACAAATTCTATAACTCTAAATTTTGTCATAAATTATTTTCTTTACACGACCCTACATTTTCGAAGAAGCAGGTTTGAGCTAATTCCTATAATAGGATGGTCGCAAACCAACCGCTTGGCTTGCGTCAGAAGCAAATAGATGCTTTACCCGGAATCTTCAACTACCGATGAACTGTCTTTCTCATTCACAACTGTCAAAACAAAACGAGTAATTGCTGATGTGACTTCAGACTTAAATAAGATGGTGGTAGCTAGCCAGTCGGACTTGGAAGAAACTGTACCACCAACCGTTTATTTGTCCCCTGCTGTTCATCGAACCCTGAATCTCTGTGTCTAAGACCGGTCGTGCTATAACTAGACCATAAAGGCTGTTAAAAGATTAACCTAATGCAATTTTTATGTCGACGAGCTCACTTGTTGATAAGCTTTAATTGGTGTCAATACAGCAAACATTGGCGTAGTCATGATAAAGATAAGAGGTATGAGGTGCGATTTTTAAATCTCATTGGAGATATTGTTTTCTAAAGTTTACGCGAACACTACCATTAAAATGAAACAACTTTTACGGATCTACTCGCGTTTATTTTACACATAACTTTTTATTGTGTATCCTGACGTTTCGAACCCTTTGCAGGGTCCGTGGTTACAGGGAGACTGAGGTGTTGGTCGTCTCATAATAAGTTAGTAGCTTGTATACCTACATTTAAATTTAATAAATTAAAGAGCGTACAGTATCTTTTGGTCTAGCAGTATGGTGTTGGTGCTGGGATTTAATATTTTGTATGATGGGATCCCAGGCTAGTGGTAGATTCCAACCATCTTCTCTATTGAAATTAGGATTTTTTTTTTAATTTCAATAGCCTCGCGTATTATCCTAGGGATGAATCGTTGTTCTCTAGCGAGTGTTTGTGGTTTATCAAATCTGATGTAATGGTTGGGCCCCTCTAGAGCATATTCGGATACTGTAGACTTATTTTCTTTCATGTCATTTGAGATCTTGGATTAAGAAATAAAAAATAGTACACTTACAAATGTTATTGTTTTTGACTTTATTTATTTAAGTACAGTAATCAGCAAAAATATAACTATGGACAAATCAATAAAATATCTGTACTAGAAAATTATTCAACACCGCACTTTGTCATCATACCACTAAAAAAAACGCTTGTCGACTTCTAGTAATGTAATAGTAAAGTAGTCAACGACTTCCGACTGTGACTGTACTAGCGCCGTTTAGGAACTGCACGGGGAAAAGTACGTCAATCAATTCAAGGATCGCAGCTGGTCACTTTCGACATATATTTGAGATCCGACCTTAATGAATTTATTGATAACTAGCTGACCAGGCGGACTTCGTACCGCATTTTTTAAAATATAGTCAATGTTAATTAGCGCTAATGTAGCATTCTAAAGATGAAAGAGTTTTATAAATCGGTCCAGTAGTTTTGAGTTTATTCTTTGCAAACATATTTACATACAAAATATATTTTTTAACAAAAAAAAACCGACTTCATAAAGGAAAATACAAAAAGTATAAAAGAAATTTACTTAGCACAAAGTAATTCGGTTTTTAGATTTTGTTAATCAGAAATGATTAAATAAGTATACAAAAAAACATCTCTAAAAAGCAAGAAATTATATTGAAATCATATTGTTAATTACCTAGATACGCATATCAGTTTTAAAGAATGTTTATTGATGTCGGGTGGTTGGTAGCGTGCTGGGGGACAGTTTTGTTTCATTTAAACTTTTATAATTATTCCATTATTATCTCCACTTTTTTATTGTTAAAGCCCCACCTGACTTCATCAGACCTTCTATAAAACTGATATGCGTATCTAAGCAATTAATAATATGATATCAATATTATTTCTTGCTTTTAGAGCTGTTTTTTTCAAAATCTATCTGATTAACAAAATAAAAAAAACGAATTACTTTGTGCTAAGTAAATTTATTTTTTACGTTTTTATTTTCTTCTTTGAAGTCGGTTTTTTTGTTAAAAAATATTTTATTTTACGATTTTCAGTGATGGGTAGACCTAACAAGAATGCTTCTTGGATTAGGAAACGACGGCCTAGTAGGTAGTGGTATTCCTATGTAAAACTTCAATCTTAATGACGTTTTATTTTTGTACGAATTGAACATTTTGGCATATTGAATCGTATGAAGTAAGCCCAACAAAAGGTACATAACTGCTGTAAATCGTTGAGGAATTCCCCCGACTGTCTATGGTCTCCATCATCAGACCTGTAATGGCACTTATTACCCATATGGGTGCAAAGTTCTCATCAATAGAAATGAAATAAGTTCAAACACAAGGTAGCTACTGTAAAACGTTGAGGAGTTCCCTTGACTGTCCTTCGTCTTCATCATCAGACCCCTAATGACAGTTGCAACCCATCTAGGTGTAAAGTTCTCACCAATACAAATTAATCAAGCTCAAACGCCAGGTAATTGCTGTTAATCGTTGAGGAGTTCCCTCCACTGTCTTTCGGCTCCATCATCAGATCAACTCCAGACCTTCATGAAATAATAGTGCTTTAAAATACGTATTGAAAAAAAATAACAAACCCACTAGTCGCCACTACTCGATTTCTTTAGGGTGTCATCATCAGATCTTGACCTGATAACCATGGGACCACCTCGGAAGTATACCCCTTCAAACAGAAAAGAATTTTCCAAATCGGTCCAGGCGTCTTCGAGTAATCGGGTAACATACACAAATAACTGTGTAAAGTCAATAAACCAAAATAAATACCAGTAAATATGGGCAAGTACAAATACACAACTCCTTAACCGTCAGGAATTGTACCTTCCATCATCAGCTCACCTGAATAACTTGATAGTACACAACTACCCTTCTATACGTCCCTATAATATTTAAAGAATAATCCCCTAACTCCTAATCGTTGAGGAGTTGTGTCTCCAATCATCCTCAGATCAACCATGTCATCGGATGATGACTACAAGAAGCAAATATTATATTAGAAATCATATGAAATACATAGGTACGTGCCTATAAAATTTGAGGGTTTCCCTCGATTTCCCTGGATTCTATTATCATATTCTGACTTGGTGGCAATGGAACCACGTCGGAAGTATGCTCTTTCAAATAAAAAATAATTTTTAAAATCGGTTCACAAATGAAGGAGAAATCGCTGGACATACATAAAAAAATATATACGCGCCGAACATAGAACCTCCTCCTTTTTTGAAGTCGGTTAAAAATACAAAGCTTTCCTCTAATATTAAAGACGTTAAATGAAGATGAACTAACTGCGTTGTATTGCTAATGATAGCTTGTTAACCGATGACCTCCTTGGTCGAGTGGCTTGCACCGGTTTTCATGGTGTCGCCATCTCTTAGGTCCCGGGTTCGATCCCCGGTCGGATCAATTTTAGAAATACCTGTTTTTCTAAATTGTTTCGGGTCTGGGTTTTTCCTATGAATAATAAGTATGTATTTAAGTATATTATATATGTTTATTCGTTGTCTAGTTAACCATATAACGAGTTTCTTAAGGAAGCTTTTCTTGGGGTGAATGTGGAAAACATTTATTATTTACATTTTAATTAGGAAGAATACAACAGTTACTGCAGGAGGAGATTACGTGTTCTATGTTTCTTCTTCGCGATAAACGCAAGAACATGAAAATCAGTGGCTAAACTTAAAAATGCAAAGAAATATAATAAAAAATCATTCAATGAAATTTTAATGACATAACGTCATATCAAAAAGAGGTCTGCGTAGCTAATAGGAACCTTAGAAAACAATTAGTTGTTGTTTAGAGTACCTAGTATAGAGTGAGGGTTTTATTTACCATCCGATTATGTTAACGATAATTAAAGAATATGTATTAAATAACAGCTTTTATAAGGTAACAGAATTATTGCCACATAAAAAAATTAATATTCAAGAAATTAAATATGCTATACTGTAAGTTTGTGCGTGAAATAGTGTCAAAAATTTTAGTATTTAAGTAGCATTTATGTCACTATTTCCTACCAGGATACATTTAATGATCGAAATAAACGAATTACGATTTAAATGAAACAACTTTAAGACTTTTACGGATCTACTCGCGTTTATTTTACACATTAATATTAATATTAATATTAATGTGTAAAATAAACTATTTTCATAAACTTTGAAAATAAATTTATTTTCATTTCATATCACATTACTTTTTAATGTTTATCCTGACGTTTCGAACCCTTTGCAGGGTCCGTGGTCACAGGGCGACGGAGGTGTTGGTCGTCTCATAATTAGTTAGTGGCTTGTATACCCTCATTTAAATTTTATTAGGTGCGTTCCGTTTTACGCAGAAAGAGCTCAATAAACATTGAAAAGTAGTGTGTAAAATAAACGCGAGTAGATCCGTAAAAGTTGTTTCTTTTCAATGTGTAGTGTTCGCATAAACTTTAGAAAACACTAGAATTACGATTTGTTGGTTTACGTTATCTCTGTCTTTCCTAGGGTTATATATAGATCGCTGATGACCTTTAAGACAAAGGTATATAAGAGAATTTATAATTAGGAGACAAGAGGAGGGGAGATACTATGCAGCCTTTGTTTACACCTGCAATCAGCTCACAATCAGACAAACGACTGCTGGCATCTGGATATAATGATGCGACCTAAGTTTGTAAAAATAAAAAATAAAACAAAGTAAAATTAAATTGAATTAATGAATATAAAATGTTCAAAATGATTTTTAAAGCAAATTTTGTTGCGAACAAATTACAAAAACACAAATGTTGAAAAAATTTCCACGAGCAGGATTTGAACCTGCACCCTTCTGACATTCCGGGTCAGGTGCTCTTCCAATTGAGCTATCGTGGTTCTAACCAGCCCGCCGAAATTATTCAACACTTTTTACTTTGTAAGCCAAAGGCGCCCATTCAATGTCAACAACTACCGTCATTAACATCCGATCATAATATTTTTACAAATATTAAAGATCAGTTAAGAAATAAGCAAGCTATTTTATAAAATCACCTGACCCGGAATGTCAGAAGGGTGCAGGTTCAAATCCTGCTCGTGGAAATTTTTTCAACATTTGTGTTTTTTTTTTTTTAATGAATATATTTTTGAACTTCTTGGCGGGAAAGTGAAGAGTCATGTCTGCAGTTTTGTTTTATTTTCTAAAATTTGTGTTATGTCGAATATTAATGTGAAATAATGGTGGATTATAACCGTTAAGTGTTCGTGAGTGTGCATGAGTGTTGGCAAATGAAACAAAACAGTGCAGCGTCACTTTCAAATTCTATCAAGAAGTCCGCGTGGAGGACTTAGTAAAGCCCCACATCTATACTGAGATACTCGAGAGGTTAGGGGGTATATCATTTCTCGTTTCTCAATTCTATTATCATTCATCATACTGGAAGGAAATATTGTTTGTTTATGTATTACTTGTAAAAAAAATTACTTTGACACTGGCTAAATGTCCTAAGCGCACAAAGCCATCAAATAAAGAAAAAAATTTTTTTTTTTTTAATTTTTTTTTTTTTGTGATTTAACCGCATAATTGTCGTAATTGGTTATATGTGCAAACAGCACGAAGCCATAAAAAAAATTGTAGTAATAATAGGTTAATTTGTGTACATTGTTTTAGGTTGCATCCCAGTTCAATATTTTGTACCTTTATTTTTATGATGTATATTTGGGTGTGATCTGTTAATGTAGTAAAGTAAAGGAGGTAAACAGGTCATAAATATATCCTTGATACTATCTGTTAATGTACCTCTAAGTGAATAAAAAAACAAAGTGTAAGCTTGGAGTACTTATTCCGTAATACTTCATTTCAAATTAGGGTAAAAGGGACAAAACACGGAATAACTACTGCAAGCTTACACTTTGTTTATTAATACATGAAATGAAGTGCAATAAAATCATTGAATTGAATTTAAATAGGCACCGATCGTAAAAAGATGCAGGTTCGAGGACGTTACGCATTAATATCGGTCCGTTCAGAATTGAAATTTGTTACAAAAGATTTCTAAACACAAAAATTCGCCAAAGGTTGAGAACATAAGTGCAACATTTATGGTGTCATCACATGAACAGTTAAGAAATGTACTGTACTTTAATGTAGGGCGTTGAAATAAGCATCCGATTTAAAGAAAACTCATTATAAGCACGCAAGTCAAGTGACACAGGTTACTAATACGCTAGGTAGGTATGTAGCGTTTTCGGGGCTTATTACGAAAATCGAAGTAGCAACCCACGATATCTGTTTTCGTCATATAGGGGAATACGAATACGTTAGTGCAGAGGTTACGGTAGCGTGTTTTTTTATTGCGACTACCAGCCATAGAGAGAAAATGTCGTCATGGGCTTTTCCATATAAACACATTCCACAATTTCTCAATACTTCAATCTTTTTTTTTTATTGAAGTGAAACCACTTTTACGGATCTACTTGCGTTTATTTTATTTTTGTTTATTTTACATATTATTGTGGTTATTGCTTTGTAAAATATATTAACAAATGCACCTAGTTTGGAAGCGTCGACCCGGTAACTTGAATCTGGAAGCTGTCGTAACGTGCAGGTTGATACACTTATGTGTGGAAAGGAGCTCGGGGAATATAAGGATATTATGCTATTCTATTGGATAGAAGAGGAAAAAGGATTCATGGAATATAAGATTTTTACAGCTTCAAGTTTGTGTAATATTCTTTATTATTATGCGATGGAACGTATAAGATTTCCTCTGATTTAAGTTTGTGTCGGTTTTTTATTGTTATGGGATGGTTGTTACTTTGTTTAAATTATCTTAACAATGTATACGAGATAGATTGATGGTAGCGCTGGATCTTGATAATTAAGCAACTTTTGCAAAGCCAAATAACCGGATGGGTGACCGAGTTAAAATATCAAGGGCTCCTTCTTGCTGCGAAAGGCATATTAAGCCGTTAGTCTCGGTTTTTATCATAAGATGGCAGTCATTAAGATCCGATAATCCAATCTCCCCATGTATTGTTTATTTCATGTTTTTAGAGGCTTATAATGAGAACTCCTTCTTAAATTATAATCTTTAGTTACAATTATATCCAGGCTCAGGAGATAAATACAAAGTAAGATCACTTGAAAAGAGCTGTACCTACATGGTGTGGTGGTATAAGAATTAAGATCTCAATATTTTTCAAAGCTATACTAAAAAGAAGTAAGATTTAAAACAAACTTTTATATTAATAAAAACAGTTCAGTCATTTATTTTTATCTGTTTTATGATTTAAATTGCTGATACAGTTACTCAGAGGAAAGTGGTTTCGATAATGTTACCATATAAGTTTTCCGGAAGGACACTATAAATAATTAATTAGATACGATTCACGGGTTGTGATTAAGCCTAAGCAAAATTTACATAACCACTTTACAAAACTACACACGGACAGATTTTCGACGGCATAATAGTGTATATTAAAAATAGTCGAGTAATTATCAACCATCGACGTGTTATGGGGTTCCGTGGCGCAATACATATTTGTTTTAACCACATTTGAATACAGACACAATAGAATTTTAATTGTTTGTAGGATGGATCTGGAAGTGCAGCAGACGAAAGGTTTTAAAACATAACTTTAGCTACTTGACTGGACCCGCGTGGTGGTTTATGGCCCGTTCTTCCCTTGGGGTTTCTATTCTCAGGGAAGATTCGTGCCCCTGCTCGTATTCCGTGCGAATATTAAAATGAGCTAATGATGATGTTAAATTTATAAATGGATTTGTATAAGATTAAGAATGGAAAGCTTGCAAAAGAAAAAGCTGGAAAAAGAAAAAAGAATGAGAGAGGATGGAGCCACAATAGCATAGTTGGCAGTGCACCTGACCCGGTATGTCATGGGGTGCGGGTGTGTTGAAAAAATTCCATGAGCTTTTCATTCCATGAACTTTTTTTTTCAAAGAAAAAAGAAGAAAAAAAAAAGAAAAAAAGTGAGAGAATTGTTGTGTAATTAATAAAAAAACTAGTCTAAAAGAAGGGATATACGTATATTTGTAGTTTTAACAAAAACATCCCAAACAATAATGCCAATGTCGTACTTTGGAGATTTTCTTACGAAATGAAAATATTTATCGCCCCAAATGTAAATATTTTTAAATTTTGCTGACTTTTATGCTAAAAAACTGACAATTTTTATATGAAAAATATGTGGTACATGTGGTGATATGAAAAGTATATATAGGTGGTAAAAACTATATATTATTTGGGACGAGCATCAACCATGCCATTCTCCTTGTAGTCATAAGCGCCTTACGCTTGCATGTTGTCCCATAAACTTCAAAGTAAATGTAAATGAACTAATATTCTGCTGAAATAAAAATATACTCAGAAAGCAGTAATTTATGATATTTGAATCTTTACAAAAGTGCAGTCACGGAGCACGTAGAAATTCGTACAATTACCTGTCAATATAATTTGCTCTATATCTAATATATAAAATTCTCGCGTCACAGTTTTCGTTGCCATACTCCTCCGAAACGGCTTGACCGATTTTGATGAATTTTTTTGTGCTTATCCGGTATCTATGAGAATCGGCCAACATCTATTTTTCATCCCCCTAAATGTTAGGGGTAGTCCACCCCTAAATTTTTTTTTAATTTTTTATGGCAAAACAACGTTTGCCAGGTCATCCGGTATCTATGAGAATCGGCCAACATCTATTTTTCATCCCCCTAAATGTTAGGGGTAGTCCACCCCTAATTTTTTTTTTATGGCAAAACAACGTTTGCCGGGTCATCCGGTATCTATGAGAATCGGCCAACATCTATTTTTCATCCCCCTAAATGTTATCGGTAGTCCACCCCTAAATTTTTTTAAATTTTTTATGGCAAAACGACGTTTGCCGGGTCAGCTAGTTTACTATATAATTTAAATGTGAAATGTTTTTTAGTCAAAATCAACATTTTTTTTTTATAAATTATGTACGGAACTCTAGAGCTCGAACTTATTATGACTACTTCGCACTTTTATGGCTGTAGGAGCTTTTGTATATATATTTACTTTATGATCTAGAAAACATGATGGCAGCTGTAAATGGTAACAGTAAATCTCAAATATAGTAATTATTAAGGTCAAGTCAAGTTTGATGATATTTCACTGAACGCGAAGACTAGCTTCGAGAAGACACGTATGGCTAGTGTTGGTAAACAAACATGATAACAATTACAAAACTACCAAGAAAACTGGAACTTATATATTTTTATTGTATGTTATCTTATATACTACTATTAATAAAGAAGTAACGTTTGTGACAATGTTTGTTTGCTTGTCGGGGCTAATCTCTAGAACTACTGATCCAATTCCAAAAAATATTTCACAGATAGAATGCTTTATACCTTGTGGGTAACATAGGTTATATTTTATTTTGATAAAAAAAGATTTCTTTTTTAAATCTCAAATCCATGTGGACGAAGGTGCAGGTAAAGTGCTAGTATATTAATTATATCTATAATAATGCACAAACATGCATGGAGATAAATTTAATGTATGTGTATAATAAGTGGCAAATATTTATTATTATACGAGTATATCCACCTAAGCTGTCCAGTTAACTATACCTAAAGAAAGATATAATATAATTAAAGACAGAAAGACCTGTGTAATATACCTACTATGATAGTGAAGAGCTACAGTGTGTCTCATCTTTGTAGATTATTGGAAGACAACAATTATAAAAGAACGAGCATAGATTTTTTTTAAATTTAGTTGATGGCTTCGTGCGATTAACACATTTAGCCAGTGTCAAAGTAATTTTTCTTACAAGTAGGTAATACATAAATAAACAATATTTCTTTCCTGTATGATAATGAATGATAATAGAAATGAGAAGTGAGAAATGATATACCCCCCATCCCCTCGAGTATCTCAGTAATGATGTGGGTCTTTACAGTCCTCGGGCGGACTTCTTGAGAGAATTTGAAAAGTGACGTTGCACTGTTTGATTTCCTTTGCCAACACTCATGCACACTCGCGAACACTTAAGGGGGTGCAGCGCGGAATTTGAAAATTTACGTGTTTTTAAGTCACTGGTGCTAGGCGCTGAATTGGTCTTATACATTAAAAGGACTAGTGTAGGTTAGCTTGATCCTTTCACAAGGTCGTGGTTGTCTTGGAATTTGAAACAAATACCCAGAAACTGCATAAACAATACGTAAAATAATGATATCTAAAAACTTATTCCTTCAGAAACTTTGTAAATATAGCACAAATGAAACAATGATCCGACATCAAAATGTTTGTATTGATATTCCGCAGGTCACTGTTGTCTTATCTTTCAATTAAAAAACATGAATATGAAAATATTAAGACTTTTATTATTTTTTACCCAAACGCCTATGATTTTACGAAAGTAAACATTGCTCTATTAAATCACCAGCCTACTCTGTACAGATATTAGTGTGCCTGCGTATTCGTAGTCGTGCGCCGTTGTCACACCACTGCCACGCGCCGCTCGCTCGCTATCTTAAAGAAACTTGAAACTCGCAATTATGCGTCCGCGCTACACCCCCTTAACGGTTAATAATCCACCATTATTTCACATTAATATTCCACATAATACAAATTTTAGAAAATAAAACAAAACCGCAGACATGACTTCACTTTCCCGCCAAGAAGTCGAGCATAGATTTAAAAACTACAGATAAATTATTGTTTTAACTTTTCAATTATGTGTTACAAACTCTTTTAAAAATAGTTTCTACTATAAAATTTTTGTCGTCATTTGAGCTTGGAATTATAATTGAGTCCGTACTTTAGGATTGCTTTACACATTTCTTAACAGCCAGTTTAATCTTAATTTGAAAGCACAAGTGCAAGTCCCACGAATATTCTTGCATTTTAATGCTCATCTGATGTAAATGGCTACTGTGCAAACTAGTCTGGTGACTCACATCCGATGCCACCAAGGTGTAAACGTAAGATATGTCTTGAGAGGTGTTGATTGCATGTTAAATTCATTGCATATCATTTAATGGCCATATCTTTATCTTAAATTGGGATTTAGCTTCGAGTGTACAATATGAATCTGAATTGTAGATAAAAATTTGTGAAGTTAAATACTATCGTAAAACACAATACTCCCGTTACTTTATGTATACGTATGTATAATTGCTTACAAAACCGTATTTATTAGGATTTTTCAGATATTTGCCACTGTAAGAGTCTTCTCTGTACATATAAGGTGTCCCGCCCTGTAGACTTACATTACTGACTCTTACTTGTCAGGTAATGTTGATACCTACGAACCCGCATTGGAATAGCGTTGTGGGTTATAACCAAATTTCCTAAAAGTTTTTGTTTCACTCCAATCTTATACATCCCTGAGTTGCCTGTAAGATATCTATAGATACCTTCTAGCAATAAGACCGCTGTTTAAACCCACTACTTTCAAAATTGTGTTTGTTAAGCATTTAATTTTAATTTCCTTTAAGACAAATGAATAGGAAAATGTCATTTGTTTGGCCCTTATGTTGTTGTTGAACCCATTCCCACTACACATTCTTTATATTATGCCCTAAAGGTGTGATTAGTTATCATGCGACAACATCAAACAGCTGCGACCTATCATCATTTGCCATGTTACTGACATCTATGACCTTTACGAGTTCATAACAAACGTTAATGAGTCACAGCTGCATAGCTTAGAATCACACCTTAAGTTATGTAAACCTCCAAGAGGAGATAATGTGTGGGGTAGTAATTATTTGAAGAGCTTACAAAGCTCCGCAAATATTTCTCACACAAATATTTTTAATAAAGAAGAGTAAAACCTATCGTAGTTATGTTTGAGAGTGTTATTGAATATCAATAAAGCACAACTTAGTTCTAAGTTTTTTAATGAAACAAGCTCTACACTGTCAAGTATTTTTTCAGTTTGTTATCATTATGTTACTGCAGCAGCAGAAAGAAACAAGTCAGGAACCTTTGCCCTGCAATAATAATAACAATTAAACTACTATTACCGGCTACGAAGGTTACGCCATCGGTTCGTAAGTCTACAGCACAGTTTTCATCACAAACGTACAAGTTAAAGTAAAAGAAAATTTGTTAATGTCAAAGGGGAGCCCTATTTTAATTTTGTCCTCTACATCACGTTTAGATAAAGTAGATCGTTGTTTTTCATTCCTTACAGGTTACAGGTTACTTGGCCTTCATCACACCCGATCTTAAGTGGAAACGCACTTCATCCGGAGTCCTCAACAACTGAAGCACTGGCTATTCTGGCTGACTAAAGACTGGGACTGAGAGAGATTCTACTATTACAAAGTGCAACTAACTGATCAAAATTGATTTCTAAAGTTAACGCGATTAAATATGATCGCGTTATACGCGTTTATTTGAAATATTACTTTTATCCTGACTGTTAGGGGTGTCTGCTGCGTGCGGCGGGTCGCCCGTCCCACGGCGCGGTTGACGGGGCACGCTCGTTCGTTCGTGGGACGGATCACTAACATGCACTTTGACACATGACAGCTTTAAAACCATTACATTTGTCCACGACGGAGCAAGGCGCGGGTGCCCGCGCCGTGCTGCCGCTTAACGCAGTTGATGCACTTAGAACTTTGCAGGTTCCGTGGTCATATAGAGACTTTAATATCTATCTCGAGAGAGAGATACTATAATTTAGTCCATGTTGACTGATTTATATTAATTAAAATACATATAATTAAGCATTAAAATGACAATCAATTAGTTTCAAATCAAGCAAAAAATATGATATGAATACTTTTACCGTCATAACAGTTATTTAATTATGCATAACATTTGATTAATCATCATTAGCCTATAAACGTCCTACAGTTGGGCTCGAAGCTTTTAAAATATGGAGACACATGACAAGAACATATAATTAGATAGATATATAATACTTTTATTGATAATACTTTTATTGCAACACTATCTATACTTATTACTTATCATAATCTATACTAATATTATAAAGCTGAAGAGTTTGTTTGTTTGTTTGTTTGGTTGAACGCGCTAATCTCAGGAACTACTGGTTCGAATTGAAAAATTATTTTTGTGTTGAATAGTCCATTTATTGAGGAAGGCTATAGGCTATATATATTATTCAAAAGCACTTTTTGTAAGTTCATTTGAATGAAAATTTTTGACTTTCAGCTTCTATCCATTCGACTGATGCTACTCTATCCTAAATAAATAAGAAATCCTAATAAAACCTTATAATGAATATTAAACAATCATAAGAACAATTAAAGACTACAAATCTTTACTTTCATCCCTGGCATAGTCTTTAGTAAACTAAATCTTCGGGTTTCATTAGCCCATTAATTCATTAGGGTCGAGCGGGGATACTCCCTTGACGGCACAATTGTATCTTATAGCTCTGTAATATTTATTTATTATTACTTATGCATTACTTATTTATTTATTTATTTCTAGGAAGATTTACAAACAAATAACACCTTTGCCTAATGTCAATAAGTAGGTAAACATATGCTAATAAAAAGTCTTCACAATTATATTACAGATAAAAATTGCTTTTTTCTACATCGTTTCTATAACTATAGCCATGCGGTATAATTACATGTTATAAATGTAATTGCCTCCATATTACCTCGTTACATCGTCGTCAGTGTTAAACTTTTATTTTTTCGCAATAAAACATACTTAGTTGGTAGTAGCTAAACATTAATAAACGTCTAAAGTTACATGTACCTTATTAATATGATAAAGATATTCCAATGGCTCTAACGAAGAGATTTGGAGTCTCCAAATTAGTGTTAGAGTTGTTCGAGTAGTAGAAACGGTTTTGTTGCAGTCCATCATTTATGTAAATTCACGGTGGAAAATGTAAATATTATAATCGATCGAAGCTCTATCACTTTAGCGCTCAATTTCATATCCATTAATTGTTGCAGAATTAAAAGTGGAATATGCATGATCAGGGTTTAATTGAATGTTTATGACGATTCGCGGGAGGTCAATGACTCCAGCAGGCGCCGCTTTTTATATTAATTAAGCCGGACTCAATCCTAACCTAACGGCCGCAAACATTACTATGCTAATTTATTATTAGGGTATTTTCTTGGCATCCGCAATGTGACATACATTTTTAAGACTTAACTGTAGCGGAAATATGATTGATAGTTGACCGTTTAAGTATGCTTCAGCTGTTGTTCATATCTCGAACACTAATACTGGTTTATTTTTCTGCACAGATAGCTGGATCTTGTGCTTAATCACAGCTCTTGATAAATGTACCTTGAGCAGGAGCCGTGTCACATGACGGGAACGCCTAAAATGATTAATTAGACAGCATTTACGCGCTGCAGTATCTCCAAGCTCTATTAAAATGCAAATGAGGGTCTTAATTTTTTTTATAAAATAACTGAAAAGACTTACTCTTCTTATTTTCAGTTTTACATCTATACAAATATTATAAAGAGGAAACCTTTGTATTTTTATATGTATGTATGTTTGCAACGAATAAACTCAAACACTACTAGACCGATTTAAAAAATTCTTTCACCATTAGAATGCTACTTTAGCGCTGAGTAACATAGGCTATATTAAAAAAGAAGAAAAAAAGAAATGCGGTACGAAGTCCGCCGGGTCAGCTAGTTTTTTTTATAAAGTAGGTAGGTATTTACAAAATATGCATAATCGTGATAACGTTGCGATGTAGACCAACGAAGTTTAATATTTCCCACTGAAAGTACGCAACGCACCTCGCGAGCACTTGAAACCTCAAACTACTTAAGCTCCCTTACGTACCGCGGTATGGAGTTCATAAAAAGCGTCCCGGCCACAATATTGTTGGCGAGTTGATTGTAGGCGGCACCTGCCGGAAAGACAATTTTTCGGGTGGCGTAGGGCGGAGAAGAAGCGTGTGTGCACATGCCGGCCGTTGTGGCGGCACTATTGATTTTGTCCACCCCGCCAACCACGCCGAACTGCATCGTACCTCCGCGAACTCTAAATTTATTACCGGTCTATTATTATATCAATTTATTGACCGCTCCCCTAAATGTGTGCTCCATTTCGCAAGCTGCGCTAGTGGTTTTTATTATTCATCTACTACTCGTCTAAGAGACAGGATTGGCCCAGTTTAGAAAACAGTAGGTACTTGTTTTTTTCATGAGATTTTTATCCTTATATTGATTATAAGGTTTGTTAGGACAGTAAAAAGTAGTTAAGCGCAATAAAATGATTTGTAGCATAAATACCAAAGGTCATCTTGAACCAACATTAACAATAAAAAAATAGTTATGCATCAGCTTAATGTAGGAAAACTTAAGAATAGTAATGTGTCTTGCAGATTTACCTATTGAATCGCGAGTTAACTGACCAATTACCTGTCCACATAATACTTATATGAAAAGTTACAAGTAAAATACAAAAGGAAAACACACGACGCAAATATTACGCCTATAATTGTTTTATTTATCGAATGACCAGCCTAATCCAAATTGCCCGTAAAAACACAAGTATTTTAATATACCAATTGTATTCGTGTCTTACCTGTTATTAACTGTCAGTTTTCCTTATCGCAAAAGTATTGGGGAGTATGCGTTGTGCGTAAGCTGGACCTTCCACGAATTTCCCGGCTCGACCGGTCAAGCCTGGGGTGCGAGCCAGACAGTCAACCGCAAAAGTAACTATTTTTATTTATTTTATATTAAAAGGAGGCAAACGAGCAGGCGGGTCACCTGATGGGAAGTAATCGCCGCCGCCCATGTACACCCGCAAAACTAAAGTAATCGCAGAGGCGTTGCCGGCCTTGAGGAAGGAGTTGGATCTTGAGGAAGAAGTAGGAATTGGGATGCCAAGTGCGAGTTTTATTCGCCATTCGATAACGTTAAAGAAAACTAACATTTGTGTGGCATTGAAGTAGCGCCTCCTGGTTGAAAACAAGAAGAGTTCGTCTCCACAGCTAAAAAATAGACGTCCTGAATGGGTAGTAGGTAAAAAAATGTTTGGACGATTCAAAAGTACTTTTCTTAAGTTTGTTTGAATAAAACAAATTTATTTTGACTCTGACTTAGTTACAATTATGCCGAACAAATTCTCGAATGGAAATATAACTAAAACTCGCACTAGGCACCATCATTATTGATCAAGTTTCAATATATAAAATGGGTATGAAGATGTCAAACTTTTTAAACGCAAATTAAACAACCCTTCGACTATTAGTACCTTCAGACTTTGACAGCAGTTACATAGCATTATGAAATCTAGATGACTCCATCCACTTTTGCTGTTGACTGTACTATAGATATAACATGTTTGGACATACACTTGGTTGCAATAAAAAAGTCCATATGCTACAGATATAAATAATTATTAAATAAAAAATGGACATGCGGGATGATCTAAACTTTACAGAGGGAATAAGAAACATATACCTGAATGAGCTAAACATTGATTTTGTGCAAAATTTTCTGTATAAGAGTATGTTTGTTATAACTACAATTTATTTTATTATGCGTCGATTACTTACTCGTTTCCTTAAACAAACTTATTAAACCTGATATTGTATTTTATGCAGCCATTTTCTGTTTTTTTGTGGTATGATAGGTGAAAATTTAATATAATATAATTTAAATGTAGATCGATTCTGGCTTTAATCATCGAAGATTTGGAAAGCAACTTAGAATTAACTTTAGAAAGAGCTATAACAAACCTTATAAGTTGGTTGACGGTATGGGAAACCCGATAGAAAATTGAGGACATCAACACAAAAAAGAAGGTCACCGCTATAAAATCCTGCATCAAAACCCACGGCACTTTAGCCGAGTTCGCGGAGGTTAAACGCCGGCTGAGGTAAATTTGGGGTTTTCAATAAACTCGTCACGAAGTTTACGGTCGTACCTCGGGAGTTTGAGCACTTTCGAGACCCTTCGCACATACGTGACTTTTTAAGATCGACACGCCGCCGCGAATAAGATTTGAAAACGTTATGCCATAAAAAAAATACACTTTTGCTAATTGACTTAATTACCAATCCGTCTGACATGTTTATTTCAATCATACATTACCGAGTGGATTATAAAGTGATTCCCACTACACTAGCAAGCGGAAGTACGGGTTCAGAGAACTTCAAGAGGCTTAATTAGTACACATGGGCCATAGATTATAATTGTGTAGGTGCTCCTGTTGCCTTAAATCGTTGGATATAGAGCTCAGATTAGAGCAACGATGTTAAGTTTACACTGTATTTATTATAACTGGAACTGTATATGAATAGCGTAACTATTAATGACATTATGTATGTTTTTTAAAGACAAAATAATGTATTCCGTTTTTTTTCTACATGTTTATAAGATTACTCAATAAATTTATCTTATCTTATCTTATATCTATAATTAGTAATATTGAATTTAATCATCATATTTACTGTATGAATAGGTGCTTGAATAACTCCAGAAACCATTAGCTAGTATCCGTCTATTGCCTCTGCATGAGACCATTATAACTTTTTCTTCGCAAAATAGTTCTCAGTAAAAGTTTTGATATTCTGCACACTCACCCTGCGTCATGAATAGTGATGTTTATTATGAATGAACTTGTTGCTGCACAAACATAGTTTGGCATACCAATTAGTCATGCCTATGCACACGCGTGATAAGTTGCGCAGATATAAGTTTTTACTAGATCGCTTCCTAAAAGCGGTAGGAAAAATAATCTAAGCTTCTGACGCTTCATAATGCTTCTAAAGATAAAAACCACGTTGACTCACTTGTTTGTACATTGTTTTTGTACATATGTATCTACATATGAGTTTATCCATATAGATAAATGACGTTCACTCCACTCTCATCCTCGTAATGACTTTTTATAGTCAATGTTTTTAAGAACTTCGAATTAAAAATATTCATTTTATAACTTTTAACATTTGATTTACAATAACGGTTTATTTTGCGGTCTTTATATTTATAACTGCATTTTAAATACTTAATGTAGCATGATAATTGCTAAAATTAGTGAAACATCAACCTTTAACTAATCTTATAGCGCCTACTAAACCTTTAAATTGAGCAAGTTAAATTCCTCCTAATAAAGGAGGTTTTGAATCTATAAAATCTGAAAATCTATGCATTCGAATAAGATGTTGGAACCATCATCACCAGCTCATTTTGGGTAACCACTGCTGGGGCACGAGCCTTCCCAATGGATTGATAGGGAGGGAGAACGGGCCATAAACCACTACGCGGGCCCAGTGCGGATTAGTGGTTGTTACCGACTGCTAATGCAGCAGAGACCAACGGCTTTACGTACCTTCTGAGGAACGGAGGAGATCGAGATGATACATCTTTGGTCACCTATCCGATGACCTGCTCTTGCGTAAGTTGCTTAACCTTAGCGATTGCAAACCGTCGCCATCGAACATCGAGCTCCTGGAGTCCTAATAACTAAATTATAACAGTTTTGAGTTTGATTAGTTGATAGTTTACTTGTTGTAGTTTACTAATCTAAGTTTGTAAGTTACAGCTCGGATAGGGTTCAAGTTTGTTTAAATGGTAGCAAGCAAATAACTATAATTTTCCTAAATGCCTTATTGTTCGCGTGGTCAGTTATGTTATTATATTGTTATTAGGGTTTATTGTCAATGGAAATGTAATCCAAACTTTATTAAAGAGACCTAGCTTAGAGAACATGTGACCATAACACATTTATTTTAAACTTAACAATTATAAAAAAAGCAACTACACTTATCCCAGACTTAAGATATTATAACATCTTTTTATAAAAATTCATCGGCTCCGTGGCATTGAATGATGAACAAACTTATGCCACCGACTGTACTGTGCAATGTTAGATATTTCGTAGCTTTAGATATAATTGTCTTTACAGCCTTCTTCTTTATATATTTTATATATATTACAATGAATATTGTATATAATATTACAATATTCATTGTAATATGTAAAGTAGTCGTAATATGCAATATTGGATTTAAACACTTTTAATGTAATTATATTAAACTATATTTTGTAAATAAGTTAATATGTTAAAACCCTGTAGACACCTTTAATTGCTGAATTTATACATTAAATTGTAAAATTTACATCATTTTAAAATGTATGTTAAATAAACAAATAATGTTGCAAATACATAAATAATATTCGCTGCCCTTTAATCAGTGTGGTTTTAAAAATTACCTCCTAAACCTTCTCTGAATTTTTTAAGTCGTAGTAAATCAAGATTTACCGATCCATAAAATACAGGGATCAGGTATATCCCGCGCTAAGTGGCGGCTTAGTAAATTTATATTACTTTGTATCTGTATAACTTATTTGGAAACAATTAATTAGAGACGCGACCGAATGTATATATATAAATAATTGTATATGATATATAGATGTTGCCATTTGGTCATCCTTACCTGGTGAACTGCTTGTTAATAATTACTAACGGTTCTATAGTTTACGTTCCAAAATTTAAGATTAATCGTCAATTAGAAAAACAAAAATTCACTATTTGATTGACAGACAAATTTACGATTTGAGATATTTTATTTTGCATTTTATTACGGAACCTGGGGAACTCGTTTGTTGTCGAGTTCGGGCACCGGGTGTTTCGGTGGCTCCATAACGGGTTTTCGTACTTCCGAAACAGACATTATTTATTATTCACTCCAACATTGTTAATTCGAGTATTTTGCACTCCATAAACCATGCGACGTACCTTGTAGAACTGGATTACATTTTCATGAGTCACAGTGCCTTCTCAGGTCTCTGACGTTTGACCCATCGCGAATCACCTTCGTAATGTAATTAACCTACTGAGAATTTTAGATGCAATAAAAACAAAACACATGCATTATGGGATTCGAAGAGAGACGTTGTTTATCTTTATTTTGTTAGTTCAAATTTCCTATGATATTGTACTTGTTTGGAAGGAAATAAAGGCAGATAAAGACCAAAGGTAAGCTGCATGAGCTTGAGGAAAATATTATTGTTTTGCCAGGAGACTGAAAGCTCACTTAGCCCATAATCCTCAACCTTTGAAGAAATGGCTATCTTATCTCTTTAAGTGACAAATTTAGATATGGTGATGGTAGTAACCCAGGCGGATTCAGAACAAGTTCTGACATCGATCAAACCGTGCACTAAACAAACCCTCGCTGGGAATAGACCCGGGACCTCTAAGCCTGAGACCCATAGTCGTACCAAGCCACAAAGGCGACTAGTGAAATAATATTGATTTTCCTAACCGATTTCGTCGCATCGATACTGCATTTTACTGGATCGGAATTAGTACTCGGGTTTTTCCGTGTAGTTTTGCTGTTCCATAATTTATTCCTAAGGGAAATGCGCCTTCAGATGACGAACATACCCAGAAGATAAAAAAAGATATACTTTACTGACTGACTAATAACGAAATGTTTGAAATTCTATAAAACATTGAAATTTTTGCAGGTAGAGATAAGATGTAAAAGAAAATGCTTATTTTTTTTAAATTTCACTCACGGTTACGTTTAAGCATGTCCACTACGAAGTCGCGGACGACAATTATTATTAACGACACTATTACATTATTTTATCTGAGCATACTTCTCTTTAAATTAATACAAAGTAATCGTTAAGACGC
>OY720030.1:9646289-9827061 GCA_963082485.1 Eudonia mercurella | reverse complement strand
AAACTGAAGAACACACTAGCCTTCAACTTTGACTGCATGAACTCTTGGTAGCCAGCGGCAGTTTAAGGTTTCGGGATAAAACAACGAGCAACTATTGACGTACCCGTCCTTCGTTTCGTAGCTAAATGAGAACCAAGTTCAAACATTTAGAAAAGGCTGAAACGCCCCATAGGTAAAGCATAACGTGCTTTAAAATTGTGTATACGCATGCATCAGTACTGCTGAAACGCCCCATAGGTAAAGCATAACGTGCTTTAAAATTGTGTATACGCATGCATCAGTACTTCAACCAGTGTCAATTTTTTTTAAATTGTACTAAAATAGTATCTATATCAAGCAAGTTTTTCTTAGAGTACCTAAGTAGCTACAATGTGTAATGACAAAAAAAGCTTGAAGAATGATCCTCGCGCTCGCCGCGGCCCGTCTGGAACAAATGCGACGAGGAGGCCAATTTGCCACTCAACATGACAGACGCTCGCCACCTTATTTGTATAACGTTAACATACTGCACTAAATCTATATTTGTTTCTGTCTACATACCATTGTATGTTATTTTTGCTTGAAGCTGCTATATTTCTTGTGATACTTAACGCTGGGTCACGTATAATCATCGCGTCTTATAACCTATTTAATCATGTCCCTAGTCCAGACTTACGGTAATTAAGGACGCCACAGTGGCCTTGGAGGCACAAATAAGACTCGCCAGGGCTTAAGAAGAAAATGATAAAAATGACTTCACAGCTATTAAACTTGTTATAATGAATTACGGCATTGCAAGGACGCAGTAAAGTTGAATATTGCATCAGAGCGGTCGGGATCGCGAGGCAACGGACGCGTGGAATGCCGTGGGGCAGCGCCAGCGCAGCCGCAGCACGGTGCAGTCTCATTGGCCACTGTGCAAAGTGGCCTTCGCTACTTTGTTTTGATAGAAAACAATGTACTTAGCATTAACTAAAGATGCAGCTTTGAAGCTCATCCTTCTCTCAATAGTTTTTTCATCAGATCATAACAATCTGTGTCTCTGGTGGCACTCAAAAAGTCCTGATGGTTTATCTTTTAAGAAAGGCATTCCCGCGTGGACTAAACACAAAAACATTGAACCAAAACCATTGTGAATTTGACTTTAACTACCATGTTGAAATACCAGAAAAATTATGTCAAGTCAAACTCAAATTTCTTTATTCAAATAAAGATAATGAATGTGACCAGTGGCCGAGAGGCGGTGGATAAGGCTCGTTCGGGACCGGCTAATGATGTTGGTGATGATGTACGAGTATAACTACTTCGAATCGATAAACAAATTTGTTTACCACTCACTATAGGAAGCTCTTTATAATCTATGATCGCCGCTGATCACCGTCACCATGATTTTCACGATCATAACTAGAACGCGATCGAATAGCTAATGCGTAACCAGGTGACCAAATGGCAGCACCCGGCAGGGCTGCAGCGCCGGCCCGCCACCGCCCGTGACTCACTGCGCGGGCATCTCGCTGGATGGGGAAATACGCTATTAATTGAGCTCCAATCATTTCGCGCAACTAAACTTTGACGTCACATTAGGTTTCGAACAAAGATCGGTGCCCACCATCCAGACGTATCATATCCTTAAACACGTAATCGCTCTTTTTCAGAAAGTTCAACAAAAAACAACCTATTACACCGACATTAAGAGTAATGGGCGAGTGACTCGTCACGTCATTGCTATCAATAGCAGTCAATGGACGTTGAACTATATAAATAAATAAGATTCCACACTTTTTTGTGACGATTGAATGAATGAGTTCTACGAGTATCTTAAGATAAAAGCATTCAAAACCAAACCATATAGTAGGATCACTGTAATTAATAAGCTTCGGTGAGTATGTTATTTCCATTATCCATTACTCTCTAAACCTAATTATTTTAAAAATTAAGAAAGTTTAGTTGTATTTTTTACTTGATTAGATAGATGGCTACAAGTTTCAAACAAAAAATTCATGCTCCTTAAAATCACACAATTATTTCATTCAATTTAATAAGCTGTCAAAATACATGAAATCTATAAAGTTCTTTTTGCATAGTTAAAGTTATGAGTTTCCTGTGGTTGATTACGTGGAAGCAGCAGAAAAATCACCGAGTCGATTTACTCGAGAATTACGTATTTCGAGCAGCAGTTCATGGAACCCATCACCAAGATTTACCCCCCGAGAGAATACCACTTATTACCAATCACCCCGTATATTTTTTTTGCGCATAAAGTCGACCTTAGTCATTCTATGAGTCATTGTCACCTGTCCAACGACAAAAGTAAACAAATGACAGAGTAAAAATACAGTAAGCCTTTGTAGACATGACCTGAATGTAATATTCAGCCAGATTAATTAATAATAACGCAATTTCTTGACCCTCACAAAAACAATTACCTTTAGGAGTTTTCTATTAATTCCATCTATACTTAATCTGAGCGCATTAAGTAAACCCCTGTTGACCGGCTTACTTCGGTAACACGTCACGAAGGGATCAAACTTACTCCAAGTTAATTCAGTGAGTTGGCTACAGCGGTGAACCGAAGTGATTGGAATTATTTAGTAGCGATTGTTAATAATGCTTCTACCTCTGAGGCGTTCTCGAGTACTATATAATTATACGTTTATATAAAAAGGCGAATTTCCTTTATAGACATACTAAAACATGTAGGACAACTGTAACATGTGCGTATCTTTATGAGTTAACAAATATATTTAATTTGTTTAGTGGAAATGCTTGTTTTAAGCCGCCGCACAAGAAGTAGCTAGGCGCTCTTTACGATATTTGGAGGTGCTGGGATCATCTCTCAGGTCAGGCAACATGTTTTTTAAATTTTTCGATGTTTGTGATTACCAACACGCATTTGGCAAGTGTGGTAATTAAGGTAATTAGTGATTACATGATTTCAATGATGGCTTGGCTAATTAATACTACCACTTCTATTAAACTCATATAAAGCAACATATTTATTAAGAGACGAATAATGTTTCAGGTGTTACCATAAAAGCCCTCTTACCTTTTCATTTCAGGAAAGTCTGAAAGTGCTTTATTTAATAAAATTCTTGTTTACTCACTATCAGTGAACCTTATCTTTACGAGCCATCCAATATATGTATTCCAACCCCGTACCGTGGGAGCATGGTCCTATTTCATAAATGTTTTATATGCGCTCTCATTCTTTTGCTGGTTCCCTGAACGAGTATATACAGTATTTCATCCTAACATGCTCTAGAAACTTCCTCGGAAGATAATCTATTAAATGAATGGCGATGGCGGGGTAAGTTTGTTTCGGGAAATATACATTGCTCGAGATGTAGCACTTTATGATGTATGTCTTCAACATTTGGAAGTATACCATTATAATAGATAATTGAATTTGTATTTTTTTCTGGATTACTTTTATTTTGTTTGAATTTACAATAAGTGTATGTTAGTCAATGCTACTTGATATTTGGCACTTGCACACACAGCTTCGTATCAAAATTTGTTGCGTTTTCATTTGTATTATGTATATTATTGTATATAAATATGACTATTACATATAGTCATATTTATAGATATAGAGATTACCAATGTTAGTTAATAGCTTCAAATTAGTAAGTAGTGCACGGCAAGATGTCTCTGTCTTGGTGCTATTTTTATTTTTGTTTCTGTAAGTTTATTAATGCTAAGTAATGTTTTTAATTGTTTGAATGTGTTGTTTTTATATTGTGCTATATACCATTATACCATTTCCATACATACCCTTGGCCCAGCATTGCCCATAGCGTAATAATTATAGGTTCCCCTAACGCCAGATAGAATCGCAGTTTGTACATTTGTTACAGTTTTGACTCCTGCTTTAAATACGACAAAAGCTTAGAACGATCTAATTGACCATACGACGTTTTAATTACTTCGTACATAACTTTACTTATTATCTTATTATCGATCAATCAGTATACGAAGTCTGTAACAGAAGGAGGCAAAAGGGAAAGGGACTGTATTTAGAAATAAAAAGCAAAGTAAAATGTACAATTATAATTTAAAAAATAAGAAATACCGCGATGACAATTAAATAGGAAAGTAAAACAAACGAAAATGACTTTTAGAAAAGAAAAAAAGTATAAATTCTAATAAGAAGTATTTACTCCGTAACAAAATGTTGTTGATGTACTTTTGTGTCAGTATAATGTTGTTTTTGGAAATGTAAACTTGCATGTGATTTTTTTTAATTAAAAAATATTTGCAGTAATGTCCGTAATTGTAATTTTTTTAGTGTTTTTTAAATTTAGCATCTTATCTTCCATGTAAACAGCATCATTTATACAAGCTAAAATTTGAAATTTAAATTGCTAATGTAATATTGGTTTTACCTTTATTTGAGCATATTATTATAGCTGTGTGTTTCCTTAGTAAAGAAAAACTTAATTAACAAAAATGTATTTTTCAGCTAATTTTTAAATGTATACCTAGTTATAAATCCTAGATTTTGTATTTGTTGTACTTCCGACAGATTCTAGTATCTTGTTTTCTTGTTGTTGTGTTGTATTTACTCGTATATATTTAACAAACAAGAAGTTCTGTAACTTGCTTTAATCAGTGCATGTCCTAATTGACATCATCACTACTAAAACATTACTATTATATTGGACGTTAATTGCCGGCCATATTTGCTAAAGAGAAAAACAACGTCGGAACTTCCCTTAACCGGGACCCTCGCCTCGGTGAATTCCGAATCGTGTCAGGCAAGTGGAGCGATGACTGACGGGTGACTTATTTTTCTTTGCAGTTTCCAAACTAAGGCCAGTCAATTTACTTGGTTTCCTTTGCTGGAAAGTTTTGAAATTGGCTATTCATACACTTTTATGTACCAAATAGGTAGCTTTACTTGATCAGACTTTGTAAAAGTGGCTTCAAAACCTTATTTAGTTCCGTGTAAAAATATTTTGCCGGAAATCGTTATTGAACAATATTGGAAGACACGTTAGTTTCGTGTTAATGTTTTTATAAGTAATTAATGATATTGTTTAAATTCCGGCACTTATTTTTTTATATCTACAATGTTAAATTGACTGGACATTTTAATTGCCATTATTAAAATGTCCAGTCAATTTGATAGTATTTAAAAATTGTAATCTTACAAAAAGAGTACATTATTTATGTAATTAAGGTCTAGACCTAATTTCCAATAATGAGGTCATTAGTTTGATGTTGATGTGAGCCCGCGTGACAGTTACCGAAGCACCCTAGTAGATAGACAACTAGTTTATGCGAAGTCAGCGCGAGCTTGGGGGCCAGCGACCACGGGGCCCGGGGCCCGGGGCTCGGGGCACGGGGCACGGGGCATGTGGCCAACGTCACACGGTTGCTAAATAATATTGATTTTATGGCGCGGCAGATGGCCTGCCGGCCGCCGTCTGCGACCCTCCCGCGCTGCACCGACCCCCTTCACCCCCGATTGAGATTTATCCTCCCAAAACGCCCCCACACAAGAATGGATTATTCGATTTATATTAAGTTTCCGCAATTTCCATTTAGACAGATCCGATCCGAATGCGGTAGGTGAGCTCTTTGTAAATATTTTCGGAGGGCATGTCACAGCGTCCGTCGGTCGTTAATAATACAATGCGCATTAGTTTTCGGACCGATGCGATCGATGGTGCCATCTGTTGCATTAGCTACTCATTTGCCAAAATTGGTTTTGTTACTTTGGCACATTTGACTTAGATCTGATCAATGTAAACATTATAGCACAATATTTTTTTCTTTGTCATTTATTTCGTTTGTCATTTAATAATAAAAATACCGAGAAAACAATGCCTTAAGATTTAAAACAAAAAGTTTACATCTTTTGAAAAGATGTAAACTTTTTGTTTTAAATCAAAAAAATGAAGTCATTACACGAGACAACCCTCAACAGTCGTCGGTATCCTTCGATGGTACAACGACTCAACAAACAAGGGTGCTACAATAACATGGCGCGCATAACATTCTCAGGAAATCGGGTAATAAAATAAGACAAGAGCTATCAAAGCGCACGGCAAATTTGCTATTACGAGAAATCGACGTGAAAAACGTACGGCGGCTTATATTCCATTTTACATAATCTCCGTCTAGACGGAAGCGAGCTGCAGCGGGCCGCGTTCTCCCATTGAGTGCAGCACAGCCCTGGATTTGCATCCCACGCGTTTGTTTGTGAACTACGAATGAATTATGAGCGATTTTCACAACTTCATAAGCACTCGCAATCCAGGTGGGCTCGTAAAGTTATCTCGATGCGAAGAGTTTTTTAATCCCAGCTTTATGGGACCTCGCAAAAGGTTTACGTTCCGCGAACGGTATTAGGCACTGTTTACAAAGGAACACTTGGAACGTGCAAAGTTTCAATGTGTACTGGATGCTCGCATTTTACAATTATGACAGAGATAATATTTTCTTAAGATAAGACGCGAACACTTCATACTGAAATGATATACTTAATGAGGATTTATTCGCGTTTATTTTAGTCAGTACTCGAGCCTTTTTGCAGGGTTTGCGATGACTTCGAAACGTTAGCATTTTATATATACATCCGTATAAAGTGGATCATATAAAATAATTAGTTAAATAAAAGAAACAAATTATTCGTATCGCTCCGACGACGCTGCCATATCATGTTGCGTTGTGTCAACGAACGCCTTTCTGTCCATTTCTCATTAATTCTAATTACTCTCGAATGGTTAGGGTTTCACAGGGAACGGAACATTACTCAGTAATCCTTTGATGTTTATGACAGGGACGCCTGCGTTGATAAGTTTAATTATTTGACGTGACGTGACCCTTTGTTATACAAACTATCTTGTAACGGTTAGGTAACTTTTATGTGGATATTTTTAAAATATTGTACTTTAATGCTTTTTAATTTGTTCTCACAATTAACACTGTGCGGACAGGGAAAATAACTTGAACCCTTGTTTAAGGGTGCGCCGACCAAAAAAAGCCAAAAGTGTTCTTTCTTCAGACACTGATGATTTACTTCAGTGTAAGTAAGTTGTGACGTGAGCATGTCGCTCTCGCCACTCTGTTCCCTTTATAAGTCCTAAAAACTGTTTCTTGCGTAGTGCCACAGGTGGCCCGTGGTACTACTATCGCATGTAGATCTCAACCGCGAACTTGACCTTCCCGCTAACAAAGATTTTATGAAGAACGTTTCCCTAAGTTACTTCGACATTGCCCCTCACCATCCGAACCCGCTTGTTGTGGCGGCTGCCAACTATGATGCTGGCAGCCTTCCACCAACGTGACGGTACATTTCTAGACGTCCTAGACGCGTCTTAGACGACTCCGATGATCCAATAACAGTTGTGAACGCAGCTCTCCCGCCCGATTCTCAAAAATCACACACTTCAAACAATATACATACGCACTAGTATAGGCCCAAGAGTTCGAAGACCCAGTTCTCAAGCGCTCTACTCGTATACCAGGTACCTGGTACAGACATGTTTCTGAGCGCTTCTATCCACCCCTGCGACCCGGTTAACCCGAGCCGACGCGACGTCCTAGCCTTTAGAAGCGCCCTCGGGTTGTTCTGCTCCCGATCCTTTCCGAATCCCTCGGACAATCTGGTAGGGAACGGGGACACACTTGCGTAATGCCATTCCCTCTAGAAACCCTCTGACGGTGTTTCGATCACACGGCTTAGAGAACCCTTAAAGTTTGAGGCAATCAACAAACTCTCTCTAAAAAAACTTGTTTACCCTTTGACTACGGACCTTGCAAAGGGTTCATAACGTCAGGATAAAACCAAATTTTAAAATAAACGCGATTAGATCCGTAAAGTCGTACGTATTCCATCTTATTAAAAAGACTTATTGTGCTGTCGGCAAAGACAGAGAGCGTTTTCTGCGAAGCACGCGGACGCGAATCACGCACATTTGGTAATGGTTTGAACTTCCGTCTGTCTAAACTTTTTACTTGTCCTCTCGCAACGAGCTGAGTTCAACGAATTAATTTGGCTAATGAAAACTCATAGCAGCGGGCTCTCATTAGGAGGGATACAAACACCGTTGTATTAATTACGGGAGCATCGCATTTGTCACGGCGGCATAACAGCGCCATGAGAACGACGCCGGCGGTGTCACCTGTCGGATCGTGATTAAGGCTGCTATTCCAGCTGAGCTGTGCGAAGTCTAAGCGGTACTCCTATTGTTTGAGGAAACAATCAACCAATAAGATTGCTCCATTTTAC
Organism: Eudonia mercurella; assembly: GCA_963082485.1. Lineage (NCBI taxonomy): Eukaryota > Metazoa > Arthropoda > Insecta > Lepidoptera > Crambidae > Eudonia > Eudonia mercurella. The sequence continues at coordinate 9,818,843 of OY720030.1, read as the reverse complement.
CCAACAAGGAAAAGAAAGCAATCCTATTGGTGGATCTTGTCCGCGCGCACCATTTAGCTACGTCGCACAGCTCTAGTGGAAAACTGCCTATAACTGTGAGCGAAAAATGGGTGACGTTGTACCGACGCACGGTTTGCGCTGGGTGCTAATTGAAAAGGTATTAGTGGCAGACAAAAAGGTCGTTACCGCTCGTAGCTGCACGTGCAATCGCTGCAAAGCCCGTAAAAAACTGCTGCAACGACGTCCATAATCTCGCCTGCCGTCCCGCACGCATTTTGCTTGTACTTACAACTACTTACTTTTTAAACTGCAATTAGGCATTTTATTATGTGCACTGTTGCGTAAAAATAAAAGAAGAAACGCTGGCAGATAACTGAAACTGAAATAAGGAGCAACCTTGTATTGCAGTCTCTTTATAAAATTTCGTTGTGACGCCTGCTTGTGTTAGAAATTGAAAATATATTTTTAACGTTATTAAACGCAGACTAGTAATAGAATAGTTAGTGTATTTATATGTATCCTAGGCCATGGACTAATAATATTTAGTTAGTTCATGCCTAGGCTTTGTATTTACAGACATTTGATTTTCACTTGAACATGAAATACACTGTACTTGTTAATTACAGCTTTTAGCTTTACAGCTTTACAGATCAATAAGCTATATTAAGCATCATACTACATTCATACCCAAATTAGGTATAATATTCATTGTGAAACTGTATTAAAGTATGAGTATTTGAAAAGCAGATACCACAGAGTTGAATATCTGTACTTTAAAAGTACATAACTGTACTTAATTTTGAAACTCAAACAAACAAAGACGCCTGTCTATCCACAAGGTGTTACTACACAAAATATCACACGGGAAGTCGTAAACGTACCTACTAAATGAACTCTGATTTTCTTATCTCAACAGAGGAAACCTATAATTTAATCTGTAAGTGTGCATTTCTGACCACATTTTGGCAGTGCCAGCGGAATTAAGGTGGCAGTGATGGACGGCTCCGTTTTCACTCTTGCTCCAGTTTCTGTCATCGTATTATTAGTACTGCCATTACCGCTCATAAATACTGTTTTAAAATGCCTATAAGTATCGAAATTATATAATAATTACAAGTTAAGGAAAATATATACTTTTTTGCAAAATTACTGCAAATAGCGACACGATGTTAAAGAATATACACAAGCAGTATTCGAACTCACACCTTCTAGCATTCCAGGTCGGAATAAGATACCAACCATGATACAATAGTAAATTAAACAATTAAGGTACCACTAAAAACAACTCTTTTTCGTTCATCATCATCAGCTCATTTTATGTCCCCACTGTTGGGGTACGAGCCTTCCCTATAGATGGATAGGCACAACGGGCCATAAACCACCACGCGGGCCCAGTGTGGATTGGTGGTTTTTAACGACTGCTCGACTGCTAATGCAGCCGGGACCAACGGCTTTACGTGCCTACCGACGCACGGAGGAGTTCGAGATGATACATTTTACATCACTCGCAGACCGTCGAGCTCCTCATTCGTTATTTTATACAAAACTAAAAGTAAAAAAGTTAAGGAAATTGCCTATAACTGTCTCACTGCTGGGCAAAGGCCGTTATCATTGACATCAAGTCATCACTACAATTGATGGGTAATGGTCTATTATCCACGCTTGAAAAATGCAGGTGGGTTACTCTTGAAACACAATTGCAATAATCAATTTCCAATCCCAAATCTAAAAAATTCAAATGGCACTCTTAAAAGCGATAATAGCGCTACATTGGAATTAAATTGCTAGGAAATTAAGTGAACTAATTATTATCAAGATGAGGCGTTCCGAAATTGCGAAACTTATCCCAATATCGATACATATTAATCGCATTGGAATTGTATCGAGATTGAGTTTGCGTCAAGAGTAGCCTACCAGGTTGGTGATCGCAAACCCGGGCTATGCATTGAAAAATCGGAAACACACTTCGCACAACCTGGGATCAGGGACCTTCGAATATCGGGCCGAGCGTTTTGTTACTCGGCCACTGAGGCGGCGAAGAGGATTTTATACAATTACTAGCGGCCTGCCCCGGCTTCGCACGTGTGTACTTTTTTTAAATATAACCTTCCTTAATAAATGAACTATTCAACGCAAAAAAAAATTCAATTCGAACCAGTAGTTCCTGAGATTAGCGCGTTCAACCAAACAAACAAACAAACAAACTCTTCAGCTTTATAATATTAGTATGAAATTGAAATTTTAATAGAGCTTCGAAATTCGATTTTTGAGATTCGTAAAAATTTAAGTTAAATTTGAAACAAAAGAAGTTCACAAAAGCGCTGCTTTCTTTTTGAATTTACCAAGCGCGCCAATTAGGAGAACTGTAGAATTGCTTTTAATCACAATGCCATAAGAACAAACGCAGTGATGTTTTTCTTTAATAAGCATTCGCAATACATCTCTCAATCTTCTTATTTATAAACATGTTTGCTTGCGAAACATTCATGTCCATCAAAATTCTCTATCAAAACTATTTCATTAGTAGTATTTCAAAATCAATAGAGCTACTTAGATTGAAAACGTCAAAACGTTACCACAATGCGTTGGTGCAATATGCGATTAAGTCTTCATATAATTGAAGGACAATTGTAATGTCAAGCAACATTGCGTTTTTATTCGCATTTTTTTTGTTAATTTGTTGCTATGATGACATCATAGTTAGCTATTGGAGTATGACCGTCCGCAGGGTTCCGTACTTAATTTTGTCGTAACCACAAAACCACATTCACAGGTGTCCGGGACAGGCACTCCCGCAAAAAAAAAACATGACATGACAAAAAATAAACATTGAATTAGCACGGGCAACAATATCTTCTCAAACTAATCTAACTTATACAGAAACAATAGAAGTAATCTTGCTTATGATCTAACTTTGTTACAATATATCGAACACTATTATTAGTCCGAATAAGTTGTAGCTTCCAAAATTACATTGGAACACGTTTTCCTCAAAAATCTTTTGTAATTTATTTACTGATATAGCAATTCTTCCCGTAACATTAACCACTACTAGGAATTGCATGACGTCATCGCTTCTTCATTTGTTTTTCAAGACTATAAATAATCGAGTGACATTTGACAAGTCTGAAATATGCGGAACACCAAGCACACAGTTCGGGTGAACTTTGCCACGCTTATGATTCCCAGGAATTGCAAGCCGATTTACATAGGTAGGTAGCTCGGGATTCAAATCTGCTGTATAAGTTGAACTGATGAATATAAATAAGGTTGACACCGAATCACATTACGTTGAACAGAAGCCTGCACGCCGCGCGACTGCCAAGTCTGTGGTTAAACGGTGAGATTGATCGGCGTGTAATTTGTAACAGCCGGCGAATCAATTTCGCGATACACTTGGACTTTTCACTAGACTCACTGGACTATTGTTTAATGTGGATTATGCTCGGTCTGAGGCGTGTCGATACGTGTAATTCAATAATACACATTCTGAAGCTTTTTTTGCCATTGCTATGAAAATCACAAAGCAAAACTAATTTTAATTCTCATTCTCATTAAATAAAATCAAAGCTTATCCCAGTCTGCTACTCGAGGAAGAGTGTGGAACTCCTTCCAGTTGCCACAGTAACGCCAGAAGGCCAGTGCTCAATGTAGGGCACTAAAGTTTGCACCAAATATAATAATTTAAACCTACTGCGATCGCCAACCCGCCTGCCAAGCGTGGCGATTACGGCAAATACCCCCAATATCATTGGGGGAGGTCTTTGTCCAGCAGTGGACGTCTTTTGGCTGAGATGATGATGATGATAATAATTTGATCTCAAAGATACACCTCGCTCTGGTCGCCCTGTTACGGATAAAATGGACGCCAATTTTGAAAAAGTGGAGCACGATCGGAATATCAGTAGTTACGACGTAGCTGAAGATCTGGAAATTGACCACAAAACGGTTTTGACCCTTTTGAAAAAAGCTGGGTTCACAAAAAAGCGCTATATTTGGGTGCCACACGAGCTCACTGAAAGAAACCTAGTGAAATGTGTATTCATTTGGGATTCTTTATTGAGACGTAATGAAACCGAACCGTTTTTGAAGAGATTGATAAAGTTATCAATCTCAATGATGAAAAGTGGATCACGTACGACAAGAACGTGCGAAAAAGGTCCTGGTAAAAGATCGGTTACGCTTCACAGACTGTGGCAAAGCCTGGGTTTACTCGGAATAAGGTGATGCTGTGTCTATGGTGGGATTGGAAGGGCATTGTTCATTACGAGCTTTTACCGCCAGGCATAACCATCAATTCGGGGTCTCTAGTGTGAGTTTCAATGCCATACTAATTTTCGTTTTCGTAAACGTAATCGAATAAATACGGATAGTAAACAAAACCCGCACTAGGCACTCAGGGTGTCTAGCGTAAGCTTCATTAGCCATTCGATCACGTTAACGAATACGAGATGTATGGCGAAACTTTTACTCTTCTCGTATGTCGCCAGGAGGCGCTGCTTCAATGCCATACTTATTTTCGTTTTCGTAAACGTAACCGAATTAATACGGATAGTAAACAAAACTCGCGCTAGGCACTCGGATCTCTACTGCTAACAACTGATGAGATTGAAGGTAGAAGTTGAGAGAAAGAAGCCGGAATTGATCAATGGAAAGGGCGTGGTCTTTCATCACGGTAACGCTAGACTACACACATCTTCAGCCACTCAGTAAAAATTGAGAGAGTTTTCAACAGGCGGTGGGCCACCAACCACCGCCACCTGCCCCGTGGGTCATAACCCGCATTGTGTCAGCCACACGTGGCCGACACTGACTCGATGATCTCCGATCACCAGCCGCACTCCCTACCGGACCCCTAAGTCGCTGGCGCTCACCGGGCCTCGGCCAACACCGACTCACCCGGGGGGCTGATCGCGCCGAGGGCTTCGCAGGGCGAGGGACTGGAGTGTAGCGTCGTCACGGAGCCAACCTAAGGCTCGCGGCACGGCAGCGAGGGAAAGAATAAAAAAAAAACTATAAAAAAAAACAGCCATAAAAAAAACAAAAAAAAGTAAAATTTAAGAGAAACAGAAAAAGAGCAATCTGTACCCCTGCCGTGCCCCCAATGGACTGATCGACTCAGGTCGTCAGCGATGACATCCCGGGCAAGGAGAACGAATCTTGAGACCCGAACCGGCCCCAAAGCAGGGGCCGATGAGAACGCAAATTGAGAGAGTTTGGCTGGGAGGTGTTAATGCATCCACCATATAGATTCAGCACCTTCTGATTTTCACCTGTTTCGGTCTCTTCAGAATTTTTTAGACAGTGTCAGGTTAACATCAAGAGAGGACTGTCAGAACTACTTGTCGCGTTTTTTTAATCAGAAGTCCCAAAATTTCTACAGCAACGGGATCATGTCATTACCTACAAGTATGGCATAAAGTCATCGATCAAAATGGCACATATATATTATAGTTAAATGTAAATAAACTTTGAATAAAATGCCTTGAGTTTTCATATAAAATACGAAGAAACTTTTTCTCCGACCTATTATTATGTCTGGATGTTAGGCAGAATAGAGTAGAATAGAATATGTATTAAAATTATGTAGTCATATATTAAAAGTAAGTAAGTATTAAAAGTATTAAAAGTAAAAAAAATATTACTTTAATATTAAATGTGGTTAGTTACATATTTATTTGATGGTCATACACATTCTTGTATCTCACTTTTAGTCTTTTCAGACCTGCAAAATTAATTTAATTAAAAAACAGTTATACAATAGAAAATATTAATTATCAACTAATTATTATTCTTATTATAAGATTTCAAGATAAAATGTCAATAAGTTACTTATATTAATATCATCTAAAATGAAAGGGCACAGAAGCATAAAAACTTCAACGTCCGTAACGCGCGCGAACCTCTGATGTCGCAAGCGTTCGTAGATCATAAAAAAGCCATAAGAAGTATAGTTGAAGCTTTCCGTTTTACCCGATGTGAACACAGAGAAGCATCCTTAGGTCACAGACCAGCACAGAGCATAAATCTATTATTGGGAATACTTGAGCCCAGCAATGGAACTTTTCTAGGATAATATAATATAATAATAATAATAATTTAAATAATTTATTTATTACTTCATTGTAAACAAGTGAAATAATGAAATCGTTCAGTCACAGCTCGCCCGTCGCAGTTCCATTCCCAGTATTCCCAGTATTCCCAGTATTCCATCAGCAGTAGGAGTATTGTGCATTCGTAGCCAATGTATTCATATTTCCTTGTATCGTTTCAGTTTCGTTTGTTTCGACCGTTCAATGTAGGAGTGAGTGTAATTTAGGTACTATATTTTTTTAAGGAATAAATAAAATAGTGTACCTACAAACATAGTGTCACGCCTGTAATCCCTGAAGGGGTAGGCAGAGTTCAAACAGCAGCAAGCTGAACCTAAACATGTTTTGAGAATGAAGAAAAGTATGGTCTTACATCGAAAGTTAAAGTTAAATTATACATGTAAAAGTTATATGTTGTATACTTATGCCACATAAACTTTTATTCATTCATTCATTCATTCATTCATTCAATATAAAACCTCAAAAAAAAGGTTTTTTTATTTATTGGTTAATAAAAAAGGTCGGATTTATTAACCGATTCTCAACAAATTTCTTTCAGTTTTCTATATGTTACGAGGTGTATTACTACAAGTTTTTGGCTGAACGTTATCCAAGATTACCAAGCTAGTTGTCCATCGGGCGTAATAGGTGTCCAGAGGGGTCATTGGTCAGCGAGGCCGCGGGGTGATCGTCCGCGGTCCAGAGTTATTTTGGCACGGGTCTGTCCTTGGTGACGGCCACCTCCTAATCGGGCGATGGCGGCGAGTAAACAATAATCCGAGAAACCGCAACAATTACTTGGTTAAAAGAATGCGAACTGGTGGCGATGACTGCGATTGAGCTAATCACTTTTTTGTCAGGGATATTTTTATATTGAAATATGCTGTACATCTTTAGGTTATAGATGTAGTTGATAGAATATTAAGTCTTCGATTTTGAAACTAATAGAGGACGTTAACATCACCCTTTCTACAAGTAATTATCTTGTCGCCATAACAACGATGTAAGCAACACTGTTGTGTTCCGTTAGTTACAGGTAATAGCCAGTTCCTCATTGGGAGGATAAGCGAGATTCTTTCTGTAAGAACAACAATGTTAACACAATAAAGACAAGGAAAATAATGATGGCGATAGCTAGCAGGTGGACTTATAACAGGCCAACTAATGAACCGAACCAGGGACCTCTGGCCCAGGGACCGGTAGTGAAACCGCTAGACCACAAAAGCAAGACTCAAATTTAAATTTATCACATAATGTTCCACCTAAATCAACTCGCGTCTGAGTTTTATATTAAGGTAATTAAAATTTACAGTTATTGTTTTATTTAGTAATTACTAAATAACATGCTTATCAAGATCAGATCAGGTGCAATTGCAAACACTACTCCGAAGTACCGTTAGCTTCTATAGGTCAATGGCTCATGAAGTCGTCTGGAAGACGATAAAGCAGATTTTATCAACACGTCGACACCGATAGAGTTGACAATGCAACGCAATAGGCAGGCCAATAATGTAACGATTAATATCGTTAAGTGAATTTCTGTTGAATGAGACCCTTATACACATAGGTTCTGCAGAGAGCCGCATCGGCGACAAGAGTACCGCAATCTGTGAAACACTGCTGACCTCTCTACTAAATTCCTATGTTCTTCCTCAACTATGGTCCATGACACATAATTATATCTACGGAATGGATTAATCAGTCGATCAGAATGCCGAACGCTCACATCTGAATTGTTATCGATTCTGTCAGTAACTGTTTTAGATTACCTACAGACATTTTATTGCTGAAACCTATTTAAATTAAGATTGAAAGAATCGTCAGAAAATAAAATGTAAAATATATGCGAGCATATCGACATTTGTCGCGTTGATTTTTCTGTTATATTAATTTCTAAAGTTAACACGACCACTACATTTCTACTCTACATTGAAATGAAAACACTTTTGACGAACCTGACGTTTCGAACACACACAGCAGCGTCCGAAATGTTTCCGTTTATGTTTATTTTAAGGTGCAATTGTATTTTTTTTCATAATATTCTTGGTGTACTTAAATGTCGGATAAGCAATCGAATCAATAGAATAGATATATACAGAGCAATGGAGCACCAGGGGAGACGTTAGCTCCTCAGTAATCTGGCCGCTCAGTCCTCGCCGCCGTGATTTATCGCTGCGCACGGGCCGACCTATTACCGTGTCACAATCAATAACCCCCATACTGCCGGCGGTTTACTAATGATTCACCAAAAAACTTTTGACAATTTGGAAAATTTCGCACCGAAAAATTCGCTACATAGGTTTCGTAAAATCATAATCTTATATTTATAACTAATGGCAAACTATTAATTTATAATAAACTTGTTAATTAGAAAATAAACTCAAACCCGAACAGTGCTTTTGTCAAAAGAATAACCTTTTTGACTGCGACGAAACAGAATCTAAAAGTTAACAGTCAATTAGTTGGAATTGTACGAGTAGTGACAATTTTTGGTTGTCTTTAAAAAACGTAAAGAAATGATCAAAAGATGGTAAGCTGGTGGACATAAATAATAAATGAATGTCTCACAGAACATGATAGTGTTTTGTTGAAGATGATGATTGACAATTTTACGATTAATCAATCGTTAGTTACTTTAAGAAAAAATTTAGAAAGATGCCTGGTCATACAACAGGAGCCCGACACCAGCGCACTGATGAATCCTGCTTATTCCATCCTGCGCCATCACCTGACGCCGGTATGCACACTCAATTATGAAAACGAACGCAAAACAATATATTTGATAAATTTATGCTTCTAATAACAGAGAAGGTTTAACAACTTGCCATTTAACACAGCGCTTCTAAAAACAAACTAAAATAAAAGGATAATTTAATGTGTGCCTTACCATTTCCCACATTAAAATAAGATTTTCATATGCTTTGAAACAAATTTCGCGTCTTCTATATATTTTAAGGAAATAAATCCTTGAAGATCGCCATCAAGGAGCTCGATGGCGCAGTGATTAAAGCGCCCGGTCTGCGAGTGCTGAGGTTAAGCAACTTTCGCAAAGGCCGGTCATCGGATGGGTGACCATAATTTTTCATCTCGAGCTCCTCCGTGCTTCGGAAGGCACGTAAAGCCGTTGGTTCTGGCTGCATTAGCAGTTGTAAATAACCACCAATCCGCACTGGGCCCGCGTGGTGGTTTATGGCCCGTTCTCCCATATCCATCCATAGAGAAGGCTCGTGCCCCAGCAGTGGGGACATAAAAAAAGGGGCTGATGATGATGATGATCCTTCTAGAAAAAATTATTACAACTCCCAGTATGTTGATTTTGGAAAAGAAATAGAAAGAATAGAGAAAGAAATACAGAATACAAAAGATTTTAGTTTAACTGTATTGGTGAAGAATACACCGTAGATGAACCCATATCTTTATATTATCCTTATCCTATAACAATAGATTTTATGACAGGGGTACATATTCTAAACAACATATCAATCTTATATGGCTGGCATTTACAAGTCCAATATGAATAACTCTTAATTTGTATGTCAATGTACTTATTGTACTTAGAACGCCAATGCAATCATATGCTACACTCAGAGAAATTAGCCAATTCAGTATTGTTGTAAGGATGTTGTTTTCAACACCGATTTACGTGTAGAAAGCAACATTTAAAAACAAAAGCTGCCAAAAATAATTCAGACGACATTAACTTATCAGACTTCTCCTACTGAAAGAATCCTTTTTAGATCATGCGTTAGTATGAGTCACTCGCCTTTTTGTAGGCGCCTAATCAAACTGCGCCATGTTTATTCACCTACACTTGTGTCGTAGCAAAAAATATGTTAATGACGTGCAAATACCTTGTCAAATATCTTATCCTATGTTATCTTCACGTGCAGGGCAAACAAGCCGAGGCGACAGAACGACGGCACTCACTACCAACGGTACTGTAGTTTTACGTGCCTAACTGGACAACTAGCGCTTAACTTTCGTTAATGTGTGTTCGAGGTATGTAAGATGGGCTATCCTCAAAGAGAGCTTTAATACTTTAGACTTTCATAGATATTTTTACTGATTGAGAGAACTTAGATCATTATAGATTATCACTTAATCATCAATTTTATAACTTAACTTAAAAACTTGCCTAAAGCAAAAAACATTTTTTTTAAAAGCTTTAACTGTCATTAAGTCTGATAGTCTGGAAGAATCGCTTTAAGGCGATAAGACACCCAAATTAACCTTTGTTTGATCTAAGTATTATATTTCTTTGACCATTTATTTTGTGGTGTAAAAATAAAAGAATTATCTGCCTGTCTAACCAAACGCCACAGAAACAAAGTAACTTTAATATACGTACGAGTACTACATTGAATTTGAGTTTATTTAGAATATCGATACACAATATACCAACTTCTGAATAAATCAACAAAATCGAAAACCTTAGTTTCATTTCGTATGAAATGACAAGCAAATTTTAAATGTGCCTACTCCATTCTCAATACAGCTGGCGACAACTGTCCTGCCACCGCCATTGTAGACAAATACTAGTATCGATGTCACGTTATTCTGTTAATACAATGTCGCCCAGACACATACTTTGACGACGATAAAGTCGCTATTTTTAGTATATTTGTTCAATATTTTGGTATCAATGTAGACAATTTTATCTATACTAATATTATAAAGAGGAAAGCTTTGGATTTTCTGTATGTATGTATGTTTGCAACGAATAAACTCAAAAACTACTGAACCGATTTAAAAAATTCTTTCACCATTAGAATGCTACATTAGCGCTGAGTAACATAGGTTATATAAAAAAATGAAATGCGTTACGAAGTCCGCCGGATTAGCTAGTCTTCAATAAGTTTGGAAAAAACCACAAATATTCATTATCATTAGCCTATAATAGTTGCAAGGTACAGCCCTTTCCATTAACCCTTCCAAGGGCATATTGGGTAACAACCCACCACATAATTGTAAAGAATCCTATCGTATTTCTCAATTTCGTTGCAGCATCGAAAGATCTTCGGGCTAAAACAGTTAGAGATTAGGCACTCGCAAGAATTCCTGTTTGCCTGCGACGAGTATTTGCGTAGAGGTTGTTGGGAGGGCCGGCCGGAGGTGCGCGGAGGTTCCTCAGCGCCGCGACGTCTATTTGTCTTAACACAATACCCGTCGATGGCTATCCCAAGTTCATTGGCACCCCGGCTTTGGCGCATCCATAGATTTGTGCAGTGGTCATGCGCATCACCATTTGTACACGGAGCACCCACCAAACTGGTACTAGCCTCGTAACATGATCTTTGGTATGCCATTAGCGTGTTGACACATTAAATATTAAATAATTGTGCTTAACAAGAGCTTTACAACGTTTAAGTTAGCTAAACGTTTAATTTAGACTCGAAGCAGCTTCCACGATTCATGATATCATTACATTGGCAAATATCGTAAACGCTGAGGAAGTTCTGTTTGGTAAAACAAAACAGGCTAATGGTTTATTTCCTTGCTTCTTTTTTGTTGCGCCCACTTCCCTTCACTTATGTGAGTGGTTATTCTGCAGGCTCTTATGGGAAACGCTGGAACACTGTCTAATACTAATTTCTTAGTGTGGTTTGTCACACGCTTGCAACTATGTTATGTCCAGAGAGTTAACATATTTAAGAACTCTTTAACCAATATTTATTTTGGTATCGAGACGACTTCTATTGTACAGAGCTTATTTTAACTAGGTCTTTAGTTTCCTATTATCTTTTGCTTTAGTGTTATCTAGATATATTTTATTTGCTACACCTGAATAGGTAAATAAATACGCTTCCTCGTCCATCTCCTTTATCTAAATATTAATTGCTATGTTTCTTTATTCTATTATATTTATCATTTTATTTGTTTTCTACTTTATCTTGTAATTTCTTTCGTTTCAGCTATGTTCAGTGCCATATTATTTGGTCAAATCGATATCAGTTGCAGAATTTGGCTTAGATGACGGAAATATTTAAATACAGACTTAATGGGCTTTGAGTCTAATAAATAATGAGTTGAACTAACGGTACTAACTTAGCATAATAACGTACTAATAGTCTATAGATACTTTATCTGAAATAAAAAAATATCATTATTGTTTTTAAACACTTCTTTTTAAAGCTCAAAAAAATCTCTGATTTTCTCTTTCACCTACCCGGTAGAAATGAATGTTGTATTAAATAAATTAGCAAAGACAAAAAATCGTTAGCACTTGCAATTTAGAGTACGATCTGGGAGCATTCACCTCCAACACTCCAATCGGTTTAAACTGTCATTGGAATCCGTGTACTCTCAATTCCACAGCGAGAATGAATTAGCATGCAAAAAAGTGTTCGATCACTCTTCGATTTGTTTTAGCAATCTACAATGTTATTTCCGTTGTGCATCATGGTATAGAAAAGAGATTTATAGTTAAGAACAAAATGTAGCTTTTTTTAGTTAAGTCTAACATAGAATACGTTTAAATTTTCGCTGACATATAAAATCCTTTTATTAGAAAATATTTACAAATAAAAAAAACCAGACAAGTGCGAGTCGCACTCACCCACCGAGAGTTCCGTACAAATTTATGGGTACATATTATATAGTTCAGGAATCGAGTCTCGAACTTTTCCCGAAATTCAGTTTCCAAAACCTACAATTACTATTAGGTACCTACTTATACATATAAAAGAGGGAAAAGGTGTTTCTTTTTTCATTCTTCGTCATAATCGTCATATACATCATAAAAATAATTAAAAATCTGTTTAAGCTTGTGCAAATGAAACCCTTTCATATGATACCCCACATGACACAGTTAACTTACTTCAACATTTGGACCCCTGTTCCTTGCGTAAAGAATCTGTTTTTTTTTTATTAATAATAATAATATAATAATAATAAATTATTTATTTTATAATAGATTTTTCCCTGTACTTGTAGTATAAGTCGATATTACTTGCCAAACTTCATAGTTCTAGGTCAACGGCAAGTACCCTATGAATTTTGATTCCCTTGAGAGTGTCGAAATTTACGTTTTTTTTGCGACATAAACGGCCGTATCTTTTTTTTTCGTTAACTTAGAAGTTTGATTTTTTCACTGCTTCAAGGGATCGCAGTATGTGGTTTTAATTTCAACTCAATACTGTACGCGTTCTCGAGATAAAGGGTCTTGACAGACAGACAGACGGACAACAAAGTGATCCTATAAGGGTTCCGTTTTTTCCTTTTGAGGTACGGAACCCTAAAAATAACAAAAGTTTAGATTTCATTTAAAAAACATTTTAATATTAATATAACAAAAAAAATACTTAAGTATCTACGTGTCTTAATGTTTTGTTTGTATTTCTTAGTAGGTAGAAAATTGTTTACCAACATCGGAAAGTTAAAAAAATTATAGATTTGTGGTTCATTTTATAACTAACATTTTCTGTTAAATAATATAATTGATTACAGTTAAAGCTAAAACAATCACACTCAAAGGTATTTCGAAACACATTTCAACTCTATCTGGAACTGCTCCGGCTGTCGCCACATGTCAATATAATTTGAAAGTTAGTGTTAAATAAAACGGTGTTCAATATTTTGTAACGAAACAAGGAACACAAAGGGCGTTACACTCTGCGCGCAAACATTGGGCCAGTAGACGATTCAGCGCGTGTCCCGCACACGCTAGTGATGCAAGAGACTCAGTCCTTAAAGGCCGTTAGGCCTCAGTCTTTAGTAACAAGACTCAGTCGTTACACTAAAAGACTAAAAGCCTAAGTTGTGCTCAATCTATAAGTACTAATATTATAAAGAGGAAACCTTTGTATTTTTATATGTATGTATGTGTGTATGTATGTATGTATGTTTGCAACGAATAAACTCAAAAACTACTGGACCGATTTAAAAAATTCTTTCACCATTAGAATGCTACATTAGCGCTGAGTAACATAGGCTATATTAAAAATAAAAATAATATATAAAATACTAAAAACAACAATTTAATTTTCCAATACAAAATTATTTGTTTGTTTTGTTGTCATGGAAACCATTGATATATATTTAACTCAATGATGGAAACTGTCAAAGCGGTACGAAGTCCGCCGGCGCCGGGTCAGCTAGTATTCAATACAGCTTAAGCTCTTAAATTAAAGATTACTGGTTTGATGTCATTGGTATCTTATAAATTCTGTACGTCTGTACATTAAAACAAGAAATACATAATCGAGCTTTTTTATTTACTTTACCTACCTGTATAAATAAAATATTACACGGGTATACGTAAAACGCACACGCCTTACGAGACTCACGACTCCCGAGCCTTTAAGGTACGAGTCTTTTAAGGTTTATAAGCCTATAAGCTTACGACTTAGTTTTAAGACTTAAGGTTATAAAGGACTTCAACTCAAATAAGCCTCAGTTTTATTCTTTTGACTCCAAGACTTGAACTTTTAAAGACTAGTCTAGTCGTGCGGCTTCAATAATGAGTCTAGTCCTTGATATAAGCCTTAAAAGACTGCGTTTCTTGCATCACTAGCTGACGCTAGCGGGCCGACCATCAAATTATCACCACCTTCCACACAAAGGGATAGGAAAGGTGTTAACTAAGACAATCACAACTGTCAACACTCAAATATTGATTGGGCAATGATATTTCGGGCACTTCTTCTGCTATGCGAATTCTTGGTCAGCACGGTTCGAGTGTTAACTAAACATACCCACACGCGTCACTCTTGTCCTAATAACGATTCCACTAATGAAAGCATATACATAAGTCAACACCTAATATAACGGTAATTACCGCGCACGGAACTAAACTTTTCACACGTACTTAATGGGCGAGTCATTGACAGACGTTGCCTCAGTATTAGTTTCTGGAGTCCTCCGCAAACCTTATATTATCTAAAGTAATATAATTTTATACGGACTCATTAAAATAACAAATTTATGGCAAGGGAAATTGCGAGTCGTGATTAGAGCTTTGCAATTTCAAGTCGACAGACGCTTCCCGACTAGAAATGTTTAATGGTGTCTTTTTTAGGATTCCGTACTTGGGATGTACCATGCCATGCAGCTCATATTCTGATTCATAGTTGATTTAATTTTATACGGTAGCAGTTATAGAAACTTGAAAGCTGGACCAGTTTTGGATCGGTATGAGATATTCACTTCAAAATTTCTATACCGATCCTAAGTTAGTTCAACTTTTGATAGTTAAGTACTTTACGAATTTTTAATGAGTAATCCAACTTAATATCGGAATAAGCTTCATGATAACACGCTGGACTTGCTAAAAAAATTATAATGGATATAAAAAATCTTAATAAAAATAATACAATTATATAGTAACATTAATTAATTGTAAAATATGAATAATGTATTATTTTAATTGTCTTTATTTATTTGTCTTATTTTAATTGTCTATATTTATTGTTTATAAGAACAGGGCATCACATAAAGTCACATCACATCATCACACCATTGCTGTGACTGAGTTTTCGAAGATAAACATGGAAAATAACAAAAAGTCATATGCCATCTTAGCTTAGAACTTGGAAAACACAATGAAATGGTACCTTATTTAATATCTAGTATATTATTAGTATGATAATGTCATAATACTCTTTCTCTTTTCCACGTTTCCAAAGCTTCGCCGTTATCACGTTGGAGTCGTTCAAGGCTCGGAGTCATTTTCTAAATTCACCTTATCTATGTTTATTTATTTTATGATTTATATTGCATAAACTCCGTTTATTATATTTATTTCCCTTTTGTATGTACTTTATTTGAAATTATTATTATAATTTAGTTTCTATTTACTTGCACCCATTTTTTTTTTTTTTTTTAATTTTTTTTCGCCCAAGATTGCCTGGAAGAGATTGCTTGTTAGTAATAATAGGGCAGCCTATTTTGTACAATACAGTTTCGTCAATTTGCCTGTATCTGTATTTTTGTGTGTAAATAAAGTTTATTATTATACTCTTTATTTATTTTCTTTCTTAAAACTAGGTTTTTACAATATTTTAATATAAAAACAATAAAACACTATAAAAACCTAATCCTAGAGTACCATCAGCATTATTATTATTATTATTATTTGTGTTTTTTTTCTCAGCTAGAAGCTGGTTTTCTCTATAATTAATTATAATTATTCTCTATTATTATTTGTATACTCTTTATGCATTTTAAATCTTAGATTAAGGTTTTTTATAAAAATTATATATAAATATTATTAAGTTTAATTTTAAAATATTAGTAAAATAATAAAACCATTAGTAGTACAGTGAAAATAGTAATTAAGTATTTAAGTTCCATGTAACCTGGTTTAAGATCTGTAATTGTAGGTACGTAATTGCCATTGATTGCCATAAACACATATGATTTTAATGAAACATAAAAACAACATTGTGAGCTAAACAGATAACTCCACGAGTACAGCACAATTAACATGATTATAAATAATTACGGTAAATAATATTGTTCTTTTAGAAACAGGTCATGTGAGCCTAGCGCCTACTAACGCCTAACTTTTCTGTCTAAAAAGTTTCACTAATTATAAGGTTTGCAGACAAATAATAAGGTAATGTGGTAATTGCCTGGTTTGGTTAGTCAAATAGAGTAGTCAATAAGTTAGTTAATAGATAAACTTTTTATCACTTGTATGGAAAAAATTGAAAAGAAATTGTATGGAAGAAGCAAAATGACGTCGCTAAAATCAATTGAGTGTGTGTAACTACCATATAGGTTAGAGAAATTGGTGTTTAGGTCCAAATATCTATCATAAAGTAATAAATGTTTTGAAGGACTGCTAAGTGATGACATTTGTGCTATTATTTTTTGTTTCCTTTTGAAGCCAAGAAATGAAAATAAAAATTTTGACAAGAAGCTGTTCCCATGGAAATATTTATTTTGTAGTTTATTTTTATCTATATCTATACTACTACTTTATCCATGATTTTGACGAGAATAGAAAGAAATGTTTTGGAGCAGAACCTTCTGCGATCTAATGCAACTCGCACTTATTAGTTTTTGTTTTTATAACGAACAGGAGTTGCCTGTTGTTAATGCTAGTGTTTAGTTGCAACAAAACCAAGGAGGATCCAAAGTACTGACATTAGAAAATTATATGTTTTTACTGCGTTCCATGACGCATTTACTCGTATCTGAAAATATTTATAATTACCTACGGCTACAGAATACCAATGACGATTAGTAAGCATTAATGTGTAATGATATCATACTTTAAATGTGTTGATGAACAAAAAAAATTTTTTTTATATTTTTTACTTGCCTGGGTGAATAGCTGTGGTCTACTCTCTAAGGTCGAAACTGAAGAAGAGCTAGAGCTTTCTTGGAGTAATGGCGGCTGAAAGCTAAGCTTTTTGGGACGAAGTTGGAGGTGAACAGCAGAGCCCTCTGGCTCGCTTTGCGAATCGGATACTTTATGAGTAATAAAACAGTTGATAAACAAAAAAATTTTTTGAAATAGTTTTTACTTACCTGGGTGAATAGCTGTGGTCTACTCTCTAAGGTCGAAACTAAAAAGAGCTAGAGCTTTCTTGGAGTAATGGCGGCTGAAAGCTAAGCTTTTTGGGACGAAGTTGGAGGTGAACAGCAGAGTCCTCTGGCTCGCTTTGCGAATCAGAAAAGTAACCTGGATCCCAGGCCCTGGAGGCGGACTGGGTACATGTGAATGTTTGAAAAGGACAGGTACTTCCTTCGGAGGAATTCCTTCGAAGAAACAAGTGGGATTAAAGTTCAGTTGGATGGTAACGTAGTCCTCACACTCACACACAGAGAGCGCCAAATCCCACCCTCACTCTTTCAGGGCAGAGGAAGGTGCATAGGCATTTCTTCAGGTAAAACATAAAAAAGGGCTTAACACCTGAAGTTTTGGTGACGGCAATGCACGCGATACCTTTGATGTTTACAATCGTCCATTAGATGACCGTTTCCATGAAGCGGATGCTAGATGACTGTATCTTTTTGAAAAATAAGTATTGAATAAAATTCTACGAGCGCTATTCGAACCCGGACCCCAAAAACGTGCCGTGACAGCTGCACTAACAACTATGCTATCGTGGTGTTCGTAACAAAATTTGTGTAAAATTATATAATATAAAGAATATCTTTATAATCTTTAAAATCAACATTTAATGAAATATTTTGATTATATATTTAATTAATAGCTGTGAAATTATAAAAGACATGTTTAAGTATCCCTATAAAATAAAATTGTCTCTAATTGCTCAATTATTTAAATGCCCCTACAACAATATACTTTTTTTAATAAATCAACTCGTAAACCTGGTTTTAGTAAACTTAAATACTGGTATTCAAATATATTAAATGATGAACAAAAGTAGAAATAGAATTTCTTAGAATACTTTACCCAAAAGAATTGTACCAATATTGCATCGGTGACCATATTAAACCTCTCTGCATGCAAATGATAATTATATTGATTTAGATCATGATAATGATATCGGAGATGAACACTTCCCAGCACGCCTGCTCGTTTTCCATATTAATTAAATAAAAATTAAGAAAATTGCAGGTGCGTGTGTCAGCTCCTTTACTTTCGCCAGAGATTTCCAACTATCAAACGTTTTCCAAAAAGTTTTTTTTTCATATTTTGTATTTTATTTATTTTATGAATTACCACTTTCTCTTCATCTCTATTATAATATTAAAATTAAAGTTGTTTATTTATCTCTTCATCTCTCATCTTTATCTGAACAACATGACAATCTGAAGATCCGGAGAAAAAAATCTTTTTTTTATATTAAAAGGAGGCAAACGAGCAGGCGGGTCACCTGATGGAAAGTAATCACTGCCACCCATGGACACCCCCGCAAAACCAAAGTAATCGCAGATGCGTTGCCGGCCTTGAGGAAGGAGTTGGATCTTGAGGAGGGAGTAGGAATTGGGGGAGAAATGGGCCTCCGGTACTTTCACTTACTGGACGAAACACAAGAGCAACGAGTGCCATTGTTTCACGCCGATATTCTTTGAGATACCACCCTTACACCGAGCGAGCCGGCTCATTTCAAGCTGCCACGCAGCGTGGCTCTACCACTCAATAATTATTATATCTTTCTTACTCATATCTTATATCTTTCTTAAATTACTTATATCTTTCTTTGTACAAAACTAATTATTACTTTAAAAATTACTTTAATTTACTAAATAACTACATCCTTAACATAATTATTACGGTATGTAGTTATAGGAATTTTATATTAAAAATATAATATTGTCTCTTGTTTTTAGCAAAGTTTCCTGGTAATGACTGAATCACCGTCTCAGATAATTTCATTTATAAGAGACCGACCTCAGTGAACCCGAGTGCCCCACAAAAAAATGGAAAAACTTTGCCAACGATTTAGTGCCCACCACTGACTCACTCTCCGAAATATTTGTTTGTTTTGTCGACGTTAGCCTGTTGGTTAACTTGGGTATCTGCGATGGTTGGACTGGGAATAAGCGTCCGATTTACTACCAAAACGAATCAAACATATTTGGTTAGGTAAATGTTTTTTTAAATAAAGCAACTTAAATTTTTCAAGGAATAAACAAATATTTTATGAACCAAAAAGTTGCTATAGATACAAGTGGTAGTTATTTACTTAATATCATGAACAACATTAGGTGTCTTTATGTAAGATTTCGTTTTTTTTAAATGGTTCACATGCATGCAATATACAACGCAAAAAAGTTTATCATAATTAACTGCATTACTTCGTTGATAGTCGCCTTGATAGTCGATAGGTGTGTACCTAGACAAAATTGTCTAGCTAATTACTACTAGAAAACTCTTTCTAGACTTGACTATATTGTAAGGAGTTCCTTACAATATAGTCAACTCTGGTAGTTACTACAAGTTTAAAATTACGTAACAAAACATTGCAAAACACGTCACATCATAATTCAAAGAATTCCACAAAACAAATGGCGCGGGCAATATTTTAAAAATATTTTACTTGAATCTTCGCGATTTGGGAGGCAAAAAGTTTAATTGGCGCCGCGTTATTAGTCCAACGCGCAGCCGCGGTCAACGCTCGGCGCCCAGCGGCGGAAGGTCGCCACTCGGCCTTCTTTCGACCATCCGCCTCTGCCGTACAGTCACGAGCACGGATGTATAAACACTGCTTCACAATACGTAACTGTTATCTCTTCGCTATAAGACTCACCAAAAATTTAACAGATATCAGCGCGCCCGACTGTACTCGCGCCGCGCACCCTGTATTTATTTCGATACACTAACGGTTATGTGTGCTCTCGCATGGGCTGATGTGGGTTATGTTTCTGTGCCGACATGAATAACACCGAACCGCTGGCTAATTGAATCCAACTCTCGAAAAAAAATAATCAATTGCAGAAATGATAGCGTGTCAAATTTAGCGCATCCATCAGCCGTGGCTCATTTAGGTGCTTTCGGATCTCACGGCGACATTACCATAATAGCTTAATAACTCTTTCCTGTGAAAACCTTTGTGGGAAAGTAATGAGCCGAGTCACATCGGCCGCACTCCCTTTGTGCCGCGATGCGTTGAAGACATCGTAAATGCGATGTTAAATTAAAGTTTGCGTTGCAAAATTGTTGTGAAAACAGTATTTGTAAACGCGATTTAGGTGAAGGCGGCTGCCGCGAGTAAGGCCGGCTGAAGCTTTGACCCGGCTGTACGTCAATCCGCGATGTCAATGCGCACGCGGCGATATTCACATTCAATTTATTCGGCGTGATTAGAACCGCATTCAATACTAACGTGTAATTGTCGTGTAGCCTTTTACGAAACGATTTCTCTTGACGCCAACCATAATCTGGTGAATGCGTTTTGCGAAAAAAAAATTTCAAATCATGATCCGACTAATAAAGTATGTGGCATGCTTCACAGAGAGTTATGGTGACCTCGAAATGAAAATCATGCAGCACTTCTAACCGTTATAATAACGAGGTCATTTATCAACTTTGTATTTGTTTCTGTCTGTACGCATTAAGATGTGTATTAGATGATAGCGTCCGATCCACACGCCGATGATAAGATTGGATGAGCTTGCGATAGCTTTCACTACTTACGGCTTAGTAAGTTAATGCGACGTGCAACACGTGTAAACACCTCGACGCGTTCTACATTAACGCTCCATAACATCCATTGATTAGTGCCACTTCAAATTTTTCCGCAAAAAAATTAATTAGAAGTAACGCTTTATACCTGTCCGTCAAAGTGACAAACAGAAATGAGGCAGAGGCCGTGATCCTAGATATCAAGTCATTGGCACATTTGATGGACATTGGCATATACTAACCCCGCTTGCCAAATATATCTTTTTGATCACAAACTCCTGCTATGCATCAAAAAATCAGAATTACTAGTTGCCCGACCTGGAAATTGAACCCAAGACCTCCGGATCCGACAGACAAAACGCCAAACGTTTTTGCTTCTCGGCCATTGAGGCGTCAGAAAAGTAGATATAAAAATATACTGTACGAGTAAAACGTTTTCTGTATTTCGGTAAGCTGTAGCTTGTTAAGGCCTTTTTTTATAAGGCCGCCTTTTGTACGACTCCTGTTTATTTAGTATTATAATCTATTCTATTCTAATCTATTCTATTCTATTCTGTTATTGTTGTAATCAAATTTTATCGACACGTAACGTACAAATCATGCTTATCGATTAGCTCATCTTTTTTAATGATGCGTAAATGACCTTTACTCAATTAATTATCCGCATTTGATTCAATGTCACCTTCTTTTTATAAGTATTTAGTTACCTGCATTTGTTTTAGAGTGCATCTGTAAAAAGCTTTACGATATGTAAGTAGTTGGTTCGAGTAGTGAACGTGTGCTAACAATGAAAACAATACGTGTTCAGTCCACTTCTATCTTAATTAAAATCTTACTACTGAAAAATGGTAAGTTCAGTTCTTATATGAAAACACAGATGCAAAGGCTAGCTTGCAACCACGATAACGATGACATATATCCATACCTATCCAGGTATACATATATCCATACGATGTTTTTTTTTGTTTTTTTTATATTAGAAGGAGGCAAACAAGCAGGCGGGTCACCTGATGGGAGGCAATCACCGCCGCCCATGGACATCCGCAAGACCAGAGGAATCGCAGATGCGTTGCCGGCCTTTAAGGAAGGAATAGGCTCGTTTCTTGAAGATCCCTAAATCGTAAAGGTCCGGAAATACCGCCGCTGAGAGCTGGTTCCACAGCACTGTAGTTCGCGGTAAAAAATTACGTGAGAAACGTACAGTAGTAGACCGCCATCCATCAGGATGGCGTGGATGGAAAGACAGTCGATTGAGTGTAGTGCGGTGAAGGAAATCAGCGGCAGGAACAAACCGACAATTCCTCAAAGCACTCCCCATGATAAAGGCGATAAAATATACAAAGAGACGCAACGTCTCTCCGAAGGGCCAGTGGATCGAGCCGACCAGAGGTTACCGCGTCGTCGACAACTCGAGCAGCTCTGCGTTGAATGCGGTCTAATGGGAGGAGTTGGTACTGGGGCGCTCCAGCCCAAAGATGGGAACAGTATTTCATATGAGGCCAGACTTGTGCTTTGTAAAGCTGTAAGCGATGGGGTCGGCGTGAAATACTGTCCCGCTCTCCCAAACATATCCAGGTTACAGACCATCGTTTTTGTTGTATTATGTAGTATTATGTATGTTTATTTGTAATGGAAGGTGCCCTTTATTGAAAAGCATTATCTAAAATTGGATGTTGTAAAAGAAAGGCAAGGAAAACAGAATTGCTCTTGCTAAGTTTCTTGTCGGTTCTTCTCAGTACAAGATTTTCCGCTTTTTCCGATTTTTTTTTGACAAATCCCCGTTTTTATACGTACATACAAGTAAAGTTGTCAGTTAGCTCTGCTGGTTCCGTGATAGATCACAAGTCAAGCCCTCGAACCTTGCGGAGGAGGAAGTACATCTCACGGATAGCTCTTCCAATATCGTGGCCGCGTAATTGAACAGTAAATCAAACAAACTCGTTAACAGACAGACAATCTCACGTTTTTTTTCTCCGTGCAACGAGTACCTTTGCGACTACGTAATGTTTGTAGCGGCTTTATTATATGAGTTTATTGAATAACACAGTTGTGTTTGCAGAAACACACATTTTTAGCTCGTCAAATTTACTATTAAACTGTAAGTGCCTACTTAAATATTTTTATTCGAGGTGATAAACTGTTATTTTAATAAAAAATAAGTGTAAACACAGTCACGCTTTGGTCTATCAATTTATGCGCAAACAAGTGTTGTTTATCTACTCACAAGAGATTGGCAAAATATTTCTTACTGTATTTACAAGACTAGCTTCCGCCCATAACTTTGGCCATGTAAAGTTCGTTCGTCTAACTAACGTGTTTTCAAAGGAATGAAATATTTTCCCGGGATAAATGGAGCCAGCCTCTATTACACAGGGATAAGAAGCTTCTCTTAGTGGAAGCACTTTTATTTAACTTTTTTTTCAATGTTTATAGAGTTCACAAATTACAATTATACCTACTAATATTATACTTACAATTACAATTAAATTAAGAGAAATAATAAATTGATCCACAAAAAAATAGTAGGCAAGCACCGAAAATGCTAAGTTAGCATCTAAATAGTAGTTTAGGTGCTAACTTTGTATTTTTAGGTGCTAACTTAGTATTTTTGTGGGTTAGGTTAGATTAGTTTGGTGATCGATTAAATGCAACCCTTAAATTAATACCTATCTTTGTCACTTTAATGTTATTACCCATACTTTTATAATGTAATACTTTAACCATATAATATATATTTAGTTTATATGTATGTATTAAATTTATATATACATATGTATGTTGGTATATGCATTGTATGTATGATAAATTAAGTAATTTATATTGTGTGTCAATAAACGTCAATTAGTATTTCGGAAAACACCATTAACCGCCCATTTCTGTCCAGTTCAACACATGGTTGCCTGGAAGAAATTGCTTTTAGCGATAAGGCCGCCATTTGTACTTCTTCTTGTATTGTCCTCTCTTTTGTCCTTTGTATGGTGTACAATAAAGTGTATTTTCATTTTCATTTCATTCATTTCATTTCAATATCTAAATAATTGCATCTAAAATATCTTTTGACACTCAGCCAAAAGATATATTAGATGCAAATATTTAGATATTAGTATAATTGTTATTTGTGAACTCTATAACCACTGAAAAAAATTTAAAAGAAATCAGAAATTATCGCTAAATCTCATACAGTTTTTAATTCATCATTAACTTGGATGAGCATCCTTTCTACTTTCCCGAATAAAAACTATTAGGATAAATAGTTGCTCCATGTAATAACCATGTTCAGTTTCATATAAATCCGTCCGATAGTTTTCACGAGATGCGTACACACAAAAAAAATAAAAAATGTCTGACCTCTCTTACGATAATTATACATTATTATGTTACCAACAAATTAAATCCTCAAAATATAGTTGATGAACATACACTATACCGTAACAGTTTTGTTTATTATAAGATGTTTGTACTCGTATATTTTATTTATTAACATCACCGAAAGCTATTATATTATTCTTACATTAATTAGTTGAGCAAATTGCTGCTAAGCACAAAAAGTGGTGATTGACGAACTTGTTTATTGAATTCGCTGAAGGATAAGTTATCAATGAGCACGGTTTTGACATATTACGGGTAATATCATGGAATGGAGGAACAAAGGAAGTCTCCGGAGCTAATACACTCTACGTCACGACAATCGAATATGGGAAAGTTAGATCAATCACCCCCATAACATAATGGAATCTCGCTATATCGGTACCATTGTCCCATTGTTTTGTTTATTAACGAACCATCTGCCGTGATAACAAATGAACGGTAGGTATCGTAGCTACCCGAGCTTTATGCGCGCTTTTCCCCTTGCAGAGCGGGATCCTCATAAAGCGAACGTAAACTTCAAAAATGATCACAGGGTCGTGATCGAGGCACTAAACGAGCACTTGAAAGAAATGGGATCCAGGTGGGAAAGTTCGGGCGGAGGTAGGGTTACCATATCTCCGGATTTGACTTGAAATCTCAGGATTTTTAGGCTCCTTTAGGCTCCTTTTTTTAGGGAGTTTTTTTATATGACTCAATCAAAGTTATATATGACTTATGATGACTTAATTCGAACTGACTGACGCCCGTGCGAGCCTGCGGCCGCTCGCGTGGCGGAGTGAATCGTGATTTTCACAGAACCCACAGGATATAGGTACCTACACAAAAACAAAAAGTTTTTTTTCCACAGAGTTGTGAATTAGGTTTACGACAAAATCTCAGGACTTTTCTATGGAAATCATTATTTTTCTCAGGACTTTTCAATTTTCCATCTGGTAACCCTAGGCGGAGGGGAGCTCGCATAAAACGCAAGGGAAGATGGAACCGCCCTCTACACTGTAATAATACCGCAAATTGCTTTTTCAACAAGCACCTCGCTTGCCTATCTAATTCTGTTACGAATTGCTACGATTATAATTAATTGTATATTTTGCTTCGGAGCGAGACTCACGCGTCTGCGTCTGATATATCATGTAGTTAACGACCTTTTAGTTAGCGTCCTTGCGAAGGCCGACCGTTTACGTAGGTATAACTAATAGCAGATAAAGATGATCACCGTTTAAATTCATACCCGTACATACGTGACGAGTCTCGCTATTACGCAACCCGAGGAGCAGAGCATACGGAAGTGTAACCTTTAACATCGGACCCTGTTTAAACAAATACTGGTATAAAATTACCAACATTAATGCGTGCACGACTTTTATTTAATTAAAAATAACCTATGCTTTTTGATTTCCACAAATTCAAAGATTCTATAATCGACAAATACGAACATCACAACGCAATACGATGTACTACGAGTACATTCAGGTAAAAAAGGCATGTATCATCGGACAAATAAGTCTACCTTACGACTGGAACTCGTAAGCTCGTCAAAATACGTCAAGGTTCATTTTCGCTTGAACAATAAACTTTAGTGACATCGTTAATTTACAGGATTTTAATTTTAATTTTAACTAAATAAAACTGTGACTCTCTTGGTCAAAGATACCGACCACGAGACAAATCTATAGCAACTTTTTACAAAAGCGTCCCCCTATACGTCAAAAATACAAGCTTATAATTTGCTAGCTTACTAATTAAATTATTATAATTATAGATAAGATATGTACGTATTTACATATTTCACGAATTCATTAACATATTCATTCTACAAATAACAATTATTGCATCATATATTTTAAATTGAGTTATTTCTTGGGTACCTACCTATATTTTTATGAGCAACTGCAATGCAATTCAAACATTGTACATATATAATTGAGAAAAGTAAAAACATATTTAATGATCGTTTCAAACTAGAAACATTTTACAAAAGAAACTGTAAATACATATTTATGCATTTGATTGGTTTGGACTAGTTTCATAAAATCAATAAGTGAAAGTGGAGAGGCATAAAAAATTCTTAAGGTCAAACATTGCTTACACTCGAGTACCTACAGCAAAAAAAATGGTAATGATTTTAACGATAAGTAGACGCCTCGATGAACAACCGACGCGACGATGACCACAAAAAACTATATAGAAGTAGATTACTTTCACTTCCGAAGAAAATTTTTGTGGGTTCAGTACATAAGCTTTGAAAAATATTGGATACAATGATTATGCACATTTCCACATTCCAAGTGATGATCTAAGCTTAAACAGGAAAATCAGTGTTATATTTTAGGTCAATATTGCTTATTTTTTTACAACGTGCGTTAGTGAGGAGGAGAAGACAGTTAATTCCGCTTACTTGAAGAGCTTTATCATAATTGCCAGAATATACTTCGCAAATGGTTTTTAGACCAGTAACCGCAAATTAAGAATCTAGAATCAATCAATATTGTTAAAGTTATTTTTTTAAAGAATCTTAGTTGTTAGAGTTGTTATAAACATTATATAATTAATATATAACTCAATTTGATATGTTTTTATTGATTTGTTAACGTTAGAAAGTAAGTTAAGGAAACGTAAGTAAGGCAACTTTAAGTAAATCTTTTTTAATTTTATCAGGTACTTATTGGCGTTTCCCTTTTGCTGCCATCCGGATCTTACATTTGAAAACATTGAATATTACTTATAATTGATTACTTTTAAGTTCTTAACTTTGCTAATATACGCCTTGGTGGCCAAGTGGCGAAACGCTCGGCCCGATACCCATAGGTCTTGGCTTCAATTCCCAGATCGGGCAAAGTGTGTTTCAGATGTTTCGATGCATAGCCCGGGCTTGTGCTCACCAACCCGCATTTCGTGTCTAATCTAATACCCATCAATTGTAGCGATGACTTGACAGACTGATGACTTATATAGGCAATTTACTACTATTAAACATCAGGATGGCTACCACGTATGCGCGCTTAATTCATAAAGCGCACGTTAGTTTTATATAACTATTAGAATATTAAAAGCCAAACCGCACGTGCCTGCTGCGCTAAATTATCCTAGAACTAATTAAACGTTCTAGACCCACGCGTCACAAATTATGGGTATAATGAGATGTCTCGGCCGCGGTCGCGCGACACCGAGGAATGTCGCGCAACAAAGTTGCCTGTACCGTATGTTATTGCGAATTCACATCACTTTTTGATACAGTTTAAGTTAACAATAGGGATATTGACCACGACAAAAAATATTCCAAAACAATAAATGTATACCTAAATGAAAATAACCTACGTAACAGTTCTTTAAAACATTAACTTATTTTGTATTTGACTTATGTATGAATTACTGTAACCTAAAAAGTTAGTAATAAACACTCAATTGACAAAAATAATAGTAACGTCATGGTTTCCATTCCCCTACAATTTCTAATAAAGGAATCGTTTTGACAGTTGCTAAAAAGTGTCTCTACTGACTAACCAGTCAATAACCCAATTTTGATGAGATCGAAGCAGCGCCACATATTGACCAACTGCTTTTTTTGGAAAGAGATGCAACTGGCCTTTTACAAGGAAAGGTCCCTCGAGCCATAGTGATCGAAGCGTGTCTCCGTCCCATCCTGGATTCTCCAAAAGAGAACGAAATTCTCCGTGGCGCTCGACTTTCAAAAGTTTGTACAAGTTGGTTTCACAAATTCGTCACTAGATGGCGCTGCTTCGATCCCATCCCATACACATAGTTAACTTTGACTCGGCCGAATAGTGAAGAAAACGCGCATTAGGCACCGCCATAGGTTTTTTTTACTACGGGCAAGTATTGTTTCTCGCATTACGATTTTAAAGGCTGCGTCAGATATCTATCGTGTACGATCAATCATATAAAAAGGTTTATCGTAAAAAAATAAGCTATAAACAGTCATTTACACATATCACTCGTCATTCTCACGTCATACTAAAAATCAGCGCCATGGCATGCCGACGACGTCTTACACGAGTAGTGAAAACCATATCAGTTACTTAATTTTGTTAGTTTCTTTTATATATACTTACTTATATATTTTTATTGTGTCATGTGTGCTTCGAATAAAATAATCTATTAATATTTACAAATTAGTAACATTATGATTATTAACAACTAATAACGGCATTAGAAACTCTTTAAAAATACATTAAGTATAAATAATATAATACAATAAGTATATGAATTATAATATAATAATAACATACGTATAAAATTACACAGTAAATAGCAAAAATCTTCTTGTGGTACTGTAAGAAACTATTAAGATAATACTTAGGTGCCTACATGTTTCATGTAGATTTTAAATAACGATATCTAGTAAGGAATGACTAGCATTGTCTATTTATTTCCATACATAGTTTTAAACAATGCAATTATTTATTGATTTTTTTATTTAGACAATAAAACAGATAGCAATCACTGACATTCAAACATAATTATGTTACATTTAGTTCGGTGCTAGATTGTGCTAGATTATATTTAGGTAAGCAGTTCCATGTCCCGTTGTAATATCAGCAACTGCGTCATAAAGAAAGTTTAAGTTCATCAAATGAAAAGCTGTTTTTCATATGGCCCTTTCTAATTAAAAATAATATAGTGAATATTCCAAATCTCGAATAGGTGATGGAAAGATTGATGTCTGAAAACGAGTAACCGCTCGGCCACGACCACTGGCGTTTTGCGACGCGGCGAGCGTATTTCTACTTCATTGTGTTCTTTCTATCACCGTTGACAATGACTGCTGTAGTATAACGCGCAATGAACTAGAAATCCGCTCGCCGCGTCGCAAGCCGCTCGTGCTTGTGGCCGAGGCCTAGGGCAGGCCGCGCACTAGATGCGTACGTGCGCCAGTATGATTGATGTGGAGGCAGTGAAAGCATTTAAGTGGATACACACATCTCGACCCGTAGCGGTACCAAAGCCTGCCCAACTATCAGGGTAAGTGCAGGAGGAACTATCGTTTAGAAGGTTCTGCATTTATACAATTTCAATTATTTACCATCACATTACTCTATAATCTTCGCCTTAAAGATGTTATTGGACAAGAACAAAGAAAAACAGAAGAAGACTAAAAATGGTATGCCTTATATCCTTAAAAGTACGTTAGAGTGCATAATCTGATCGCTAAAGTGCTTCTAAAAATTATAAGATTGCCTTGTCTAGCTTTTCCATTGTTATCTATCATAAGCAAAAGAAAAACAAAAGAAAACAGAAGCCAGCGCGTCAGTCTTTCTATGATCGTAATTTATTTTTATTGTTGAAATTGAATACATTGGTAAGTAAGAGTAGATGTAAGAGAAAAATCGTATCGGGTATAAAAGTTAAAAGCTTGATCTGCTGGCGCGGTACCCTAAAAAGAGCGTTCAAAACATGCGTTACAATTTTTCTCCTACATTGCACAATACGAATTTGTTAACGGGAACCGGCCATCTACACTCGACTTTTTTGTTTGTGCATTGGCGAGCATAAATTGATAATGTTGGTAATTTAGCGTTCGGGCCGAGTGCCGTTGCCCACTCCGCTAATGTGTTTATAATGGATACAATAATGTGGGATGGGATGATAATATATTTTTCGAATCAATGTCTAGGTCGAGTAGGCTGCACCACATTCTGGGTTAGGTAGGTACCGTAGAATGGCAAAAGGACTACTTTTGAATAGTGTAACATTGATCGTTCCTATAGATTCTTAACCGCCGAAATTAATAACCTATCCTCAGCAAGAGATAGGCCTACTAGAGCTTTGTTGCTTAATTATTTTTGTTAATTATCGGAAAATAACAGCGGTTGCTAGGTAACTAAACTAAGATAGGCCTATCTCTTACCAGAGATAGGTTATTAATTTTGGCTGTAAGTCGCTGCGAAAATGGATATCCTTAGCGTTCTAGGCATTTCTAGTGTGATTACTTGCAGAATCATATTGTAAAACTACATGTGAAAGACAATTTTAGAGAACAGGAGCTGTGCTCAATACAATTAATTCAAAAGTACCCCAATTCTACGGTACCTACTTGGCGATACATTTAAGTTTGTATGTGACTCATATATAAGTACACTAATCACCTCTAAAACTGTACAGCGGAACCAGTTTGGAATGGGGGATTTTTTAGCGATTCCGGGGAAAAATTGGTTTTGAGTTTAGTTTAGGAATTGTTATTGTTGGGTAAAAATAGTTATACTCGTATCAGTCCATACATTTGCGTATTTGGAGCGCTTATATTTTAAGCATATGATTTATGTATCAAAATTAAAAAACACTTTTGATGTATGCGTTGAATGATAGGGATCTTTTACCAAAATACGTGAAGCATATCGCCGAGGCCAAGGTCTACCTTTTGTGGGACTTTCCTCCCTTTTCCCCGCTTAGCTTCGAAAAGCTCGTATGGAGAAGAGGAGGCTAACTCACTAAGAATGCTAGTACTATTCCTTTTGTCACAAAGAAGGCTTGGGATCAGAGTTGGCTAGAACCGATTGACGCATGCCTAGCCTAGAGACCATACTTTCAAATAATGCAACTAAGATATAAGTGATGCGTTAGCGCATATACTCTTCCGTGCTTCAAAAGGAACGGTATACATTTAATTTCATTTTAAAAGTATACATTTCTTTTTTTTAAATTAAATTACATTTTAAATTAAAAAAAACTTTAAATCAAGAAGACTTAAATAGGTATTTTATACTTACGAACATAATGACTGGGACATAAGCAATCAAAAATAAGTATTTTTCAAGAAATAACGAGCACAATTCAAACTGGCAAATCAAATACAGACACAAAACCATTCGACACTGGTAACACCCGCTATACACCAGTATCGGAACCCAAAACAATGGTACTGACACATAAGTAGGTGCGAGCAAATAGGAGTAAATTATCACGCGCCGCATTATACGAGCGCGGAGCCGACGACGCTGACGAAACACAGCTTCCTCACCGTCCCTCACAGAGAGAACCGGTAACATGCTGTGTCTTAAATTATCACATTGCACCTCTTCGTGAGACGCCACTAAGAAAACAACGCGTATCTGGCAAACAAAAAATACTAATTGAATACCTGCGGGGATTCTGCTGCTAGATACAGGATGTGTAACTTAAAATCACAGCTTTGGTTGTATGAAAAAATAAAAGCATGTTATTATTACGGCGCATGCGATTTAAGTTCCAGGCGTTCTTAGGAGTCTATGTCACGCGAATTGAAATATAGAATTCTGATCCCAAAAATATTATTAGCTCAACGATGATATCATGCGGTTAAACAACATACCGCCAGTCAATTCAACGGCTATCGTGGAACTCTGATTCCAGCTAAAGGTCAAAATAAAACAAGTTGTAGGAAAAATGTATAATTAATGTCTTTCCGTGTAATTATAGTTAGTAATTAAATTAACATGGTGAGGGTGTTTCGGACAGGGTAAGTACAATTTACTACTGAACGACCGCGAAGAACAATTAGTTAAAAAGGTAGAGTACTTCTACATAATATAATTTTATGATGTCATGTCCTATCCAAGCTCGGCTATCATTATGGCCACCTAAACCCATAGCGATGCACCTCGGAAGATCTCACGATCCTCATATTGAACCATTTGGAAAGATTGTAGAGCCACGATGTTTTCCTTCTACGGCGGCCTTGTATTTTAAGGTAGAGTTCCAAAAATGTCTAAATTCTAGACTTATAGGTAGGCAGCCAGTATATTGTCAAATTACTATGACTATTGTCCAATTTAAACCTACACAAATATTATTAAATAATTTTGTCTCAGTTATTTGTTGCCCTCACGCTCATTATCTCCATCCTGTGATCGCACATTGCAAAAGTTGCTTAACTTTCAAGATCGTCGAATATGCTATCGCTTCTATCTACGCCCCATCGCAGTCTTGTACTTATAGTTGCTATTAGCACTTAAAAAGCTTCTATCAATGATACCCTTAATTCAAAAGTAACACAATTTTACGGTACTTACCAGATGATGAAAGTAACATTCTATTCAGTGCAAAAGCGATGCAGTATCAGAGCACAGTGAGGCTGCCAGGTGGGGCACTGGCGGAGTATCCGGTTGGCAGCAAGTCAAAGAGGCCATCGATACCACACTTCCCGTTTGGGTGTTCATTACTAAACAAAGCCGACACATTCTCCTAAGAAGCTGTAGTTCAAAATACTTAAAAAGAAACATTCTCCCAAGACAAAAATTTTATTTATTTGGATAGGGGATAGAGGTAAAAAAAAAACACAGATAAATCAAATTAAATGCACACACTAGTAAGCCATTGGTTCTGGTTGTTGACGTTAGATGTACCTTGTTTGATGAAAATAATTGTTTTTTTCCCCTATTAGTTAACGTTTAATTGGGGAAGACCTGAACCTAGCAGTGTCGATAATGATGATATAAAAGTGTGAAAAAGGCAAAAAAGCATTAATATTTATGGTATGTACTTACCATCACAAAATTCGATAACTGCTCTTAAAAATTCGGATAGACCTAATTAAAATGTTGAACTAGTCCACCATCAATCAACCGACATGTCAATCGTGCTACGTTGTAAAATTTCAATGTCTTAACAAAGACGCGTAGCAAATGCTACCTTACGATACAATGTCCGATTAAGTTCATTGTCAATATGACGATGATGTCTGTTCGGCAAAAGTAAGAGTGGTGGCACAATAGAATAACTAACTAATGATTGATTGAAAAGTGAAAAAGTAGGCGATCGAATGACCCGGCCGCCTGTCTCGCGGTGAATGGTGACAGGAAACATTAAATTATTCGTGATATTTGATAGCGAAAGCGGGAATTTTTATATTTTTTTTTATATTAAAAGGAGGCAAACGAGCAGGCGGGTCACCTGATGGAAAGTACTCGCCGCCGCCCATGGACACCCACCCGCAAACCAAAGTAATCACAGATGCGTTGCCGGACTTGAGAAAGGAGTTGGATCTTGAGGAGGAAGTAGGAATTAAAAGTGGGGAGGTAGAGAGATGGGCCTCCGGTACTTTCACTCACCAGACAAAACACAACAGCAACGAGTGCCATTCTTTCACGCCGACATTCTGTGAGAGCGGTGGTATTACGCCGGGCGAGCCAGCCCATTTCGTGCTGCAACGCAGCATGGCTCTACCACTCAGACAGTGTCACTCATTTAGCACCACCCAGGGGTCGCGTGTAGGGTCTCAAGGGTTAACCTACGGACGCGAGTAACTTTAACCCCCAAAACAAAGTTAAATTAAGACAAAGTTAAGTTAAGAAATTAATTATAAACATTTCAGTTTTCATGCACAGTAGTATATTCGTAGCGGGCTGAATTGGCTTACATAACTTAGGAAACTTATAATAAGCTTGATAGTTTATTGGCTAGCCCATTTAGGTTATGATCGATAAAACCAACCAAGTTTTTGCTCCTCTGTGCTTTGGAAGGATCCGAGGAGGGCACCATCGTCATGTTTTCTTCGCCTTATGTGGGTATGGCTATGCAAACCTAAGGCATCGAAAAACCCGAACACACAATTTGTGAAAACCCTAGGTACGGTTTTCATAGGTAAGATTATCTCACAAAATCACAAAAAACGTACAAACTTACACCAAACAACTAACTAAAATATTTTATGTAAAATCTATTGTCCGGTAAATTCCATCACTCCACTCAATCATCAATCCTCTCAATCAAAAAAAAATAACTTCAATGTAAATGTATTTGTGGTTTTCCGTTTCCGTTCAAGCTGTAGGCCAATAATAATAGTCGTAGATGGTATAATCTATGGTCCATCAGCAAACAGTGCAAGAGCAGCATCAGCAGCGGTGACGCCATTGGTGCCTCACGCAGCCAGCGATCGTGACCCGAGGATCGGACAATCGTGGATTTGGTTACTATTTTCCAGTTCAAACGAATTATTATATTTCCACCAACTATGACTTCACAGCTTAGCATTTGCTGTAGGTATGCTTCTGTCCAGCAGTCGACGTCTTTTGGCTGAGATGATGATGATGATGGATGATGATGATGATGATGGACGATGATGATGATGATGATGATGATGATGATGATGATGATGATGATGATTTCTTTGGGTACAGGCACGGGTGATCAACAATGTCTTCTACTACCCTAACATTCGGTTGCACGTCGTATAACTACATGTACAGTTCATGAAGTTTGATAGGAGATTGTTTATGAGTATTTATTATACGCCGTATTATATAAATTTTATTTTTCATTTATTTATATCCATCTTAAATACTACATTACTGTTGAAGAGGAAGTTGGAGCGAACGTGGAATCATAACCAGTCATGGTGGTTTTAGGTGGATACTATAATTTTTTTGTTAACAAAAAACAACAATTATATGTAGTTAGTATACGACATGCAACCAAATGTTAGGGTAGTAGAAGACATTATTGATCACCCGTGCCTGTACCCAAAGACATCATCATCATCATCTTCATCATCATCTCAGCCAATAGACGTCGACTGTTGGACAAAAGCATATGTATCTACAGTAAATTCTAAGCTGTGAAGTCATAATCGGTGGAAATATAATAATTCGTTGAACTGGAAGATAGTAACCAATATGGAATATCAAAAACACAAATTAAAAATATGAAGAGTAAAAGATACAAAAATAATAAGTACAAGTATAAAGAGGTTGACTGTGTCTGTCGCCAACAATTCCAGTATATCATAATTATGGTAAAGGCAGTCGTTATATTCACCTGCGTAGTCTATTGCGAGGGCAGCATCAGAGGAGGTGACGCCATTGCTGGCTCACGCGGTCAGCGATCGTGACCCGATGATCCGACAATCGTGGATTTCGTTACTGTCTTCGAACTCAAACGATCTATTCTATTTCCGCTGACTATGACGTCGCAGCTTAAATTAGCTGTACCTGCATTTGGGTCCAGACATGGGCGGTTAATAATGTCTTTTGCCTTTCGTACTGTAAAACTATTTTCTTTTTAAATATAATCGTAAATCGTAAAACAATAAAGTTGAAATAATCTTTAAACTTATATTGGTCTGTTTTGGAAAAAAAATGGACCATATAGAAGATAACTTATCACGCTATACCATATACATACATATTAAATACCTACCACAACATTTTAGTTATATAAATATCATAATATGATAAAAGCATAAGGATAAAAAATATACTTTTATATAAATTGAAATTGAAAAAGACAAGTCTCTATGTCATCTGAGTAAAGTTGTCTTTTATCTCATACAGTTTTCAGTATAGCATTGTAAAATCAAAATAACATAAAAAAGTTTGTCCCATTCATCAGCGTTCCCACATGAAATACACAAAATAAAACGTGATAAAGATTGGGCCATAACCCATGCTGACCCATTTGGGGTTGGGACCAACGGCTTGCGAATGAGAAGCAGGTTACAGGAAAGCATAAATATTTCATTAGCAAATCTCCAAGTTACAATTTACAATATAAAAATATTGTTACTAAACATTTGAGTAATGTACCGTTTATGCTGATAAACAGTGATAGGGCAGCATCGACGGCGGCCGGTGACGCCATTGCTGGCCATCTTCCTCGTACTCTGACTCACCCATTGCGATCGTGACCCGAGAGCGGATTTCGTAGCTGACCCGACTGCCTTCGCAGTGACTATACATCTATCATGTGCTAGCTTTCGCTCGCGGTTTCGCCTGCGAGATATTCGGTATTTTTTATTTTTTTTCTTGGAGAGAGTTTTCTAATTGCCTCAGACTTTATTTTCAGCTTCACCGGGCTTTTTTGGGGGGCGGCGAGAAACTTAAAGGGTTCCTCAAGCCGTGTGAAACGAATCACCTTCGGAGGTTTTCTAGAAACGGCATCACGCACTAGTGCGTCCCCGTGCCCTACTAGATTCTCCGAGGGGTTCGGATTGGATGAGAATATTTTTTGATGCTGTTGAGCCTAGATGCAAGTAGATGGAATGCAGTATGTATGGATGCTATTGATGAGCAGTCATCGCTGCCTAGTGGCGCTTGCAACGCATTGGGTGTAACTTGAAACAAATATGGAAAAATATTATATAAAGGTAACATTACAAATACTTACCTACATTAAAAAAACAGCTTAAGATCTTATGCCTCTATGCCAAGTAACTTTACTGGTTCTGTAACGCCTGATACTAGAACACAGTAACTAACGACTGCTGCTTGGCTACATAAATAGATTTAAAGGTCTAGATCTCGAGCAAAGTACAAACTCACGAAAGAATAACACGATTCCACAAAATGAAAAACATCTTTGTCTAAATATAGGGTGTTGTCTCATATGTTTACTAAGTTGCTTTTAAATTAATTTAACCGATTTGGCATGGTTGAATAACTAATAAACAAACAAACAGACATTACATTTAAGAATTCATACTAATATATTAGTAGGATTAGTAATCATTTCTACTTTAACATTCGCGATATTGATCATCTTAATTGAGGTTCGATACCTGTTGAACTTAGCGAAGCCCTGTGCAAAAACGGCCTTTTTATATTTTATTATAATCATCACCTATCATATTTATAAATAAAGCATTGCCAACTTTTTGCACGTTATAATGGGTGAAAAGGATAAAACTATTTTTAATATTACAATTTCAATTGAAGACAATATGATACTATTACGAATACACATTTAATTTTTTTTTAATATAGCTAGATAGGCATTGCCTATCCAGCTAAAGCTTGCTAAAGCTTGTTTCATTTCATTCTGTGCTCGGAAAAGGAAACTGCAAATGCTAGTGTGGCGAACTTCAAACTTTAATAAATATTAAAAGAGATTGCATTTCGCAGCCTAAAATAGCTACAGAACGTTCGAAGAACGAATAATTTATGATATTACCATCATGTGTAAATGTTTTATTTTGCATCGTTTATGTACCATTTTTTTACATATTAGTCTCGAAGACTACTCTCAGAACGTACCTAACGATCTATAAAAAGCATTCGAGAAACTGGAACGGACGATCATCGTGCAACATCTTTCAGGAACAACCATCAAAAATGATGGTCGGCGTCTAGAATCACCGCGTCCAATTGTTTTTTGCAGGTGTCTTCATTACGTTTATCGAAACGATCGCCTCACGCCCCACAACGCGAATCCCACTTAGTCATATCAGTAAAACGCAAATAGTGCAAGTTAGATCCGGCTCCGGACATCGTACGATGCTCGACGTACGTTTACATCATGCTTTATAATAAACGTAGGTATATTATATTATGGAGCCCTACCAGGCGATGAGCAGCCTTTACATGGTAAGTGAATGAATTAAACTATATAACCTACAGTGCGAACGTCGTTTTTACCAGTAATACATTGACTCACCCGCTTTAATAATATAACTGGTCGAAAAACTAACCATACAGAAGATAAACAAGTCAGGCAACATACTTGATGCATACTGAGCAATGCTGTCATTTCCATTCTGTAAGACGATTATTTTTTTGCCGTTAAATACATGCGTTGATTATAGTAATAGTTATGTATGATAATACAGACATTATCTTATGGTACAAACACGTCGATCTATGTGTTTGGTCATCGCTATTTATAAACATCATTTCTAAAGCATGTGATTCCGCCATTTGTTTTTACTCGTAATGTTATAGCGCCTTAACAATCTGTACCGTTATCATTTAAAGCGATTCTCACGTGAGAATGGAGATTCATTAAGTAATTTACCAGGCACACGGTGAAAGAGTGCACTTGTACACTAAATTCGGATAGGTAATTTGTACAGCATATACACGACAAAAAGTAGAGCAAAGCTCTGAAGTAGGTATGTGCCTGTAAAAATGTTTTTTATTTATGTGTGTGTTCTGGTAGAAAAGTTCAGTCACTTTTACGATAATATATTTTGGTCATCAGTTTTTTTGTTTTTTGTCGGCATAAAAGCTAAAAGCCTCAATTCTACTACTTTAAAACGTTCAGAAATGTGTCTCAGTAGCCTGATTATGTGTAAATGTCACATAATTAAAATCAGGCCACTGAGACAAGGTTGCGGATGTTTAAAAATATCAGAGTCGATGCCCTGATGGTAAGCGGTCACTACATCAATTGACACTTGCAACACCATGGGTGTAACTGGCGTTGCCTGACCCTAAAACCTTTACTTAGATTTCCATGCCCAGTAATTTTACTGGATCTCAATCTCATACACTTAAAAACATAAGCAATCCAGGACATGACATAGACGCTAGAGATAAGTTAGTAAGAAACATTAAATATATTAAACGAATACTAGATACGTCAGATACAAGAATATATAGTTGGCAGGGGCCAATTCTTCGTGTAACAATACATACAGTTTATGATTATCTCAGAACTCATTAAATAACAAGCTACAGAAGGACCACTCTTTAAGTGGCAGCCTTAACTTGCAAGTGGCATTCCTGGGAGCTTTCAAATATTTCAGCGCGCCCGCCGCCGCTTTCGGTCGCCTCGCTTCAAGAGGAAATCGTTATTTTAACGAGTGGACCTTCTGTGGTTGCCCATTTGGTAGATGTGGGCCGTGTCAGCGCCGGATCGTTGGGTAACGGCACCCAGCTAATTATCTATTAGAGGCAACAATGGTCGCACGTCGCCGGCGCGGTCACGTCGCGTCGCACGCACCCGCGCGCCCGCTGGCTCCGAGCCGAGGTAGCTTCGAGCTTGCAATACTTTGCTGAATTACCCTTCACCACGATCAAATTTATGGATGAAAGCACTTGAGGTAAAGACTTGTGCATGTGTTTTAACGTAAGTTAATAAAATGGTTTATAGAATAAATTATCTCCTAAATAGTTTAAAGTTTACACACTGTTGTGTGCTACGCTAGCTTTAACAATAGTTACACATACCATGTAATGTGACATAGAAAATAAATAAATACAAAAAAGTTTAACTGTCTAACTAAAGGAACATTTTATTAGTTTGTTTCGATGCTTAATGAATACCTACATATTTCTGGCAATTATATTGCGAATTTTATTTTAATAAACAAACTGGCTTTGTGCCCGAAACTTTTCAACGCTTCTTCGGTATAAAAATTCATTCCTACCACCAACCAATTGACCACAACACTGCAGGGAATCAGAACCTGGACCTCTGGGTCTTGATCCAGTTGTCTTACGAAAAGACTACAGAGGGGGAGAGTATTAAAGGTTATAGAACTTTACTTCTCATTAAAACCATTACAGTCACTTGCATAAATATAATAGACACTATTTATATATTAATACGTGAAGCAAAAACTTTGTACCCCTTTTTACAAAATTGCGCGGACGGAGGAGTATGAAATTTCGCACGCTTATAGTTTATATAGAGAAGGATTTCAGAATGTTATTATATTTTTAAAATTATGTATAAAAAATAGATTAAATCAACAAAACAAACATTACACACTCTACCATGTATTTGACACACACGCATATGTTTGACAACCACGCTTAAATATTCTTTAAAAAAATTCAAAAATGGAAGAGGAGCGGCCGAAATCTGTCAATGCCAATCCAAACTCACATTCTATCTTTTTAGGGTTCCGTAGCCATTAAGATTTTCACACAAAAATAGAAAAAAAAACAATAAATTTTGGGGGTTTCTAATATGTTTTTTTTCTAAACTGAATAGTTTACGCGAGAGACACTTCCAAAGTGGTAAAATGCGTGTCCCCCCCCCCCACTGTAAAATCTAAAATAAGAGAATAATAAAACTAAAAAAAATATATGATCTTCATTACCATGCAAACTTCCACCGAAAATTAGTTTGAACGAGATCTAGTAAGTAGTTTTTTTTAATATGTCATAAAGTACGGAACCCTTCGTGCGCGAGTCCGACTCGCACTTGGCCGGTTTTTTAATTTTTCATTGCTTAGGATACAATCCGTGCAGCCTTAATAAAATTACGGTCAAATTTCGACCACTGGGCGACCATTCGTTTTAATAATTGTCTAGTCTCTCACTAGACTGGGTGGCAGACAAACTCAGTGTTTCTTTTATTTATTTCGAATCATCTTGTATAACATGCTATTTGTTTTTATACTCTACTAGTGGCCTGTTCGCGACTTCGTCCACTTGATTGAACAGTGTATCCCGTGATGGTTTTACAAGCTCGAAAACCTTTTATTTTTTATTCTTTAATTAAACCTGACAATTACCAACACAATAAAAAATGTATCAGCTAAATCAGTCGAGCCGTTTTCAAGTGATGCTATAAAAATATATATACAATGACTAGGTATATGGCAATGGATTTTAATGATTATTTTTGTAGAAACCATCAATTAACTGCAACTTTCCCTCAAAGCCCTTGATTTGTTTAGTTAGTCACGTCACAAATTGTTTTAAACAACCGCCTTCCGTAAAGGTTTTAACTGGTTCCCTAATCAAACTGCCCGCTATCTGCTACCGCTCTCTACCATAGAGTAGCAAAGAATTTGCAAGGGAATTCGGCAAGGATATAAAAAGAGAATGCTTTTAACAGAATTAATATACCTAGTTATTAATAGTCCACCATGGTATGACATAGTAAAAAGAAATTATATGTATAATATATAACTATATGTATACTTTAACGAATAAATAACCTACAATTATTATTTTATTACATTTACTTACACGATCATAAAACTAAAATACGATTCATGTAGCATAGTTATTAGAAGTTGTTTTATGTTCAGCGGCCAATGCACGGCACTATTCACACGTGACCATTGGCCGCGGTGTCCCCAATAGCTATTAAAGAAAACTTCATCAAAGTCGCACTTGATATCAACATTATCTTTTGCCCGCGACCTTGTCCGTATAGGAAACCTATAGAAAAACTAACATAGAGGTACATACGACAAATAAAAAAACTTTAATAAAATGCTTAAACGAGGTTTTAGGCAAAC
Organism: Eudonia mercurella; assembly: GCA_963082485.1. Classification (NCBI taxonomy): domain Eukaryota; kingdom Metazoa; phylum Arthropoda; class Insecta; order Lepidoptera; family Crambidae; genus Eudonia; species Eudonia mercurella. Next base: position 9,777,433 of record OY720030.1, on the reverse strand, counting down.
TTATTAGAATAAGTAGGCACATCCTAGGCAAAACGTTTTCAAGTATCCGACGGTTTATAATGGTCGTGATTACTTACTGTGCAATGGGTAAAATGTTTAAAATTCAAACCATATACGGCGACCTTAATCTGAACACTATCTACGGATTCAAATTTATGTAATCAAACTGCAAAGGTCTCGAAGTTTCATCCCCTTTTAATTTTATATTTAAAATGCCATTTTTTTAAAGGAAGTTGGATTCACTAGTCTTAACCATAATCCCAAATATATCATCCGCCATTCCCCCATCGAGGGTAAAAACACTGGTAAAAAATGTATAACTCTTGGTAATTGTAGCTTTTTATATTATTTATGTGGCAAACAAGCATGCATACGGTCCACCAGAAAGTAAACGGTTCCTGTGGCCAATAGGCAACCCCCATGCTAAAGCCTTTTGGGAAGACTTTTAATTTCACAGCCTAACCGTATGCAGGAGGAAATTATTCTAAAGGCCTTTCGCATGAACACAAGCAGAGAGGCGGAATCTCTTCTCATAGATTCGATAAAGCTTGTAAAATTGCGACCGTGACAATGTATTTGCGTTTGATCGATCAGTCAGTTCCTCCATTTATAAATGTATCTCCATCACCACCATCACCACCATCATCATCTCATTTTATGTCCCCACTGCTGGGAGTCTTCCCTGTGGATGGTCCACCAGGGAGAACGAGCCATGAAACATCACGCGGGACCAGTGCAAATTGGTATGAGTGTAATCGATGGCATAGTGAAAATCGTAAGAACTGTAGCCTAAACTTAATAAATGATACTGATTTTTATTTTTTATTTTGAACGACTGCTAATGCTTACAGGGCTTTATGCGATGAAAAATATTCGGTCACCCATCCGGTGACCGGCCTTAGCCAAAGTTGCTTAACTTCAGCACTCGCAGACCGAGCACGTTAACCACTGCGCCACTGAGCTCCATAATAATATATAAATATATATAAGGATAAAATTTAATAGTTTAGATTTATTTCGTTAAACTTTGACCTTTTGAAGCAATCCATTATTTAAATAAATTCATTTGTTAGGTGTTTCTTATAATCACTATTTCTTTTTATATGCACATGATACAAAAGCACAAAAACTATAGTGATGTGAAACAAATACAATAGAATTGATCACACAACACAAACAATATCGTCGTTGCTTTAAAAAAAACAGCCTTATAATTTGCCTAATCATCCATGGCAACAATGTGCCGTCCGCATACCAGAAGCCTTTCCACGATGTTACAATCGCGGAATTAAAAACAATATTTTATGTAGAGTAATTTAATTCCTAGCTATGTTAATGGCGCTCCGTCCGCCCAGTTTTTAAAATGCATGGCTTTATTCGTAGTTGCAAAGCGTTGCGCGTAAAAATGCTAAGGTTTTCCCTGGCCAAATGAGAGCACTATATATCTGAGCTATTCCCAGGCTACATAAACAAATTCCGATCACACCAGCGAGCGGCGGCGGCGATGCGAGCGTCGTCGCGCTAAACTTTTACCGTACAACTCGAACGCCTCTGCGAAGGCGGTGGAGTGGAAAACTACGCTTACATCACTCTTACTGCACGTTTTGAGCGAAATTGGACATGCCCGCTAAAAACAAACGAGTCAATTTCACACCGACAGACGATGACTTAGCGATAATTTTTTTGGCATCCGTACTTTTTTAGGGCCTAATGCGTGTGCATTTTTCGAATCTTTACGAGGTAATACAGTACAAAATCATTATAAACCTTATGGATATTTTAATTATTTTTTATTTTACTGTACAGTGATATGAACGCCTCAAAGTTTGCAAGACGGTAAATCTGAAACAGTTTATCTCACATGACGATATTTTTTGCGGCATTCTAAAAAAGTACAATAGCAAGAAACCTTCGAAGCAATCTCGTATTGTTTATTTCTATAGGTAACCCCTATCATGAAACAAAATATTAAGTTAGATAGATAGTAAAATTGTTATTATGACAATCATTTTTAAATACTTATAATAACAGCCGCAAGTTATCATGATAATGTCGCTGCAACGCTATCGCATCGGATGTATGTGATTACGGAGAACCGCTACATGATCGAGATGATCTGCGTGTGAACTTTACATTCCTCTCGGAGCATTGTGAGCTTGCGCTGTTTAATTACTGGAACAAAAAACATCTCACGTTAAAGCTATTATGGTATTGCTAATGCTCTTCACGAGAAAAATGAGCGTAGGAAGAAAATAGGAGCTAAAGTAGCCTATGAATGACCCGAGAGGCTATCTGCTGATATCGGTGAGTGGGCTCGAGATTCAGGCGCTCGCAGTAACGGGACCCCGCCGGCGGCTCTGCACACAAATTAATAGTTACCGCTCAAGGCCGCCTACAAGCAATCGACATAGATACATCGGTTTGTCGACTATGAGAGCACGGCGCCTTCCGACTCACGGTCAAGAATGAGGCCGAGAAAGCGGCCGGCGCTCGAGCACCCGGCGCGGTGGCACCCACCAAATTGTCTTTAATTGTTTAAATGATCGAAAGAAAGCAGGAGCTTCGTTGCTAATTTGATTTTTGCAATACACATTGTCGAATGACACGCCCGTCAATTTGTAGCTATGCTATCCAATCTAGTTGGAACTTTCTCCGTCCTTATTGGGAAAAAATGTGCATATCATCACAGTCTGGCGAACGGTTAGTGCAAGACGGCTAATTGAATCCTTATCGTTCGATGTATATGGGCCGCGTGAGTGGAAGTACTCCATTCACAAGTTAGGTAATTAATTTGAATGGACGCGGCACAAAGGTATGGGAGCGTCTGTGGCGCGCGCCGGGTGCGTGCTTTTTGTGCCGCTCGTGGGTGTACTGTTAGCCGAGTTTCGGCCAGCCAGCGGCTAACCTTGATACTTTCAGTTACGACGTCCATTTTGCACTCCTCTTGTTGCCGCTGTCATCTTATTGTGGCCGAGTTAGCTGACAAAAAATATCAATCAAAATTCTAGCACAAGAGCCCGCGGCATTCGTGCTGTCTCTTGCTCAACAGATAAATGAGAAGAGCATATAACTGCGTCGCTTTTACCTTTATAAGGCATGCCGTGATCAGTACAAATTGAGGGCTTTATTTGGATTTATGTTACGCACGTGTTTTTTGCTCGCGTGCCTTTAATACAACTCTTTCTATGTTAATTATGCTTTGGTACCCAAACATTCAAACGTTACACTTAAAAACATATCAAATTCAACTGTTACTGCATTGAAATACCTCTGTGAAGCCAACAAATTAGTTTAAAGCTACAGACTTGATCGGGATTTTGTAACTTAAACAATTAGTTACTGTCCTGATTCAAAATAATGTTTTATACTATAATAATAATGATTTAAATAATGTTTTATACTCAATTCTTTTCGATCTTGATGTGTTTTATGCATGCTGTCTGCACATACCTTGGAAGTGCAGTCTACCAATGTTTGTACAAGCTGAAAATAACCATGTAAACGCTGTAATTCCGTTTTGTGTAGCTAATAAAATAAATTAAAAATTTAATTTAATTAATTCATTCGGTAGGTTCAATCGCTAACCGCTTCTATATGTCGTGGTTTACCCGAACCAGTAACAGCACAACGTTTTGTGAAAAAGATTTAAAAGTTTGCAATTTGACGTTAGATATTGGAAGATTTAATAAACACTTTGAAGAAGTAAGTCTCTATTAAGTCTTTTAAGTCATAATTAACTATAACTTGTCACCCTCACCTTACAATGATATTATTTACTGAGACTATTACAGCTTACTAAGCATAAATGCAAAAAGTTGCTTATGCGGAATAAATATACAAACTAGTGGAAACATTATTGTAAAATATTCATATATTTTTCAGAACTAACATAAAATGTAGATAAATACACTAACACTACAGACAGACTTTATTTTAGTCCCTATTTTTAACAAACTATACAGCTTGTCAAATTATAAACAACAATTCGCCATAAAGTCCATGTTTTATAATAAAAACCCAGGTTTATACTAACAGCATCTCACAAAGAGTAATTTTACAATCACGAGAACTATGAGGTAAGAAACGAGATATAGCTTGCGAAGTGCAAGTTCAGTGACTTTAACTTCCCTTCGGTGGTCGCAAGAAGCTGCACTCGCGTTCCGAGAACCTGTTTGAGCATCCCAATATTGCGGTTGGGGAGATTTCGGTGGCCAATTAAGTGTAGTTGCGGGTACCGCGATGTGAAATTGGCACGTATCGGATATTCAGCCAGCTCAGCGCCGGAGTCGTTCGTGTTACATAACAATTAGAGTGCGGGGCAAGCGGCGGGCGCCCCGCTCGCTGGCTGCGCGGGGTCATTGGCAACGCGGCGCTGGCTGCCACTTAGGTTCAAGGGTATGTCGGCGCGGCTTACATGACGATGCATTTGCAATACGCCACCCGACCGATACTGTCGCAATATGTATCAAATCTAATCACCTTACCTTTTACCTACTTGAACCTCTCTTAATTTAAGCATCATAGTTAAAAAATATAAACTTTTTTGTAATCTAAATAGCAATATTTGTTTGTTGCAGGACTTTGCCGAGCATCCGACTGATGGCGACAAGTGAAGAGTTTTAGATCTAGTAAAAAAGTAGGACATAGAGGCACAAGAAATGAAGATTCAGGATCGGAGCGTGCGGTTGAGACACTCGGTGTTGCAAGCATAATAAGCAGCGTAGGCAGCTTTCTATCAGGCATAAAGGCTGTATGCTCATTTCTCAGCACACATTAAAAAAAGAATAAAAAAGTTAATAGTTAAGTGATGACGAACATAATATAGAAGAATAACTCATCTAAAAATAGAAAGCTACAGTAGCAAATAAAATAAACTTTTGCCTGTGTTATCTGAGGTTATGGTAGCAACGTAGCAGTAGATGAAATCCGTTACACAAACATTATAAAAATAGGTGTGTCAGTTCACGCTTCTTTATGATGTGATAAACACAAACGTACACACCGCTAATAAATACGGCTTGTTCCAAAAAGTTCGGTAGGCCAGTGACTCATCTTAGTTTGCTCTCTAGAATGTTTTTTTGTATTGACACGGAATACTTAATAGTACAGGTAATTATTGCGCAACAGCAATCATTCAACAAAGTAACAATATTATACTTAATAATATCTACTGACTTAACGACTTAGGGACTATCAAGCAACGAGCCTTCTCTTTCTTCAAAGCCTGGCAACGCATCTGCAATTCGTCTGGTGTAGCGACTGTCCATGGGTGGCGGTAAATTGCTTCCCATCAGCTGACCGACCTGCTCGTTTGCCACATCTTGCATAAAAAAAAGGTTTTCCATATAGTATTTTTGTATATAAAGTTAAGAATTATATAAAACTATAAAAGTATATCCCAAGATAAACTCATAAAAAAACAGGACTGAAGAAAGGAAGATTAATTATAACAAATTAGTTTTATAAATGCATTTTATATATTAGACGTTAAGATTAATTTGAAATCTTATTAATTATTATGAGCTTACCAACCTATGAGTCAATTAATGTATTCAAAATTAAATTATCTCATATGCCAAGTAGCTCTTCACTTCAGAGGCTACTCTCGCTCGCTGCAACACAGCATCATGTGTACTCGCCGCGGTCCGCAGTTGGGTCATTAGCGGGCTCTCACGTCTAGTGCATTCGCTAATTTGTCATCACTGGCACCGGCACTCGGATACTGGATAATCGATTATATATACATCACTACTCTGTGGTGTCTTTTATGTTATTTTGAGATGAACGTGCGTTAACTCTCTTTTGCCTTCGTCGCAAGCGTTATCGTAGTCAGCCGCTTGCGTGAACTGCTCGTCAATGCGCGTAAAAACTTAAATGTACAAATTTCTTAAAGCGCGTTCTTTTGAACAAAGCTTTACTAAGTTCAATCATGTACCTATCTACTAATCGATTTAGTCGTGTTTCACATGTTCTAAAAAACATGTTGTAACTTGTATCCTTCTAATTGTGGCGGATGTGAATGTCTCTTATGTAACGTCTTAAGGATCGTATCATGCCATTTTAAGAAATAATCGATGGTAAACATCATGTTTTTAAAAAAATTTCGTCTATTTTATCATTATATTTAAAAAATCAATCGCTAGATCTTCTTTAATTGTCCATAAAATTTGAAATAACATATATGGTAACATTATGCAAATTAAAACGCTTTTCGTAGGTCCAATTCTCGTACTACATAGGGGCCCGCGGTCGGTCTTAATTAAGTATAATAAAAACTCATAGCTGAATGACGAATTCTTTCTGAACGTATAATATTCATAACAGTTTTATTGATACAATTGCCTGTCCAACTGGTTAGGCCGAAAATGCACATTTTATTGCTTTTCCAAATTGTTCTATCACAGTTTTAATATTCACCTAAATACCGTGATGATTTTATTGCGGATGGGGCTGGGCGAATTAATAGAGCCCAAGATTTATATTTTTACGTTAAACTTAAAAGCGATCCACTTAACTATTATCTTTGATATAAAAAGGCTTAGCAGTAAAAATAACCTATTAAAATATTTAAGATTTCTTGAAACCTCCTATCCTGTATATTTCATATTAATGAATCAAAACAAATGTTTAACTTTTAAGAATTACTTCACTGAAGGTACATTGTCACCCGTATCCGAATAATTTCAGGTAGGTATTATTCCGAAGACCTCGAAATGCACTTTAATGTAGAGTGCCATACAAGGTCCTCTGAATAACTACTTAATTTCAGAGGTTGAGTAAATACTCATATATTCCTGAAAGTTTTTTTCATGCATAAAAATAAAAATAAAATTACATTGCGTGCGTTTTAAATACATTGTCTATGGCCCATTCTCCATGTGCAACGAGGCACTTTAGCAAGGCCTTACTTCAGAAGTTGGATGTGACGTTTAAAGGCCTATGATGATACCTTTTAAATCAGAACTAGTGTAGCAGAAAGCAAGAAACTAATAGACATTAGGATAATAGCCATCTTAACGAGAGAACGAAGAAGTGCAGGAACTTTACTTCGAAATATGAATTGTTAAACTATTTTCTCAATACATTTACATGTGTTCTGTGTGTTGCGTCAGTGGAGAGGAATTTCGCGGACGGAGCCCTTCGCTGATCGGTGGGTAATTGTAACGAGAATGATGCTCACCTATGACGCATTGTTGGCGGTCCTATTCTATAGTAGGGATGTTAATAGCAAACATCACGAGTAAAAATAACAGCGAAAACTTTGAAAGAGTTCTGTTGCCCTAAAAGTTTAAGGCAGTTATTTGACAGCATTTGCCTTACTGAATGCGAGGTAAGCGACGTTTGCACTGCCAATTTCGGGTTGAGTGACTAAAATAGAAATATTTAGAGCTCTTCCGTGCTTTGGAAGGCACGTTTAGCCGTTAGTCTTGTTGGCATGCTATGGCAATCTCTACGTTAATGTTAAGTCTAAGTTTTACCTATGACTGTATTCCAATAATGGAGGTGTTTGCCCAGGAGCAGGACAGTAGAACAGGCTAATTACTATAAAACTCAAAATGTGGGCGTCGTCAACCCTATGCTCCAGCTTTACTAGCGCTCGCCAATTCTTTCAGTTTCTACTATAAATAACTATTAATAGACGCCGGCCGCGAAAAGCAATCTCGCTGGATGGCAGCTAAAAACCCATAGCTTACTTTATAACGAAGCTCATTAACGCAGACAATTACACTAAAACACATTGAAAATGCACCAGCTTAGAGTCCTTTCTCCTTTAACGCGAACCCGGGAGACCATAGCAACATTGTATAATTATTACATAATTGTATAATCGATTGTAATAGCGGAGTAGACATTTCATTTAACATAACTGAATAGCTTCTCGCTCTATATCGACAACAGGACTGCTATTAGCTACAATAAAGAACGGTAGGCGTATTAAACGATTTCAATGAAGGCAAATAAATATAAGTTGTGAGCGATCCAGAAACTAATAAATGAGCTTCTCTTGTGGGTTTATGAATATATAATGCGGTAAGGTAATTTGTGTTCAATAACTTCTTCGTATCAAGCTATCATGTGCAGGATAAGTTAGTGTCATCTCGTTTAGTTGTCTAACGAGGTATAAGTTTGTGTAAAAAGCAAGGCGAAAATTTGTGAGCGAGTGTTTTGCTTACCCATCCGGTACTGAATACATCTAAGATAGCTTTTAAGTTAAAGTCAGAACTTAGGCAACACAAGTACCTATACTTTTACTAGTATTACCCCGTCCCGCGCTGTAGGTATAATTAGCGGGCCACCTTGTGTACGACCGTGCGTACATATGGCGCGCGAGGACTTAAGTTTGTGTTACTAACTCGAGATGTTGTATAAATTACTTGACTTGACTTGACTATAACAATAAAAAAGGTATCAAATCTGCTGCTTTACCCCATAGTAAATCATTGTTATAATGTTTTTAATCTAAATCCAAAAAGCTTTCCATATTTAAAACGATTACTTTCTTGTTCGTCACTGATCCGCTTCCATAATATCAGTTACTCAAAAATTTACAAACAAAGTTGTATGAGACTTAGTTAAAAATCTTTCATATCTAGTAAATGAGTGATACAACGCGAGCGTTGATGTCTAATACATGGCACGTGGTGCGCTTGCGCGTGACAGTAGTGATCTCCACTATGAATGAATTACCACAGCGCGAATACTAAGTGTGAGCTTTATTTACCATTTGATCTCGGTAACGAGAACGAGACAATTTTCGTTTCAATTAAATTTTGCAAAACCAATGTAACGAATAAATTAATAATGCAACTCAAGTCGTTTTTCAACAAGTGCATGTTTTATTTGACATTCGATCCCCTTAATGAAAACGAGAATTTGTATGGCATTGAAGTAGCTGCTTCTTGTGACAAACGAGGAGAGTTGCAAAGCTAAACAAATTTTCGTTTCGTTAACATGATCGAATGTCGAATTTAAGTAGGCCGAATTAAGCCAACAGCAAACTCTCTCCAAAAATAAATGTCGATTAAAACTCGCACTAGGCACCCAGATCCCATAAAAATTTCGTTTTCGTAAACGTAATCTAATGGTGATCAAAACTTGCAGTCAGCGCTCAAAGCAATATGTCAACTGTCATAATAATAATCCTCGATTGCCACGATCTTTGACCGACTGTTAGATAGTGTTGTGGCGTAGCCAAGACTACGTTGTGGAATGTCTTTAATAAAATAATAATAAGCAATAAAACATTTACTCATCAGAAACTGCAATGGCAGTAACACAATAAAAAGATAGATTTCAAGATAATCAAATAGCTTTATAGAAATAAAAGTTAAAGACATTGTTCTGATAGTGTTCCTGACAAAGATATCTTATCTTAACTGACGTAAGACATCATTATCAAAATCTAACTTTAGCTCAATGTTTTGAGTTTTAATAAATTATGCACATAAACTAAAACCCTTTTATCCGTTTCCAATCGTACCTATGTATGTTCAGAAAAAGAGAATAAAATATAAAATACTGATACTGCATCTTATTTTATTATCCAATCCAATCTTGTTTAACCAATTACTCTTACTTTACCAAAAAAAAAACGATGATACGATTCAAGAAAACCCCAGAATGCAAGCAATATCTTCGCAGAAACGAATAAAGAATAAACAAATTTTGTTTTATTTAATACCACATGAAAGGGAAATGCGAATCTTTATATTACCAAAACGCTCGCATGTCGTCATTTGTTTGAGATCGTGTCCGCGGAGACCTTCTTCGCGCGGCTCCGATAACAAAAACCACCAAAATACTTCGCGGATGAGCTAACCCGCCCCGTCCTAACGCACGACTCATTGATTAACAACAAAAAAATTCAATCATCGACGAAAATTAATAATTTCAACCGAAATTATTGAGTTTTAAGTTTACAACGCTTTGTGTTTGTGGCCCCGCCCGCGGAGCTAATGGCTGGTAGCTACGACTGCGCAGTTAGTAAGCAATCTTAGCATCCTAGATGTATTATTAGTACTTATCTGCCTAACTGTTTCCGCACGGCACGAACTCAACATATTGCACAAATTAAGCGGGCAATTACGCAACACACTACATGCAAACATCTTCTTCATGTGTATAGTTTGGGATCAGTTTAAAAAGTTTTCCCACGAACAACTTATGGAATATTTATTGCCATGGCCTAAATGGATTATAACATTATTAATAGTTATATATACGTCGGATCTCAGACGATCCCGTAATAGCTATTACACATTACACATTCTAAATAGCACATGATCTGAATTAACAGGTAAAATAATAGTTGTCGTTTTACGATCCGATATAAAGTACCATTATAATTCTTACTCAAAGCTCCTATTAGTATTCTCCAATGGTTATTAGCTTTTTCTATTTAAGTATAAGGTTGATAAGATATTCTAATATATGTACCTATATTTTAAAAATAGTTTACAGTATTATTTATATGTTTTTAAATATATAAGCTGTTTGCCGCTCATGTAGGCTGGGGGAAACTTAATGGTTCCTCGAGACAAAGTGACCGAACAATATCCAGAGATCCTCCTCTCTTACTATATTCTCCGAGGCGTACGCGTGTTTCTTGTATCTTCTACCTTATCACTACTTATTTATAATTGAAAATCGGTCCACAATAGACAGAGAAATCGATGAACATACATTAAAAAAAATCGAACAGTGGAATATAGAACCTTCTCCTTTTCTTTTGAAGTCGTTTAAAAAACTAACTAGTTTAATTTGATTAAAAATAAAACCTATTTCATTTTCATGTTTCACCTTATCATTATTTACCTTAAGGTGAGCTGATAACCAAGCTTTCCGTTGTGTATTAAAAAAAAGCACAACAAAGCCCGTGTAGGGTCGTCCTAAGGAAAGTTAATAATCTGTCTGTCTTGTCAAAACTATACCAGGATTGTATAGTAAAACTGACTTTAGTTTGCAATAAAGTAAATAAACATTGCCACAGCGGCCATTAAGTTACTAACAGCGATACTATATCTATTGCAGCATTAGTAACGCAGCTCACGGTGTGACATTAGGGCACTTCACAGGCAGAGCAACTTAAGGTAAAGAAACTTTCAACTTAGTTGAAGAAACTATCAACTTTTTAACATTTTTGTCGTGAAAGGTTGCCAGTTGCAGCAACAGTTTTCGGTGGCTGCTATGTTAACCCTTAACTACCTTCGTGGGGTAAATTTTTACCCCAACCGCTGATTTCTCGTTCGTAAAATTCCTCCTATTGTGATCAGTGCGTCGTCGCTTCGTGTAATCTCAGTAGTGGCCGCGTTACCACGGCAGGCGGACGGGGAACGCGCTGCGGCTTCTACTTACAATAGTACGGTAGGTGTGGGGTAAACTTTTACCCCACGAAGACACTTACGTAAGTTTTTTACTTTTTCATACCTAAGGACTTTATGAATATTTTCATTACTTGTTAGGCATGAGTTCGATATATCAAAACGTAACCAAAAACGGATATGAGTCCTATATCAGTAGGTAATTATTGGGCATCCTGGAACACTTTTTTTTTTCACTCCATTGATCTCACTGCCGTTCGAGCAATGTCGTAAAAAAGTGTTCCAGGATGCCCAATAATCATTTATGAAATGTTGTGCAGACTTACGGAATATTGTATCTTTTCCATATTGAGTCACCAAAATTCACTGTTTTTATCACTATGATACACTATTAGCTAACCAAAACCTAAATTTGGATTACGCACAGTAGCTACCACTATGAAATTTTTCATTTTCGTCTAGGCTGGTGGCACCTAACAGCAAGTTTTTGTCGTGATCTGGTAATGGAATATGATTTTTCAATTTTTCCCAGTGGCTGATGCTAAGGAATAAAATCTAGGCCGATTGCTCATGCCTGTCGCCCAGTGGCTGGTGGCATCCAGATATTATTCCATTAAAAGTATCTAGGCCGATTGCTCATGCCTGTCGCCCAAGGGCTGGTGGCATCCAGATACAATTATTCCGTTGAAAAGTATCTAGGCCGATTGCTCATGCCTGTCGCCCAGGGGCTGGTGGCATCCAAATACTTATCAGCGTAATAAATAGCATAGGTAAATCGATCATTCATACCCGATAACAGATGTTAACAAAAAATTTTACGTATAGGCTGGTAGCCCCTAGACAGCAAAATGATGATTTCATTGCGAAGCCAGTGAGTGATGGGTGGTCACCCATCTATCCAGGATTCCGGTTTGTTTAGCCAAAACTTTCACATCACTTGCACTAGGTACATGCACCGTACACTAACAGCGTGGGAATGGTTTATGTTACTCTGTAGTACCTGTGAACCATGAACGATGCAAAGTCAGCTTCTTCGTACACGCGTGTGTGTGTGTCCATACTTGTGTTACGTTGTTAAAAATAGATGACTATAGGAATGTCAATTGTAATACTTATGATATAAAGAACCAATTACATCTACAAAGTAAAACTAGTTTTATGCAGTAAATGTAATAAATTGTAATTTAAGCATTTAAGTACATTGACGTACATAGTAACAAGAAGTCAGGGGAACTTGAAAATTGCATTTATGCAAATTTGATGTACAAGCTCTATCCTATGGTTCCATTTGTGTTTTTTATCATTAAATTGTATTATTAACAAAAGCGATTTAGTTAATTATAAGTAAATACATATTGGACAACATCACACACCTACATACTCAAATCCCAAAGTTAGTAGCTTCAACACTTGTGTAATGGAAATCAGAAACACCAAACAAAAAAAAAAAAAAACACACTTATATTTGGGTGCGGTAATCGAACTCGCGACGCGACCCTTGCGTAATACGCAGATTCTATTCGGACGATAGCCGACCTACACTATACACGATACTTATACTTAGATAATAAAACAAATGAATGAGTCCTAAAATCGCGAATTAATGGGATGGCTTTTATTGATTAAAATTGAATTTAAAATTATAACATGCACTAGTGTGCATATTACCTATACATGTTGCACACTACAATAATTGTCAACTCTACAAAAACAAAACTTAAGTAACGAAAGCAAACACTAAAAAAATAAAAAAAAACATCCTTAGCCCAAATAGTACTCAATACTTAATATTTAATAGCACCGGGAATCGAATCTATTGATGGTATAGGCCACCGGCCGCTATGCTACTTGGTAATACATTATAAGTGAAGGCAATAAAGATGTGTACACAACAGTGTTACAATAATGCAATGACTTTTTTAATGTTGCACTTTTTTGTATTTATAGTTTTACACCTTTATCAAATCAACTAGCTGTACCCGTGACATCGTTTGCGTAGAATTAATTTGGAATAAATAATGTAGATAATTATTACTAAATATATGTGGTGCCATAGTAAATACTGATTTAATAACAAGTTGTAGAGTACCAAAATTTTATAATCGAGAAGAAACTTATAACATCGTATATATCATTTATTTATTTACTGTTATACACCAATAACATTAATTATTTATTCAAGTACAAATCTTAGCGATAGCATCACAATTGTGAACTCTGCCTTACAGGTATGTTTATCGTCAATATGTGTGCATCGAATTCTCAGATTCGAATGAAATATCATGTAACATGAAACTTTTGTTTTTCATTTATAATTTTTTGCAAACGTTTCAGAAAAAGTTGAGATTCTAAACTGTTTTATTTAATATTAATTTGTATGGTTATTAAATACCCTTTACGACGCTAAGCCATTGTAGGTTAAGGTATGCTTTGTAATATTTTTGCCTCAAGGTTTACGATATATGTAAAATTCCCTATTTAATCTTTAGTACATCTAAATGCGGTTCATATCTTTTGTCGACTCCGTGCTCTTGATAATTCTGACCGGGAAACAAGTGACAACAAGTGCGCCGAAATTGCTGCCCGTCGCTAGCCAGCCACAGCCACCGCCAGCCGCCAATAGCCACCGCCCGCTCGCCCTAGCCAGCTGCTGCGCTACTCACCGAAGTCCCGCTAGCACCACGAAGATCCCGCGCAATTGCAATTATGTTCGTAAGTTTTTAAACTGTCTCGGATAATTTTTATTATTTTAATTTTAGCATTACAATGCTATACTTATGTAGTTAGACCCCGCCTCGGTTGCTCCTACTACGCTAAACGAGACTTACCGGCCTCGGTAGCTTAGTGGTCAGAGTATTGGACCGGTAATCCAAAGGTCGTGGGTTCGATTTCCACTCGAGCTTCCTGAGACTGGTTGATTTTTTCTAGTAAAATTTTATCTTGTCTCAGATAAATTTAACTAATTATTATCCCGTGTATGCATACTTAATTATATTTTCATTTGGCTTTCAGGTCGGACACTGAGTACAAGCGCACCAAGGAGACCAAGAACAAGAAGCAGTTTGCCAACAACTTCCTCTCGGACAACGACGAAGGATCAACGACTTCTAGTAAAAAGTATGTGTTCGAAAAATATATATATATTTTTTTTAATTCTATTGTTGCTGTACTCACGGTGGCAGATCAACCTACCCAAAACTGCCAATTTCTACAATCAATTTTGAACTTTATTGTCTGGTTATAAGGATACATATACATAGGTACATTTACGTAAAAACGTGTTTCTTTTGAAATCGTTGATAGTTTTAAAAACTTATGAAGATTAGTTTCAGCAGTTGAACACAGTTCCCCTATACAGAGTACTTATTTGTTTTTATTTTTTATTTCTAGTATCAAGAAAAAAGAAACAAAATTGCCAGTGAAGAGGAAGCTACCGAAAAAGATATCGTCTACAACGAAGAAATCGACCGGGTGGCGGCTTGATTCAGACAGTGAAGACGAAACGGCTGCCCAGCACGCGGCTAAACAAGGAACCCTAACGTCCTCGCTGTCGCGCCGGGTGGCGGACGGCGTGCTGCGGCGCACCGCTGACTTGGATGGCGACGTATTTATAGACCTCAAAGTCTACAACGTAAGGGACATCTTACCGGTAGAGCCTAAAGACCGATGGGAACACGCGGTTGTCTCTTTAAAGTTTCAATGTGACTCGGAATGCTCCCAAATGGTTCAGCTAACAGAGGTCATAAAGGACTGTAAGCGGCATTTCACCAGCGAGGGCAATTTTTTTAAAACTTAGTAGTTTAAGTCGTTTTTAATATTAGTTTTTCTTTTTACTTTTTTAAAATTAAGACAGGTTTAGTGTTAGTTTTGTTAACTTTTTAATTTTGTAATTAGGTATCATAAGATTTAAAACTAATAAATAAAATAAATAAAATAAAAAAAAAAATCTTCGAGAGTAAACCTCATTAATTAGTATTAATTACAATTCTTACTTACCTACTAATGCTGTCACTAAAAACATAGGTAGGTAAAATACGTTTTAAATACAGATGCTTACTATCTTATCTACATAATTAAACTAGCAGCCTCCAACAGCATAGCCTCTTAGCAGTTTAGTTTAATTGTTTGTTTGTAATAAAATATTGAGTTTCTGAAACCGACATGGCAAAGAGAACAGTTTATTGCACAGTTTGTGACATATCTATTAAAAGTAGCGCTTTCTCAGCCCATTTACGAAGTACAATACACAAAAATAATAATTCTATTGAAGTAAGTAGTGGCATTGAAAAAGTAAGTAGTGCATTCCGCAGTCGGATTGCATCGTATCGGGTGCGGCCGGGCTCGGGGGGAGACGGTGACGTCAGAGATCGCAGCACGTGCCCGCCAGCTGTGTTTTTACGCGGGCTCCGATCTCGTGTGCAGGAGTTGCTATCTGCGCGACAAGCTACCTATCATTCTATTAAAGTCAATTTTGAATTTTTTGCTGATTTTGCTTTACTTAACAGCACAAGTGAAATAAAATCATTCGCAACTGAAAACGTGATATTTCATCAGAATTATTGTTTTAGTGAAATATATTCGAACGCAGTCGATACTATTGTAACAAAGATTGACGAATTTCAAGAAAGAGATAGTGGTTGGGCTTTTATAAGCAATTTATACTTAGAAGTCAATATTAACAAATATAACCCATTGAGGGCTGGTCAATTTATAGAATTACCGAAATGTTTAAAATCGAGACACGCATGCATAAATATTCGAAATAATGATGCGTTCTGTTTTTTGTGGAGTGTAATGGCTGCGTTATTTCCCGTAAGCAATAATGCCCATCGCATATCATCGTATCCGCGCTACGAAAAAATTCTCAATACTGATAATATGACTTTTCCTGTAGGGTTTTTGGACATTCGAACCTTTGAGAAAAATAATCCTAAAATTAGCATAAACGTGTATGGTCTAGCAAACAAGTCACAGATTGTCGGTCCTCTGTACAAAACAGAAAGTAGAAAAAAACACCATATCAATTTACTACTATTAGAAAAGGGTAATTTTAAACATTATTGTTTAATAAAAAATTTAAATAAATTATTAAGACCCCAGTTAACAAAACATCATTCAAAAATATATTTTTGTGACGACTGTATGATATTTTTTAATAAAATGGAAACATTTGATGCTCACATTTGTAGCGGTGTTCGGACTATGCTACCGGATCAAGGAACCGTAATACAATTTAACCATTTCGAAAGAATGCAAGATATGCCGTTCGTTATTTATGCGGATTTCGAATCTTTATTAGAACCCAAATCGAGTGGTGACGGGCTAGATTCAAAAAATACAATTGTGTTAGAAAAACATTTGCCAGCCGCTTTTGCGTATTATATTGTCTGTTCGTATGATAGCTCTCGCAATAAATACGTATCGTATCGTGGAAAAGATTGCGTTGAAAAATTCATAGAATTTCTCAAAAAAGACGTAAAAGAAATAAACAAAACTTTAAAAAAAACCATTCCAATAACGTTATTATCAGCTGAAGAGCAAGAAAATTTCGATAAATGTAAAAATTGTTTCCTCTGTGATCAGTTATTATTGGACGATAAAGTCAAAGATCATTGTCATTTGACAGGCAAATATCGAGGTGCGGCACATTCTTACTGTAATCTACAGTTTTGTTTACCTAAATTTGTTCCCGTATTTTTTCACAATTTAAGCGGGTATGACAGCCATTTATTTATTCGACAACTAGGAGATACCCCGGGTGGAATAAAAGTCATTGCCAAAAACAAAGAAAATTATATATCTTTCACGAAGTTTTTTCATATGAAACTTCAGGAATATTTTCCAGTTAGATTTGTAGATTCATTTAAATTTTTAGGTACCAGTTTAGGAAAACTTGTAGGTAACTTGACTAGTAATGACTTTGCGCATTTGTCTTATTTTTTCCCAAATAAAGAGCACTTTGATCTAATAAAACGCAAAGGCGTGTATCCCTATGAACACATGACGAATTGGAGTTGTTATGATGAAGATGTGTTACCGCCGCGAGAATGTTTTTATAGTACTTTGACTAATGACACCATTTCCGAATCGGATTATTATCACGCTCAACATGTTTGGAAAACGTTTCATTTGAAAAATCTAGGTGAATACACCGACTTATACCTTAAAACAGATGTAATTTTACTAGCAGATGTATTTGAGAATTTTCGTCTAACTTGTAAAAATAATTATAGGTTAGATCCTGCATTTTACATGACCGCTCCAGGACTAAGTTTCGACGCAATGTTACTTAAAACTAAAGTGAAATTACAACTTATTGAAAACCTAGAAATCGTACGTATGATTCAAAAGGGCATTCGTGGTGGGGTATGCTTATGCTCCACTAGGTATTCCAAAGCGAATAACAAATATTTGTCAAATTATAATCCGTCCATCTCTGATAACTATTTATTTTACATTGATTGTAATAATTTATATGGGTATGCAATGTGTTCATACTTGCCCTATTCTGATTTTGAGTTAATCAGTCAAACGGAAATAGATAAACTTAATATTCTCCAAGTACCCAATGACTCGAAGTATGGGTATATTTTAGAAGTTGATTTGGAATATCCGGAATACTTACATGAGTTGCACAATGACCTTCCTTTTTGTCCTCAGAAGTTTACACCACCCGGATCAAAATATCCCAAATTGATACCTAATTTGTACGATAAATTTAATTATGTAATACATTACGTACATTTAAAAACGTGCTTACAACACGGTTTAGTATTAAAACGTATTCACCGAGTAATCAAATTTAAACAAAGTCCTTTTTTAAAACCATATATAGATTTAAACACAGAGTTACGTCAAAAGGCTAAATCTACATTTGAACAGGATTTCTTTAAATTATTAAATAACAGCATTTTTGGGAAAACATTAGAAGATACTGAAAAAAGACTCAACGTTCATCTGGTTAATCAGTGGAATGACACCAGAAATAAAACAAAAAAATGTTACACAGCCGAACAATTGATATCGAGGCCTAATTTCCATAGTTCCACGGTTTTTACGGAAAATTTTGTAGCAGTGCAAATGAAACCAGAGTTAATTACTTTGGATAAACCTATCTATATAGGATTCGCTGTTCTGGAAATATCTAAAAATCATATGTATGATTTCCACTACTCCACAATGAAACCTTTTTATGGTTCTCGTTTAAAATTATGTTACACGGACACTGACAGTTTTTTGTATAGTATAGAGACACCTGACATATATAACGATATAAAATTAAAGTTTCAGTCGTACTTCGATACTAGCAATTATACTAAAAATAATCAGTATAATATTGTATGTCGAAACAAAAAGATTCCTGGGTTATTTAAGGACGAGCTAGGCGGGCAACTTATTGTTGAATTTGTAGGACTGCGATCGAAGTTATATTGCGTGAAAACTGAAAATAACGAGTTAAAAAAAGCAAAAGGAGTAAAGAGACCTGTAGTCAAAACTCTTACTTTTAAAGATTTTAATAAAGTGTTATTGCACAATAAGTTGATAAAGAAAAAGAATGTTGTGTTTAAGTCTCTGAAACACGAAATTTTTACTCAATCTGTTAACAAAGTTGCCTTATCTTCAAATGATGACAAACGAATTATACTTAAAGATAAAATATCCACTTTGTCATGGGGGCATAAATCTAGTTTGTTCTAGAAAAAAAAGAAGATTTTCTAAAAGCGGTTGGAAGAGATTGCCCGGCCGCATTTACTTACTGATGCTATTGTTACACGATTAGCTATATGCTATATGCTTCATAGTTTGTATGTTGTTTTTGAATGTAAAACCTACAAGACTTATGTACCTACAAGACTTATGTATAGTTATTGCGATTTCATAACAAAAACCAACTTTATTTTATTAAATGATTTTTAATTTGTATAATATTATTACATTGTATCTAATATTTTGTATCATAGTAAATACTTTTATAAATGTATTCAGTGTATTATTTAGTAAGATAAGCTTTTTATAAATAAATATACTTATTTTCAGTAATACAAAAATTGTATTATTTCAAATATCACCATGACGTTTCCACTGTAAATTAACTACAATAAAGTATCCTACATTCTCTCTGCCTAAATATTAATGTTATTACCGTAGGTTATAATATTTTCAATAACGTAAAACCTCAGATGCGGTGTCCGAACAAGTTCAAACATGTTCATTGACACTATGTCACGTTATGCAAATCTGTAATTTGAATGCATACATCTTCCTAGATATTTGTTTTTTTACTTATTATATATTTTTCAATAATATGATACCCGGTGCCAGCAGAACAAGTCTATACATGTTCATTCCCACGATTGCCACTGTATCATGTTTTGCAATTCAGTAATTTTGATGCAGGCGCTTGTACAGTAGTTCCCACCTAAAGAGGTACTATCAATGCATATTTTTCAATAATATGATACCGCACCCGGTGTTAGCGGAACAAGTCTATACATGTTCATTCCCACGATTGCTGCTATATTACGTTTTGCAATTCAGTAATTTTGATGCATACGACAGTAGTTCCCTTCCACAGTCCAGTCAGTAGCACTTCGTTAGCCGATCTATACACAACCGAGCAACTGCCGCCCGCTGTTTAGTACCTACCTACCTTATTGCACTTCAGAATTTATTCTTTGTAAGTATTACTACCTAATATTAAGCATTTAATATTATTTATATGTTGTATAGTTTATGTTAATCAATAAATGTTTCTAATTTTTCGCAGATCATGGAAGATTCTCAAGACATATGTGGAATCTATTCTCCATCCATATACGCACAAGATCCTAATTTCTGTAGCCCTACCGAAGGCCTCGGTAAATATGTACAAGAAGCATTGGCAAAAAAAGCAGCTCTTAAGAAGAAACAAAAAAGAGATGCAGCACGAAGAAACTGTAGAGATGTGGCGTCGACTTCATATGTAATCACCAAGGATCAAAAAAAAGGAAAACGGCTGATACAAATTCAAGTAGTGGACTTGGAGAACGAAGCTGCTGCATACTCAAGATCTTCAGCAGAAACTACACAGTGCAGTGAAAATGACAATGACAATGGTTGTGTGATACTTAGTGCGCAATATGTGATGCGAGACTCTATAGATGAGATAATGGACCTCACTGAAAACTTAATAAAAAAGATTTCCAGGAAAATTACTAGTGATGATTATTTTTAGTAATTGTTACTTTATTGTTAAACTATTAAAATTTTAAAGTTATAAATTTTTTAGGTAAATCTTAGTTTGTTATTTGAAATAAATAAGTCTTAGTGGTAATCTGTAGAAAACATATAATTAAGTAAGAAGTACTTGATTTATTGTAAAATTATTAAGTAAAAAGAAAATAGTAAAAAAATCTAGTAATCTAGTGTAAAATATTCAACAAAAGATATGTAGTAAGTAAAATACTTCTATTATATTTAATTGGTAGTATAGCTAGGTTATAAACTTTTTTGGTAAACCTTAGTTAAAGAATTTCAAATAAATAAATAAGTCTTAGTGATGAGTTTGTATAAAACATAATTATGTAATAATTACTTGAAGCTAAGTTTAATGTTAAATAAAAAAACAAATTAGTATATATATATATATATATATATATATATATATATATTTTTTATGTAACGAACTGTTGTAACATTGTTAGATTTTAATGTGGTTTTAATTAAATGATATTTTAAGATACTGAAGTTGTTTTATTATTTTACTATGTGAGGGAATTATTAAAACTGAAAGACTTTTTTATTTAACTTCTATTTATTTAAATATCTGACATCGATACATTATTTTCTATAATCCATTTTCTAATGCATATAACATTTCTTAATGCACAATACTTTATATGGTTGAAACAATTGAATGAAAACATATCTTTACAGTAAAGTTTACTTAGAGTTTCTAAATTAGGTATACCTTTATCACTTATATCTAAAACATTTTCATGTCCACATAATTCTCGCACCCATTTAATTTTTTCTTCTCCTTTTACTATGATCTTGCGTTCTTTGAAGTAAGGTTTAATGAGTCTTTTAAATTCTCTGTAGTCAATATGTCCCTCACTCCATCGGTATCCTCGGTTTCTTTCTATCCACCAAACATGTTTCCTTTCTTCGAGAGTAAGTGTAGAAAATGGATATGGAGGTTTAATTAAAAATATTTGAGTGTGTTCTGATGTGCCTATAACTAATTCCTTGATAATGAATTCATTTTTCTCATTTTTAAAACCTTGCACATCCACTATTAAAACATCTTTATTCATGATAGTTTTTTAACGATGTTACTCAGAGGCTTATATTCAAATATGCAGTCGTTCAGTATAAGACAATATGCGGCGGTCTGATCAGGTATCTCTTGATCTGTTTCTATTTCAACCCGAACGTCAATTGATCCTTTTAGCGTTTCGTGTTGGCGAGAACAGTCAATAACAAATAAAGGAGCGATATCTTTGAACTCTTTCAAACTCAACAACGGCTCTGGTCGACGACCATGATAAGACTGCTGAAATCTTGCATACTGTTCGTATATTAATGAAAACTTGTTGTCAGCAAAATTAATATTCATTCCTTCATAAGGGTAATATGATGAATTTAAAAATACTTTGACATCACGAATAAAGCAATGATCGAACTCTGCCATAGACAGTGTCACATTATGTTTACGGTTAGTTTGTAAAGCAATTACTACAAATCGTGGTTTTTCAATCTGAGATGAGGTTTTTATAGACCAAGCGTGTTTACGTGTTGTGGGTAGTAATGGATACTCATACAAGTCCCAATTACGAAATGCTACTGTAATGGGACGATCTTTTTCTAAATGCTTTAATAAATTAATTCTTTCGCGGTCTGAAACTTTAATGTGAGGAACTCGCCAAACAATTTTACTTAATGTTATATCCTCCACAACTTCATCGGTATTTAGTTTCAAAGCATTGAGATTTGTGTTGCTTCTCAATAGTACTAACTCATGTTTACAGTTAATTATGATTTTTTCATAATCTTCTGCAAAACCCAATATTTTGTTTAGAGGAATTGATGCAGAAAATACTCCATTGCTGACATTGGTCGTACCTGTAGGTGACCAGCCCCAAACCTGTGCACATTTCGATTCATTTTCATTCAAGGAAAGATAAGATTTTATAGTTGTAGAAATCCCTGTATTTTTTACCTTATCTATTTCTACACCATTTAATTCATATCGAATATCTTGAAAAAGAAATAAAGCTGGATTATTAACAAAATGCACACTTGTCACTTTTTCTTGTTGTTTAGTAGTACTGTTAAACTTATACACATTGACTCTGCCCTCAATGTACAAACTGCTGAGTGCAGGCAACACATACAAATCTTGCTGATTAATAGGTATTCGAATTTCATCGTTCTTGTTAAAACTTGTTACATATGGTTTATACGAATGATATTCGAAACTTTCGATGCTGTTATCGTACGATGCCGGTTGAGTTATATTTAAAATATTCATTTTAACAAACCCAGTAGTTTTAAAAATTCCTTATTGCTTTTGGTTAGCTTCTTCTTTAAACGAAGCGGTGTTCTTTTCTGAGAGGATCTTTTGGAACTGACTTGAACAGTAGACGTAGATGGGGTTTTATTGAAATTTAACATTTTTTTCTAAAGTGTAAATACAGCTGTACTTCTTCACCGCGTAAGTTGATCTGCTTATTTTCAGCGTCTAGCAACCTTATGTTAATAGAGTTGATTGAACTTTGATTGACGGGAAAATAAATTAAGTTTTTAGGTATTTCGATGATTCTATAACCTGGTGGTACGTTAGGAACAAATTCGTAAATAATATGACTTGCTTTCCCGTTCACAAATGACCCGCTGATTACATCACATTCGATTCGCACTACAGTTGTTGATAAAATGCTGACGGGATACCGAGACTCGGTGCTTATATTAGCTGTTATTGTATCCATACCAAAACCTAAAATTTTACCAAGAGAATCATTTTTATCGAAATACACATTTTCAGAACAGTAAATACATGTTTTTAATGTATTATTATTGCAAGTCAATTTTAGCGCAGCGTCCTTAATGTTACTTTTCAAAAAGTCACAAATATCTTGAAGTTCGTAGGATCCTTCAGGTATTTCGATAATTCTATCACTGCCATAGTAAAATTTATTATTTCTTTCATCTATGTTCGGGATAGAATTAAAAGTTGAAAAATATAAGAGTCCACACTCATATTCTCCGCGTAATTGCAAGGTTGGCGAGTAATTTGTTATTAAAGATTCTCCTCTGCCAGTTATTGACACAGTGAAAGACATTTTTGTACTGATAAGTTTTTTTATTTCATTATCAATATAAATGTTTTTTCCAATAGTCTCTTAAAAAATTTAAACAAAGGTGACCACAGTTTATAGTTCCAAACTTTTGATACTGAACATAATTATAATTTATAGACATGTACCTTAAATAATTTATCAACTCTAACGGTGGCTTTAGATTGCCAAAACTATCAAAATATTCACAGTCGTCATTATGCTTAACGTAGGCTACCCAATGGGTTCCGGGATTATCAGAACTATCTAAATTTATTATAGCACACTCGATCTTTCTTGGTTTTGAAGGCAGTGCATCTCTCATGAAAACTCCTCGAAAGTGTGGAATATCAGTAGCATGCTCCAATATATCGAAATTAGTGAGAGGGCGTCTGGGTAGCCGTTTCATTAGTTTTTTGAAGGATTTAGATATAAACCAGCTCCTTTTTTATGAGGCTTGATATACAGTCCTTTTCCTAGAGCTACAGCTTCCATCATCTTGTTATGTCGTTCAGATTCTTGAAGATTTTTCTGAGCAGCCTTGTAATCATTGACAGCCTTTGCTATACCTGCTGCACCACCAGCAAGTGAACCTAGAGCTGACAATCCAGCGAAAATTGGAATAAGAGGTAAGAAACCCCCACTTTTTGGTATAGGAATACACCGCGGCAAGCGTATTCCTTTTTTATTAGTAAACAGTTTTTTTGCAGCTGCATATGCATATTTTATAGCTGTGTGATTGTCTTTAGATTTTAATTTTTTAATTTTATTTTGGATTTTTTTAACACCAGTCATAAATGAACTTACTCCAGCCCCAGCTTTGAGTTTTGCTTTCATAGTTTTCTTTACTATCCATGAAGCAACCTTTTCTCCTTTTCCAGCATCCCTCGATTGCAATCTTTTCTTAGCCATATTCAAAAGTTCTAAATCGGCGTTATGTCGAACGTGTAAATCACTGTTGTTGTATGCGATATCGTGATACATGCAAGCTTCATCCAATTTGTTTATGCCCCGGTCGCCTCTCAGTAACCGTTTCTTAAGTTTTGTTCCGGGACCACAAAATTGATAACCAGGTAAATGTAACTCAAACGGTATATTATTTATTATGTCGTTAATAATACCACTTCCTTCCTTCATCGATGTTTATCAAGTGACCGTATCAAATATTAATTCTTAATTTATATTATAACACCAATGCATTTTTATCAATCCAACTGTTTTCGTCATCACTGAGACCTAACCATTTAACAAAAAGTTTGTTTCCTTTTCTTTTTATAACCTTTTCAATGAGATATAGATCTGGAAATTTTGTTCTCTGTAATTCATAACCGTAAAAAGATCCTAAAATTCTCTGCCTATGGTTATCTTCTAAGTGGTAAGTTACTGGAGTTGTATGATTGACTTTAATAACATTAAATATTTCTGATGACCAGTTTGGGGTATAACCTTTATAAAAATCCCCTTTGTATTTACTTATACGAACATGATCTCCAACTCGCAACTTTAATTTATGGTTCATCTTGTTACTTTGTGATTTAATAATGTTAGATCTGACAACTATTTGGTTTCCTTTATTAACCTCAATTGGCTTAAATTTTGTTATTCGATGTCTAGTGTTATTATAGCATTGGACTACGTGTTTCAAATTCTTTTGCATCCATTGATATTGACCACATAAGCTAAATAGCTTGTAAAGGTGACCTTTTAGTGTTCTTATTACTCTTTCGACAATTGATGCTTTTTTTATAGAGTAAGTGGAATAATGATTAATGCTATACTTTACCATCAACTGTTTAAAGGTATCATTATAAAATTCTTTGCCTAAATCTGTTTGTAAATTTTTAGGCTTTCGAGATGAATTAGATAATATATTTTGCATTGCTTTTGTAACACAACTTTTATCTTTTGATTTCAAAGGATTAACCCACACATATTTCGATAAAGTATCAATTACGACTAAAACATATTTATATCCTTTATTAAACTGTGAGTACTTTTGAAAATCCATAAGGTCTGCTTGCCATAAATCATCTATTCTTTTTATAATTGTACTTCGACGGGGAAAATTTCTTCTCGCCGCTCTGTGAAGTTCGTCTACAATTTCTTTCTTACTCATTTTTATTTTTTTGGTTTATCAAAAAATCAATCTCTGTTTTAGTATAATATAAATCACTCAAACGATTTGAAGTCACCTTATCCAAGCTATTTAGGTATTTCTTAACATCAAGATAAACTGTTTTTATTTCGTTTCTTAGGTCTTGAACTGTTTTATCTAAATAGGCTTTATTTACTGCTTCGTCGTCTTCGTCTGGAGAGGTTAAACCTTTCAATTTTGATGATTTCAAATCGTAGTGTCCTGTATCTGACTTCACCAATGTATCGCTGAAGGTATCAATGTATTCCGCTAATCGTAGACGCTTATGAACATGATGACCAAATTTGTCAATGTTCATTGCTGCACTGATGCGTTATTCAAAGTGAACTATTTCCCTGTCAAACGTTCTTTATATTTCATATTCTTGATTATTCCTGCTTCCCACAGTTCTTCCATAATTGCGATAATTTCATTATCTAAACCGGTGTTACCTGCATCTCGTGACGCAAACAGCAATTTTAATCGATCTACCAACTCATTCGGATCGTCCCAATAAACAAGGTCTGTATTTTTCTTAACCTTTTTTAAAAGATTAATACCTTTTCCCTGTGAAAGGCTTTCCATGCTAGTAGTCACATTTTTAGAGAATTTAAATAGTGGTTTGATAATATTCATATATTTATACCCTTTATTGCTGTTTATTGGTTTGGTTGGTTCATAATTACGCCTATGGGCATTGGTGTCTATTAGTAGTAGTTTATATTTATCTAAATCATCTTCTGTGATTACATCTACATTTGGTTTCTTTTTAAACAATAGCTCTTTTAAACCAAGAGTTTTTTTATAAACACGGTTTCCAACTTTCAAAGTGCTGTCATTGTCATAAACACGAGATTTTCCGAGCATTAGTTTACCTCTGTCATGTCTGATTCCAAAAGGTATATCATTCATTACTTCAGATGATGTTGACCAAGACAAAGACTGATTTTTATAGCTTGGTGACGATTGTAGAGATTTAAACGATCCATCACTCACATTATGGTCTTGAGTAGGTGTTACAGTAAGGGTTTTGTTAGATTTTTCATATAACTCCTGATCTGGCTCATCTTCTTCACTGCTAGGTTCACTAAATTGTTCAATAGAAGAATAGGACTCCTCGCTTACATTTTTTTTAATCTTTTTAAAACTGGGAGTATCATTCTTTTCTTCCACATTGTGTTTTCCATCATTTTTACTTGTTAACAAATTAAGAGGGTCAACTATAGGTTTGAATATGGTTTCCAAGGTCATATTGCTTGTATTTTTTGCATCCTTGATCATATCTACTTTTCTCTTTACAGCTGTTGCCGATTTTACTAATTGTTTTTTTAGATCTATTTCCATGTTTTTTTTTATGAAGTTTCCTTTCAACTCCAAATCACAAAAGAAAGTGATTTATAAATAAAATTACAACGGCTTATGTATATTAATCTACCACAATGAACGTATCAAATGTCATTCTATAACATCCTTTATTTCGTTCACAATCCTTATTTATTACAATATAATTGTACGGCTTTCTCCAAACAGTTGAGCACATTACACGGAATTGAGACCATGACATGTCAGACATTACATGTTCTTCATAAACGTGTTTTAAATTTATATCGTCTTGCTTGAATAATATTATTAGGTTTGCATTGTCCCTTACAAGTTGTTTAGGTATTTTTGTATAGGTTTGATTTATATAAAAACAATCTATATTTTTATGACGTCCCATAGCAAAATAATCTCGGATGTGGTTTTGGTTTTCACAAGCAACGTCGTCAAATATGATAATTGAGTTAGCCAAAGCTTCGTGTGGACTTAAAATTTCACTGTTATCATTGTATTTGTTAAAAGATGTACCTGCTACCATATCTAATACCTTTTCTAAAAATATGTATTTAGGCTGATATAAAGATTTTGAATATACATAAAGATTATGAAAACGAGGACCGTCACAATGTAATAATAGACTAATTACTAAGTTGGTCTTTCCACAATTGGAAGGACCACAAACAATACAACGTATACTATTCGGCAACAAATTACCATGTCGTTTTGGTTCATTCGATAGCGGAGGACATATGCATTCTATTTTTAACGATTGTTTTTGTTTGACGAATTTCATAATCAGCTGCTTGCACTTGACCACAGAGTTCGAAGGAATTTAACAAAATGATTTTATAACATAGCGCCAAAACATTTAAACTCTTGAGGTGGGAGGTCAAATAAATTATAAATAGCAAACTTCAGTTCATTGGTATCCAAGAATCGATTTGCAAGTGAGTAATGCTTTTTTTTTTTTTGCACTGTATTATATTGCTAAGGTAAAGCTACTAAGTAAAAAAAAATATATATGTTATTGGGTATGAATGATCGATTTACCTATGCTTTTTATTACGCTGATAAGTATTTGGATGCCACCAGCCCCTGGGCGACAGGCATGAGCAATCGGCCTAGATACTTTTCAACGGAATAATTGTATCTGGATGCCACCAGCCCTTGGGCGACAGGCATGAGCAATCGGCCTAGATACTTTTAATGGAATAATATCTGGATGCCACCAGCCACTGGGCGACAGGCATGAGCAATCGGCCTAGATTTTATTCCTTAGCATCAGCCACTGGGAAAAATTGAAAAATCATATTCCATTACCAGATCACGACAAAAACTTGCTGTTAGGTGCCACCAGCCTAGACGAAAATGAAAAATTTCATAGTGGTAGCTACTGTGCGTAATCCAAATTTAGGTTTTGGTTAGCTAATAGTGTATCATAGTGATAAAAACAGTGAATTATGGTGACTCAATATGGAAAAGATACAATATTCCGTAAGTCTGCACAACATTTCATAAATGATTATTGGGCATCCTGGAACACTTTTTTACGACATTGCTCGAACGGCAGTGAGATCAATGGAGTGAAAAAAAAAAGTGTTCCAGGATGCCCAATAATTACCTACTTATATCATATCATATCGATATGGGAAACTTCATAACCGATATAAGAAAAACTAACACCGAATCGAAAACCAAAACTGCAAGAGAACGCGATATGAAAAAAACTCTATACCGTCACTGTAACCAATATCACCATATCCATGGAAAACTGAAACTACTGCACAACTCCAAATGTTTTGATATTCGCATCTTCCCTTTCTAACTAAGCATAATGTTAACGGTGTAAATGAGACGAAGCGAATATTCGCCACTACTTTGATATGCAATGTTGTTTCATTTGGCTTCGCACTTTATAGTCATAGAAATATGACGTAATTTGGAGTTGTGTTGTCTATCGTTTTCAGTTTTCTAAAACTAGTTATGCATATTAGAAGCAAAACTAGCAAACTATCTTACTGATATCGATATCTGAAAACGGTTTTTGATATCGATATGAAAACTGAATATCGGTTGCGTAACCGTTATTATAGAAAACCGAAAACGCCCATGTCTATTACTTGTAGGTGAAAATGGAGCGTTTTCTAAACGATGAAGCTATTGCAAGCGTACTGGCGGACGAAGAATGTTCGGAGCAAGTAAATATACCGGATTTCTTTGAAGATGATGCATCACATAATATTGTTCTGCATTTATCTGGTATCAAGGGTCCGGCCGTAGAAAAACCCAATTTATCCCCTGTCGAATCGTGGTCTTTACTTCTAACTGAAGAAATCATATTTTATGTCACAATCCAGACAAATGAAAAGATTACAGAATTGTTAGAGAAGAGTAGAAGTTCTGAATTTGATTCTGAATATGAACCAATGATAGGGCTCAAAGACCCACTGTCATATTTTTTTCATTTAAGTTTAGGAAAGCTTTGCGTTTATTTTATAAAAAATTGAATCTTTATTGATCTCAAAACGCATTTAGCTTAGCAAAAAAAAATTTTTTATTGATTTTGTTCTTAAGTATTTAAAGACATGTTTTTTCTTCTTAAAAAATGAAAACTGATTAAAAAGGTGCCATTTATGTTAAGTAAATACATGTTATAGTTCCTAATAAAGTTTATTTCAAATTAATGTTGTCTACAGTTTATTTCTATACCTCTAGTTGTTTTCATTACCTCATATTTTTAAAAATATTGTCTGTTTAACTTTGGGGTAAAAAATTACCCCACGAAGCCACACACGTAAGTTTAAATAGCGAAGGTAGTTAAGGGTTAAAATAACATTCAAAACCATAGTCAACAGTCAATTTTGCCAGTTACGGAAACTAACAACCTAAGGCGAAGGGTAAGGCACACTAGCGCCACCAATTGATAATTTGACAATTACTAACGGACCGGATCTTTTTTTAAATATTGCGTACCGTCCGATAACAGGAAAGCATCCATAGTATTTATTTCATAATTGTGCACTGTTTTTTGTTGCGTGGTTTATTCACAAAACGGGCTTTCGCAGTTATTCATAAACAATGGCCACTTTTGGTGTTAGCGAATGAATACAAAAACAAACCTAAAAGTAGTGCACAATTATTAAATAAAAGATGTTTGCCTAGTGTCGAAAGGTCCGCAATGTTTGAAAAAAAATCCAGTTTAGCAGTTATCAAATTAAATCCATTAGCGGCGCTAGTGTACCTTACCCTTCGCCTTAACACAACTAGTACAAATTTAACAGTTGCTTGTTGCAACAAGTGAAAACTGTTGTCGATCAGTGAAACTCAAAACTAGAGTCACTATGTTTGCGCAGTTTCTTTAGGATAAATTAAAACAGCTAGTTGCGAGTTGCCTGTTGCCGCAACACGGAGATCGAACTTGCTTTTTCTGCGGAGCGCCTTAGTCCAACGTTATCTATCTAGCGAAGGTGCAGTACGGGATCCCATACAAACAATTCACATCAGCCGCTGGCGAGTAGTTTACATAAAGCCATAGTAGAGTTACAGGTTTATCTTCCACTTGGAATTAACTTAGAAACATTTATAACAAACTTTATGATAGGATTTTATGTTTTTCAATTGTTAAGTACTTCATTTCAGTATTTCAGGCATGACAAAATACATTATAATGAAAGTCAGTGTTTTATCATCATCAGACTATAGGCAATAATAGGCATCCCACTACTGAGCTCAAGCCTTCCCATTTAAACTAATAGCTTATGGGGAGATTGGGCCATAAGGTACTACGCTAGTCGCTAACCTAATGCCGGTCGCTGTAGGAAATGTTTACAGAATAAAAAAATTTAACTTGAAGCGCGAAGCTTTTAAAGCTCTTCATAATGTTGGAAGTTTCTGCCGCGTATCCGTCAATACGTTAACCTACTTGTCAGTTCTTTGGAAGTTATTAAAAACTGGTCTGACTTAAAGCTTTTGCGCCGTTCAAGTTATTGAAAAGGTGTTATTACAATAAATTGCGTTACAATCTTAAAAATATATTATTAACACTGCAAATTGAGGGAATCAGTTAATATTCACCATAAGTAAACCCACTTAGTCGTTAAACGTTTCAACATTTACAACTCAGGGCATTTTGAGTAGGGTAGTGGCACCAGTGTTCGACAGGACCCAGTGATCGACAGGACCCAGTGATCGACATTTTTATCCTTTAATCATTAAAAATAGAAAAATATATATAAATAAATATAAATAATAAACAATAAATAAATATATAATAATAATAATAATAAACAATAAATAAATATATATATATTATATATATATATATATATTATATATATATATATTATATATATATATATATATATATTTATCCCGCAAGCAAACTACCGTCCACTGAAGGCGAAATTACATTTAAAATGGCGTCCACCGCTATTTGACGTCCGCATACCGGACGCCACTTTTTTAAGCGGTGACACTTTGAGCCTCTAACATGAAGCTAGCTGTAGAACGAAAATCGATGGAAGCCAAAAATTGTATGTAATAGCTGCAATTAAATACTGAATAGTTCCCAAAGAATCTCAGCAGAGGTGCGGCGCTACTGTCGTGCGTATATTCACAGCCGTATTATCGGGCTTATTTTCTGACGATGAAGTCGCGTATTTGGCGTCCGCTAATGCGACGTTGCCAGCTCTCTCAATGTGTGGTGCCTACTAAAGTACAATATTATTATCATAAATCGTATACAAGCAAAACTGTATTCATCGCCGTAGGTCACACACGCGGTGCGTGTTATGCGGCGCCCAATTTATAGTTTAAATAATCTGTAATCATCCGTATTATAGCTATTGAACGTCCGTTTATTGCTATTAGATTATGAAATGGACAGTGTTCGTCACACTGCCATCAGATCCGTGATTTGAAACGTTCTTAGTACATATAATGCGATTTTCTTATTTTTAGTATCTCTGTTCAATCAATGCAAAATTAAATTTATTCCTGATGATGATGATGATAAGTATATAACGTGATGCTCACTAAAAGTCTGAAACGATTTCGTACCTTTTAAAAGTCATTGCTTACGTTAAGAATGGTGTGCAATTTTTAATAGTAAAATTTAATAAATAACTAAAATTTAAGACACCAAGGTCTTACAGTAATAAGAGTGTTTACGAATTGTATCCGATCTGAATTCAAACCAAAACAGTGAAATGACGGTTCAAAGTAGACGTAGTACTATTTATATGAGAGCGTAAGTACCACATGAGTAAATATATTTACTCATGTGGTAGTACTAGATCCGAGTAATGCTATGCGTAAAGGCTCTAACTCTTGTTGTTGATTACTTTTACTTTTGATTGCTAGATATGGCTTCGTTAGGAATTGTTTTTTATAATGTTCAAAACTATTACGGAAGTTGTTTTATGTTTGTGATTAAAATGTTTATTTGCGTAGTTACCTTTACTTATAAGTTACTTAGGTGAAACTAATAAATTAATAATAAAAAAATTAAATGTACAGACGAGACGCTTGCACATCAACCTATCTAAAACTGTCCAATTTCTTCAATACATTTTCAACAATATACTTAATAAATTTCAAGTAAGTATATTAAAGAAATTTGACAGTTTATGGTAGGTTGATATAAAGGCGTGTGTACATGTTCTGTGTCATTGTTTATTTATTATTTATTTATTAATAAGGCTTACCAACTAAATACATAAGATTCATTTAATAATAATAAATAAATAATAATAATAAAACATTTATTCGGCTTTTCAACACATAACAGACATGGAAAAAAAAATATAACACAAAAGTTAAAATAAACTTAAAATTGCAAAAAAAAAAAAAAGAGTTACATTTTCACAGTATACGAGTAACAACAACAAAATAAACAGAAACAAGCAGAGATAGATAAATACACGAAAAGCCGAATGGGCTGATCAGCTCAGCTTAATGTTGTGGCTGATGCCTCAACGCTGGTATTCTGCTGGACCCATGACAGACCCATGACAATTTCAGAAAACATACTTTGACAAATAGTTATACTTATATGTATTTAAATTATAGGTATGAACAATATTACATTTTATCCATAAAAAAAAATAAAAAATACTTAAATGGACCAAAACTGAAAAACTCTCTAATCTATTTATAATATTAATTAATTTTGATGTTATATAAAACTACTATTGTTCCACTTGCTACCGATTTAAAATTGTTTAAAGATTATCGTTGTGTTACTTACTGTTACTTATTTTTAATAAAAAAATTTAATGTACATGTTGTGTTATTGTTTATTACCTAGGTTAGGTTCATGTCCCAAAAAATAACTATAGGATAAAATGAAGGATCGGTATTAAAATGAAAGAAAAAGAAAATTCTAAAGTTTTGATGTTTTTGCGTTAATAACGTTCAAATATACTTAAAGGTCGTAAAACGTTGAAAAAAACGTCTATTTCAGGTGAGATTCGATTCCACGTCTTCCGCATACCAGGTGGCCGCGTAACCATAGCATTGGTTAGATCCGCCGAAATTTTCAACGCCTTTTGACTTATGCTTTTATAGCAACAGTGTCTTATCAAATCTCTTTTGAATTTAGCATCCCAAGAGATTACGCAGCCACCCGGTATGCGGAAGACGTGGGTTCGAATCCAACCTACGGTAGACTTTAGGGGTAGAAATGCGAAAGGCGAAATGTGAAATTGCAATATATAAACGCACGCCACGGTAACTCCTCAGCTAAGGGCTGGGATAGTTACTCGAACATATCTTCAAACCAACAATAGAATTTAGTCAGGAAATCAGAACCCAACATATACAACCTGTAACAGGTTAAGCGCAGACCCAGAAAGTAGTTTATTATAAATTTACTTCTCAATCGATTAAAAATATTTAAAATGTAGGTAATTTTTTTTTCCCAAAATTATTAAAACTTATTGAAATTACAGTCACTCTTTCGTAAATTGTTAAAACAAACGAAAATAAAACGTAAGTCAATGCAATAAGGGGCTTTTTAAAATGCGGTAGGTTGGTAGGCTAAAGTGCTAATATGCCCATACTGTTTGCCCTATAACTAACAACTAACATTAACCAATTTAATTAAATAAAAGTTAAATTATTTTTCTTTTTTTAATTATAATTAAATATTCTAATTGGGGTGTCTGAGGATGTGCGTTCATTCTGTGACATGTTGTAGTTACGTAGTACAGTACCCCAATATCGCATTATCCCAACTGTCGCATATTGTGTTCAGGATTTTCTTAGAGCTGGCGCAAAATGTGAAATAGCAATATACTGTACTAATAAAATATCAATACACAGACGCCAGATATAAATATACGGACGTCAGATGTCAATATACGGACGCCAGATAACAATATACAGACGCACGGTAGCTCCTCAACAAAGGGCCTAGGCTTTTCAAACTATAAAGACAATTAAGTTAGGAAGCCAGAACCTGAGGCATATAGTTATGCAATATGAATTCGTATATCAGACTGTTCGACTTGTCACATAATATTATGCTCAGGATGTTGTTAAAGCTGGCGTGAAATGTCAAATAGCAATATACGGACGCCAGATGTCAATATACGGACGCCAGATGTCAATATACGGATGCCAATTGTCAATATACGGACGCCAGATAACAATAAACAGACGCACGGTAGCTCCTCAACAAAGGGCCTAGGTCTTTCAAACTATAAAGACAATTAAGTTAGAAAGCCGGACCCGAGGCATATAGTTACGCAATATGAATTCGTTTATCGTACTGTCCGAGTTGTCACATATTATGCTCAGGATGTTGTTAGAGCTGGCGTGAAATGTCAAATAACAATATACGGACGCTAGATGTCAATATACGGACGCCAGATGTCAATATACGGACGCCAGATGTCAATATACGGATGCCTGATATCAATATACGGGTACGCACGGTAGCTAGTTACTAGAACATCATCTTTAAACCAATAAGAGAATATATTCAGGAAACCATAACCCAAGGAATATGAATGCGTATTCAGTGCCTTGAGTATTGGACTGTCCCACTTGTCGCATAATTATCGTGCTCAGATTTTTATTAGAACTGCAACGGCCATCATTAAGTTAAATAAAATAAACTTTGGTTAACAATTTATAGATATCTGTCAAATTGGACCCAACATTAAAATATTCAGTGAAAGAAAGAGATAGGTAAAACGAGCTGGCAACGTCGCATTTACAAAATCAGGAGGACGTAAAAATGTCGGCGCATTAAGTAAATCATAATCACTATATCCAGGAAGCCAAAAATTAATCACCATGAAATGGAGTTCATAAATGTTTAGGCATGATTGCAAAAAGAATATTGCCACAATTGAAATAACCGCAAAATAAAATATCCTATGGAGTAAGGCATCAAAAAACTAAGAAACATTCGCAGAGAGATGATCTAAATTGTAAGCTGAACTGGAGGACGCCGTAATGATGCACAGCATGCATGACGCCAAATGCGTTGCTAGATGTATATATATATATATATCTATATATATATTGATATCTTACGGGTAAACACAGTGTCTTCATCTCATCTGAAAATACGAAATCAACGTGGTTGAAGTTGCGTGAAAAGTGCTAGTCTTTTAATGTAATTAAAAAAACGGTATTTAATTGTTGCGAAGGACTAAAATCAGTCGCTACTCCTATTTTTAATGATTAAAGGTTATATATATATAATATATATATATATATATTGATATCTATAATATAATAGAAATAATATAATAAATATAATAGAAATACGATAAATGAACATGTGTTGTGAAGAGGAATTAATAAGCTACTTTATTATAATAATAAAGTATTATTTTTATTACCTGCTTCCTTCTTTCCTTCCTACAGGATGACAGATCCCGTAAAATTTCATTGACAGACAATTATTGTTATTTTTTGGCGACGAAAAATGTTTCGTACACTGGTCTTAAAGTGCCGATCACGGTACCACTATCCTAAGTACTTATTTATGTTAAAAAAAAAAGTATTGAGCTACAATTCCAGATAAAAGTTTAAAATCTCAATAATGTTACACTACTAAAAAGGGATTGTGTTGGAAACGGCACAAATAACAAGTAAACAATGATAATTTTCTTAATTACCTACTCTTCTTAGTCTACTAACTAGAACACTTCAGGAAGACATTCTGTGGTAAAAAAAAACAATAATCTCACAATTCTGTATATAGAAACACGACCCCTATATGCGACAGACTTTTCATTACAGTGTTTATACAATGCAATAATAAACTCATCCGTACATTCAACTAACGTCTATTATGGCTATATAATAAGCTTCTTATGGTATTACAAAGTATCTAAAAAACGTATGATTCAGACATTGAATACGTACGTTGCTAAAGTGCGGTTGGAGCAAACCGGATACCTGTGCACAGTGGTCGTGAAGTGATGTCAACAGGATGACTTCAATAGGACCAATCTTTTGATAAAAAAAAACAAACATGTAGTGGAATGTTAGTACTTCCGGATTAAAGACTTCTAATATCAACATTACGCATAATGATAAATTGATGAAATGTAATTACTAATTTGAATTTGTATGCAAACATTACTTCCTCTTTGGCCTTTTTAGTTTTAAGAAATTTATATCTAATCAATGGGTTATTCAAATACATTACTTATAGCTGGGATTCTTCAATTTCCTTGTGTAAATCAAAACTAGATTTCAATGTTATGATGTTCAAATCGCCTTTGCCGTCTATTGGTAAGAGCAGCGGTATCAATATTAATCTTAGTTCGATGCGTTCGAGGTTCGATTCTCAGCGCGGCACAGATAACACACGGTTTTTTAGTGGTAGACATGTTCTGTGGTGGTAGACATGTTGCACGTCTAGTTACTGTCATCTTATCCGAGCTTGTCACCATTATAACAAAATGGTTCTGCCATAAGTCCGTTATGCTATTAATATATTTTTTTATTTAGAAAGTAACTTAGCTAAGATATTAATTAAAACTTAAAAAGGGGTTTAAATATCTTTCATTGTGAAATTTAAACCCTTTTTTAAGTTTTAATTGATATGATACACCTGTGTCGGTAAGCTAAGCTAAGTTTTTATATCTAATAATAATCTTAACTAATAAAACGTTCAATAAGCTGTCGATTGCACTGAACTTGATTCTATAAATATCATCATAATACTCGTAATTAAACGTTATTGCTAGCAGCAGCAGAGTTGTCTTTAATGTCCTTAAAAGCTAAAACAAAATACTATCTTTTAAATTAATTAAAATATACAGGATCCATTTTCAATTAACGGCAATTATATTCTCCATGGCTGAAAGATATTTCAAACAGCCACCTTTACCATAAAAACCTTGAAATCGTCGTAAAAAGTTAATAAGTGGGCACAATGTAGCCGCGGGCGCAAGTCGCCCGGGATAGCCGAGGCCATGCTAGGACACTCATAAATTCGTAGTACTAGGGAAAGGCATGCAAGGTAGACCAGAGGCTTCATTTTGTGCATCTTTTTAAAATGCGTATGTCTTTATAATTAAAAAAAAATGATAGAAGATAAAATTTGTTTTTTATTAATAGTTTCGCTAATACCCGTTAGTCGTTAATTAAATAAAAATAGTATCATATTGAAAGCTATATTGTTGGTGAGCGTGTGATACCGTAATATCATTTTGTTAAAACCGCATATCTACTTTTAAAGGAAGACGAAGAAAGTGAATATTTTAGCCATCTAATATATAAAATTCTCGCGTCACAGTTTTCGTTGCCATACTCCTCCGAAACGGCTTGACCGATTTTGATGAAATTTTTTGTGCTTATCCGGTATCTATGAGAATCGGCCAACATCTATTTTTCATCCCCCTAAATGTTAGGGGTAGTCCACCCCTAAATTTTTTTTTTATTTTTTATGGCAAAACAACGTTTGCCGGGTCATCCGGTATCTATGAGAATCGGCCAACATCTATTTTTCATCCCCCTAAATGTTAGGGGTAGTCCACCCCTAAATATTTTTTTTTATTTTTTATGGCAAAACGACGTTTGCCGGGTCAGCTAGTTTAAATATATTTTTCTTGTCTGCTAAATAAGTTTATTTGAAGTAAGAGATTTTAACTATGACTTGTTATCTTTCGTAGACTTGCATCCAAATTTTAAACTAAAGGTTTGCCGATAAAACGTTATTGTACAGTATTGTTTTGTAATTTTTAAAAAATAAAATGTTTTTAACATTTGAAGCAGGATTTAGGTAGCTACATTTACATTTCAGATTCTGGTGCATTGTAGCTCTTAGTTTCAGACACGTTTCAAGTGAAGATTACTATAAATATTACATTAATCTACTAACTACTACTTAGTAATGTAGTCTATGCTTGTGTCCTGACACAAGAACCACATTACCTGTAATGTGGTTGATGCAGACGATGATAAAGCAACGAAGTGTCACTGTATAAGATTTATTTATTTATTTAAACAATAACACAACATTATAGACAAGAAATATTTTTATTACATGAGATATGTGAACAGATACTGTACTCAATACAACTTAGCAACGTACAAATAGATGGAGGGGCAAAATGAATATATTATTTTTTTTTTTAAAAGTAAAGTAAATTGTTGTTCAAATACTGACGTGCCAGCAAAAGTTTATTTATTCATCAAGAATCAGGATATAATGTTGAGAAAAAGGTATTCAAATGCTGATTCATGCAGAAGGAACACCAGCTGCTGTACTTGAAGACAGTTTAACTGAATTATGCATTTCAAACTTTCCGTAGTGGACTTTAAATCGTATAAATTCAGTAAAATAAACGCTCTTTTATGTTTACGTTAGTAAGTAAGTGTAAGTTTACTTATAAACCGAGCAACCTTGAAAAAAAATTACATTGAAGTTTGTTTATTAAACTAAAATGTTTATACATTTTAGCTTATAATGATTGCTTAATACCGTCATTCATTACGGTTTGATTAATGATGCTACAATACCAACAATTTCTTATTAAAAATTTGCTTAGGACGCCATCAATAAATACTTTTCGCATTGCAAACTCGTATTTGCGAACTAATCCCTGAGTTCAGGAGAAAAGTATTTGAATTAAAAGTTTGTTAACAATTTACGTATAAATCCGTTCTTCCCGATCGAGCGAATAACAAAAACTCAGCTGCAATGCATTCTTCAAAACTTGCGCATAACTGTCTGCAATACCGGTAGCTAGATAATCATATCCATTTTACAAGCTTTTATTTAGTTTCACCTGTCCCGATGTTTGTGCTGCGCTTTTGATACAAGTTGGCTACGGATTCCGAACTGCCCTGCAGTGCAAAATGTGCGTAATCTGTTTCTCTTTCACTAGTTTATAAGACCCTCCTTAGAGTAAGTGACATGCGTATCAAATCTTGCAAGTTAAATTTGATCCTCTTCCCGGTTACCGATTGAGCTGAAATTTTGCATGCATGTGTAAATCGGATGACAATGCAAAATTATTATGACATGGAGCTGATCTGATGATGGAACCGGAAGGTGGCTATAGAAACTCGGTAGTTAAACGACACAACCCCCTCGAGTTTGGACTCGTTTGATCCGTCTTGACGAGTACTTTCAAAGCAATCGAAATTTTTTTTTCAAAATTTTGATGGAACATTAAAGAACATTTAGTATATTAACCTTCATTATTTTTCTTTTGTAATCACAATGTAACACGCTTTTATTTTAAAAAAAATATTATCGGGTTTAAATTATTTTTAACTTTTTAGTTATTTTTTTATTAACAAGTAATACAAGCTTGTTTTTAAAAAATATTTTCTTTTATTACAGACTACATCAGTTGCGTTTATTTAGTTGATAATTAACTAACCGCTAAAAGATGTTATTCCAAATGTGTTAGGAAAATCAGAACAACTAATAGGTACATTCTACGATAATTCACAAAAACATCCGTTTTAGAATGCGTAATAACTTCTGCCAAACGTAAAATAAACATAGTCTTCACTATTTACAATTTAAAATAGAGTTAAATGCCAGAAGACGAATCTGAGAGATCCTTATCATCATCATCATCATCATCATCATCATCATCATCATCATCATCATCATCATCATCATCATCATCATCATCATCATCATCATCATCATCAGCTTATGAAAGTCTCACAGCCGTTGGTGATCACTCACTGCTCTTGCTAAAACAATACGGGTGTTATTGACAACAACCCGGTTTAATTCAATGACCAGGGACTTAGCTTGCCTTTCGAAACATGGACGATATAGAAATGATTTATTTATTGTCAGCCATTCAGGAATCTAGACTTTATATAAAAAAAATATAAAAAAATAATAAATATTGACCAGAATAAATATACAGCAGACAAATCACAGTGATTTTTGGTGTTTATAATGTTGTGTAAGCTTTTACTTTTGTTAAACAAATAAAAAATAATGATGGACAAATGAAATTATAAAAAGAGTAGGCATTGGTTTTCAATAAGACTTCTTACTATATTAGACTTCAAAACTGTTGTACGCTAAGTCTTGAAATTCCTACAACTTACTTGCGCAAATTATCTGATTCCCGTCACTTGAATTTCAGCAGCATTTTTTAGTTTTACAAATAATTATTTAACAATAATGCGCTTGAAGGATAGCTCCTGGCCTATCAGAATAAGTGGAAATTATTCGAAAGCAAGCCGCGCTCCACCTAATGAACCGCCAATAAAATGGCAGACATCTTCCATTCCAAATGTTTCGTACTTCGTTATTACCTTTTCAGTCTTCCCGCTAATTATACTGAATGCATATGAATGCGCCTATTGTGATTGCCCATAAAATGTAGAATATTTAATTACTCTATCGGCTTTTTTGTTTTGTGACTTTATCTAATTGAAAAACATATACTTACGCAAGACTTCATAGGGCATAGTTTGAAGAACTTATGTATTATTTATTAGGCTCATAAGAAGACTGAAATACAATCAAACAATTTCTAAAACATGATTTACTGACTGACTACATGAATGAATCTTTCTAATCGAATTTTATTTTATTTGGTTGTGAAAATAAAGAAGGCGCTCCAGGGTTCGAAGCTACCAGTGACCAAATATCCTCCTACCTACTCTTCATGATCTATGGCAATACGAATTTGGATCATGTATTTAAACTTTGCTTCCTTTGATATGGCGACGGGTAAATATAAATGCATCCTCACTGTAGGTAATAAATAATAATGTTCGTAGCATCGGCAGTAAAAAAGACAAATTCAAAAGCAAGCACCTAAACGTCTTAAAATAAACTACACCCAGGTACAGATGTAACCAACTTGTAAGTATTAAAACGTGCAATAACTTTTTATTATTTCTAAATTTAGAGACGACTAACAAGTTAACTGGATATTTTACGATGATATAAATGAATTTTATTAACAGAAAATTGCAGTAGCAAGGCGTGCGCTCCCGTAGTCGCATAACTTCCAAGTAAACGACACTCGCGTGAGGGGGTCCATGTGTGCAGCGCGCCACCATTCATACATCAATGTTCAATATTCCGGTGCACGGGAAACCGCAAAACCAAAACTAATTAAGTGGACAAGTAGAAGAAATCTTGTTAATCATCGTTCATTCGACGAAGACATAACGGGTAAAGCTTACTATCAAACGCAACTCTAGTAACTAATGCTTACCTAAGCTGGGTGCCTAGTGCGATTTTTATTTACGAGAATTTACTCTACCTACTCGTTTTTTACCAGGAGATGCTGCTTCTCGTTTCCAATGTGTAACTGTTTACACCCTAAAATCTGGATAAGCCGAAAAGACTTAATTGGCCGTCTATCCAAGGCCTTTCTACAGCTAAGTAGATTTTCACCCCGCTTATAAATATAATGGCAACTTAAAAAACAGTGTATGTAAAATACCCAAGTATCACATACAGTTCTCTATTACGCAGTAACTATTATTTAATGTGCCTCTATGCAGCAGTTGAATGGCGTCAAAGTGAACATCTGTACCTACACTTTTTGCTGGAGTAAACTGAATAAAAGCCCAAGCCTAAGAACAATCCTAGAAGAGTCGAAATACCTTGAATTATCCGGACTCGCACCCTCCAAAGCAAACATGCTGCACCAGCTGTCATGGGAATGCCACGGAGGAAAACACAATATTTTTCATCATCATCATCATCAGCTCATTTGTATGTCCCCACTGCTGGGTCACGAGCCTTCCCTATGGATGGATAGGGAGAACGGGCCATAAACCACCACGCGGGCCCAGTACGGATTGGTGGTTCTTAACGACTGCCAATGCAGCCAGCCCCCCAACCGCCTAACTCTCTCGCTTTCGATCGCTTTGAAGGCGAGGCCCTCGCGTCATCTTCTAATACAATAT
The DNA here is from genome assembly GCA_963082485.1 of Eudonia mercurella. NCBI lineage: Eukaryota > Metazoa > Arthropoda > Insecta > Lepidoptera > Crambidae > Eudonia > Eudonia mercurella. The sequence goes on along the minus strand of OY720030.1, from coordinate 9,734,963 downwards.
CGAAATATAATATAGAATAATATCGAAAGCTATAGCCTATAGCTTTCGATATTGCTTTCATATAACTTTCGAAATGACAAGATGACGCCTCCTCCTCGCCTTGCCTTCAAAGCGATCGAAAGCGAGAGAGTTAGGCGGTCGGCCCCCAGGACCAACGGCTTTACGTGTCTTCCGAAGTACGGATGAGCTCGAGATGATATATATTTGGTCACCCATCCGATGGCCGGCCTTTGCGAAAGTTGCTGAACCTTAACACTCGTAGACCGGGCGCGTTAACCACTGCACCATCATGCTCCTCAGTATTATTTTTTCAATAAAACATAAATATACCTATTGATCATTATCTTTAATTAGTAATTAATTATTAATGATGTAATGAACTAGATACCAGATTTACAACATCGCTTTATAAGATCACAGGACAAAAGTGCAACATCATTGTTTTTAGAATAAACGCATAAAGAAATTGCTCTACAATTACTTACCTACTTGGAGTAAAATATACCTCTTTTCTTTTATTAAAAAAAATGGCTGTGAGAAAAAATATACTGTGTAAAGCGCAGACACAATTTTTATAATTGGGTATACTTGTAGGATATTTTTGTGAATAATATTTTTATTGGATATTTATCATACTCTTTATGCAATAGCTTATTCACACTCCTTTAGAATAAGCAATTAATTCTAAGTGCCTACTTATTTTTACCTAGTTATTGTGATACCTCACTACCTATTCAAATAAATATTATCTCATTTTGATTAATAAATGGTAATATCAATTATTGGTATATCATGTATATTTGACCTTAATCCTCAATACCGATACTGAACACGAACACTCCTAGTACATCAATTTGAAGTTAACGATAATTAATTGACTTTACTGAAAATACAAATATGTTATAATACGTAAAGTAATTGGTAATCTTTAGAGTAATATATCTATCATCAACAGACCAATTGATAGCACTGATCCGCACCACACCGCAATGCTTCCTCGAGTAAGGTCAGCAACATAAGTCGTAGAATACTTCAGTACCATGTCTTAATAACTTTACTAGAAATTGACAAGTGCATGTTACATTCTTTAGTTGCTATGACAAAGTACTTAAGTGTTCAGTGCCTCTTATTGTAGACTGGTAAGGCGCCACTTTACCGTTCAGCCAGGAAAACATACCTACGTATTTGTTGCGCGGCGAATGATTGCTCTGTTCATTGCGTTATTTCTGTTGAAATTCACTAAGACATCTGTAGTACAAGGAGCAATGATTCGAAAATCGCTTAATACGTCAGAAATCGCTTATTTCTCCCTCGTGTTATAAATCAGAAGTATCTGGTCAGTTACCACCCTGTTCTGTAGGTATATCCTAAGCAGCAGATAGCAAACCGAACGCGCAAGCTGCTGTGCCATGAAGCTCCAAAAGAATCAAGTCTTTTTTAAATAGAAGAGTAGATCCGCTCTACCTGAAATTAAGCAGAAGCGGAGTGGAGTCCAGATGCGAAGACAGCAGCTGTAGTAGGATTGTGCCATCGATACAAACGCCTACACATCAACATATTATTATTCAAAACTGTCTAATTTCTCAATAAATATTCAACCATATGCCATACACATAAGGTTCAAAGTCTGTTGAGGAAATTTGACAGTTTGTGCTAGTCTGATGGGCAGGCGTGTGTACTAGCTGACCTCACCTAGCAGATAAGCAGACCCGCACGTTCTTTCTACACACCTTGCTTAAAGGAACCCATGTTGTAGAGGAGGGAATACAGACTGGAGGACACTGTGTTCCGAGTGTCTGTATAAATAAGAATTAAAAAATAAAATTAATCGTCGATAAAAAATATTGCAAAATATAATTATCTAGATATGCTCAATTATAGACTAAGCTTTATGTAGAGTTGTGAGAATGATGTCTATTCGATTTGTTAAGGTATGCAAAACTGTAATGAAAATTACATAAAATTAAACTTTGGTTCCTACCTTCGTAGCGTAGTTACTTGTTCTATTGCAATGTCAGCGCATTTGTTATAAAATATTGCAGGTAAACGTCAGTATCAATTACATTCTATGGCTAAGATGGCAGCTTGAAAAAGTGAGCAGACAACATTCCTACGGTCGGGCTGGACTGACAACGACTTTTACCCAAGCGCCAATTACTTACACCTTACCACCTACCACAGTCTTAAAGGGGCTAAATTATGCTTTAACGCTACGATTTCCTGATTAGTCATTTATTGCTATTGCATGCTTTAACAAGTCTTTCCTATTTAAGTAGAGAAAATCTTTTTGTCCATGGCAATCGTCAAGCGATGTTTTTTGTGCTACTAAGAACCATAGAAGCTTTAAAGATCACATAATAAACTGTAAAAATCTTCGGAAATTTGGACACAAACTATGACGTGATGGATAATGATAATAATAATGTTTTTATTAGCAATGCATCATACGAAAACAATTGCTATTTTTAGGGAATGAAATGATCAACTATTTACGTATAGAATAGACCCGCTGAAAATAAAAAAAAACAAAGAACTCTACACAAAAAGTTATTTTGCTACATGATTAAAATTACTATTATTTGTGAAGCTTCGGGCTAGGTGCCGACGAAGTCCTACGACTTGTTTCAAGTTCAACACGATTAATCAAATGGCTCAATGTAGCATGCTAGAGAACGGGCGCCCGTGCGTCGGCGACAAGCAAAGGTACAACTTGCATCGATCAGTCTCTTCAGGTAACTAACCAGGGACCGCGCAGCTTAATGCTAATTAAAGATGTTTTATTTATATTATGCATTGTAATAAATAATAATGTATACAGAGGGGAATACTAGCATCCATTTTTTGTACAAGCAGTTCGCAAACGTTAAGTTTTTACAGGTAGGTGATACTGACACCGTCAGTATACTGGATTGACAACAGTCGGCTGACAGTGGTCACTCGCGACTAGCCGTCAGTCCGCACATTGCGCTGTGCTTCGCTACGAGCCGGTGCGACTAAAGTCGCGGGACATCGTTGGCACACTGCACGACCCCTTAAGCCACATCTAAAACAGTTTTCAATGAAAGCCATTCATGACAGCCAGTGCTAACACATAGAATGAGACTATATGCGTACCGGAAATGCGCAGCCCAGGGTTCCACAAAGCCTTATGTAAATATCAGGAATTAAACAGAAATAGAATTAATTAGTACAGATTTACTTAATGATTACAACTTCTATTCAAGATTACGTAAGTTATCATTGTAATGTTATAAAAACGCTTTAGCTTTTTGTATAATACGAATAACTATTACAAAGTAAAGGAGTTCTGCCTGAATTTTTAATTTTTTTTTTCAAGATGTCTATTTCTGTCTAGTTTAAGAAGGCCTAACCACAAATTCACTCCTATTAACTTTAGCATAACTTTAAAAATGTTCTATAAAAATTTAAGCTGACTCTTGGGATGGCTCGATCTCTTTGCTCTCAGACACCTGCACAGGTAAGTATATAAGATTAAATTAAACGCCAGATAACTAAGTACTCGCCTAATGAAATCTGACATCGTAATGCGGAGAGCAACCATGATTTAAAGGTTATAATTAAAGCAAAGAAAAAATAATTACAGGCAATTATACCTATTTGTATTCATATGTTATCTACCCATCTGTTCTCAATCACAATAATTAAATTATCTCTACAACAGTGTAGAGTTGGTACGCGCGTGCACCTCGAAAAGGCGTATTGGTAAATAAACCTACGTAGGTAGCGCCTAAAGCGAGATGCACTGCACGGCAAATCAGTATAACGGTACATTAACAGCCTCCTCGCGGCACCGGTGCGCCGCGCCGTGCCTCGGACTTTTGCCAATTCCCATTGGCTTATGCCTTAACATCGGAATTTCTCACTTGTATGACCGTTAATAGATTTACCATCAATACTAGTTGTAAAGCTTATTCAATAAGGTAAGCTTCGCCATTGCAGTTTTACAAATTCTATCTTTACAATAATGAAACTGACAACATCGTGTGTTACGTTGAATAGTTTTTCAACATATCAATGGAGAGTAACATCTTTATTTAAATTATTTAATATTTTTGCCTGTCTGTCTGTGCCTTTGTTCAAGCTTCACATAGAAACTACTTGAATGATTTGAATGAAACTTGGCATAGCTGGAACATACAAGTAATAATAAATTACTAATAAAACTGATTATTTTTTATCCAGAAAAGGGATGGGTTCCTATGATATGGGGATGAAAGTTCGTATAAAATTTTTGGTTATGTTTACTCAATAAATGGGTAAATGATTAACTATTTAGACAAAGAACGTACAAATTTTTTAGTAATAGAAATGAAGGGGCTCTGATTTAATGTCTGTTACTGCATTGATAGGTATCACTAAGGAAGTTATCTTACCATGCTAAAAAATCATGCTTCATCATTAAAACATGATGGCATGCTTACTGGAAAATGTAGAAACTAAAGCTCATGCGAACGGAGTCGCAAGCGCAGCCAATACTTATACAATCAAACAACCTTTGCTTCATTGCCATTTTTGCGAATAATCTGTGGGAAACTTAACGAATATGTACACATTCGATAATGGTATTAATATCAACGCTTTTTATCCATGCAAGGTTAATACTAATATGACCTTCTTGTCTGTTAACGCATACAAATATGATTAAAAAATGATTAGCTCTGTTTACTTGCATATCAATTTACTATTATGTATATAAACATCACGAGGGTAATACAATAAAAAACAAAAATCTTGAAGTAATTCAATGTTTATTAAAACGTCATGATTAAGACAAAAGTAACAGCGTCAAATTCGTTTCAAAAATGAAATAAAAACTCGTTATAATAATATTAATTATAATAGGAGTTAATATTTATTATATTCTGTTTTATACAACTTTATTTTTTGTCTACAAGGTAAATAATCTGATCTAGACTTTAACAATACAATGATCTGTGAACACAATAGGTCAAATTACATGCATTATTTCATTATTACTCTCTGTACTTATTGGCCCTAGAATGAACTAATAAAAAAAGATTAACTGTTATTGTACTAATTTTCAGAAATACTCTGGTAATATTTATTTAGTGTAATATTTTTTATTTAAGCGATAACACACTGCGGATAGTTAACGAACTGTTATTTTAGAGAGAAAATAAAATTATATTTTAGTGATACAAAAAGTAGATTCGATTATAACCGCTTTAACAATTGAATAAATTGTATGTAGGTATTATTCTTATCAAATATACAAACTCATCAGCATTAAGTTAATTTTCCTATAAACTCTTATAAAAACACGACGACGTGCCGTTGCAATGTCAAACACAATCTTATAATAACATCCAACACTCGTGGTCTCCCAATACAGGTATAAAAGAGAGTATGCGAATGTATTGATTTGCTTAAGCCATTGTATAATTCATGGAAAATTATTTGTAGTATTCTTACACTAAGCATTGCATTGAAATCACGCTAAATTTAAAATGGAGGCGAATGGCACAATACACTTTACTGCGACATTGAAATTATTTTATTCAGTGACAATTTAAATTGATTAAAAAAAAGTTCATTAGATAATGATTTACCTTAATTTTAAGTGCAGTCGATTTATTCTGTATGAATATTAGTCGATCAATAAACCTATGTGAAAAAGATGCTACGTAAGCTGTACTTGGCGTTACAGATGGGTCATAATAATAATAAAGTATATTTTGTTACTGTTACCTAGCTACAAAATAATAAAAAATATACTTAATTTGTAAAAAAAGTAAATATAAAATAATAGCTCAGCAACACTAAAATTACGATTTATCTAATACCTTGAAAAATATAACTGAAAATACGTAAATATAACAAAGTAAAATGTAGCCCGGGTGCACGAATGTGAAGTCCTGGGCGCCCTTAACAAATTTCATTAATATTTTAACCGTCTAGTGGTGTATTAATTTTACTTAATCTATTCAATTCCTATACTAGAGTGCCGCGCAACCGGGGCGCTGCGTTACGGGCCTACAGTTGTCGGCGCTATTCGTACGTTTTATTACTATCACCCCCGCTATATTAAGTCGCCTGGCGTTTCACCATTAACTTTATCGTAGTATGAGCTAGTAAGTTTGGATAAGCGTGCCCGCTCAATTATGACCGCTTTTGTCATCTGTCGCTGAAGCCGGTGTTACATTCTGTAAAAAAAAAACAAAATAAATTATAGCGACCATATTTGTTTATAGCTTGACTTTCATCCACGAAATCATATCATAGTCATATCCATCCATAATTTCCAAGAAATTAGCGATAGCTATAACCCTTTGAGCGTCGAGCGACCATCAGGTGGCCGATAACAATTAAAAATCTATTTGTGTCTGGATATTTGACGCTTGAGCTCATATATAATTATTTCATAGTTGTTGTGTTATCCTTTTATTTTCTCATTGCAAATTTTCAAAGACATGACACACAGTGTGGAGACACGGACTTTACCGTAGACGTCACAATCGCGACGTAAGTCAGCGCGCGCGCAACGTAATGTGGACTCGACGGCAATCCGTTATGTCACGCCGGCTAATCGGCCGCCAGCTCGTTTACTATCTAACTGACAAATGTCACTTTGTTACATTGAAGGAAAAGACTGGTGTATAAAATACGGAAAATATACATCATTGATAATAAATATGATTTACACTTTCAATCCTTAACTTTTGATGGCATCTTAAGCCAGTGGTCACGGTTTTAATCGTGAAATGTTAATCTGTAAAACCCACTAACCCGTATTGGGGGGCGTGATGAGTTATGGTCCGATCTCCTCATTTTGTTATTGTTAATGTGGCCTATGTGTTGAAGCTCAGTAGTAAGTCTTATATTTTAATTACAGTAAAATACACTTTTTTGCTACATAAACTTAACATAACGCATAAGATAATTGCGGAAAGAAAATGTGTAGACAGAATAAATAATAACAATATGTAAGCTTTGAAAACAAAACACATTTTACGAATCTACTTGCGTTTTATTTTTACAGGTTTCCCTGTTGCCACGGATATTGTAAAGGGTTCGAAATGTCAATATTTTGTATTGCTTTTTAAAAATAATTAGAGTCATAATTGACCTTATATTGAATTTCAACAAAGCTGTCCGTCACGAATGGATTGTAAAAATAGAAATAAACGAATGCCATGTATCCTTCAACTAACTTAGTGTTTGTCATACAATATTTATTAATAATTCTTTATGAGATGTTTCTACACTCGTTATTTGAATGTAATCATGCGTGCTTGCTTTGTGGACACTGACCTTAAGGTTAAAATGGCGCTGCTTTAAGATGTATAAGGAATAATAGTAAAAATTGCGTAATTAAATACGAGTATATACTGCGTCACTTGTTGTGATTGGTTACTGCGTTTTAAAAATTATTGATTTCTTATATACTATATTAACTTCTTAGTTTCATATATTATGCAAACAACTTAAAACGATTGTGCTAACCAACGTTATTCTTGTGATTACTATTATGATAATAATATGCCGCTCATTGCAATATTATGCACTCCTTATCCAGTTAAGTTTGTATATTAACTTAATAATTAATTAGTAAGTATTGTTTGTACATTTCTATGTTTTCCATGTTTAGCACACTATGTATTTTTTATTTATGTCAAATCAAAAGACATCAATCGACGATCGGATCAAAAGACAGTAGAAACACAGTTTAACCAAAACCTATTCATTTTCTACACTTAAACTTATTTTCCGTCTTAGCTTAACAGTCTTCCTTACAAATCTTCCGTAAAGACATCTCTCAGAAACATCTAGCTCTCTCTCGCTCACACATTCATACGTCACACGCTCCGTTCCTTTACATTTCCTCTTGCACTGTTCCAATACCACATTTATATGTAATTTAAAATTGATAACTTTTCTTGTTGTTGGCTGCGCGCTCGTACTGCTAGGTTCAGTTCCAAAATTGAAATATATAAAATACAGATGAACAATATTTATATAGACCAATGTGGAAAAGTCCGAAAGCATAGGATACGGGGTAATTTATCTAACAAACTATTATATATCATTAATTTTAGTGGTTTTTTTTGGATAAAGTTGCCGATTGCCTCTCGCGGCATTTTCGGCGTCACCGGAGTTTTAAAAGTTATTTGTGTTAACTAAGTGTGTTATAGAGCATGATGCCGACGCGATGACTGTATAGTCGACCATAAAATAGCTTTACCACTTTTGACAAAAACTTCAATCCAAATTAAATTTCACTAAGAGTCATTATTAATGTTCATAATGTGCTATTAACGTAATTGGTTGAATGTAACCCAATCAATGTATAGGTCAGAAGTGCAACATATTTTAACCTTTCATAACAAAGCAATAAATAATAATTTCTACTAACACAATTTAAATGTCACTAGAAACTGTGGAGTTTTTATGTCAAAAACCACAAAAAACTACAATCTGAATTAAATTTTCTTGACACTTGTCAACCTGTGACATGACCTAATTAGTCAAATCAGAAAAAGTGAAAATGTCACGTAATTTAAATATTGCCGAAAGGGCACAAATAATTCCATTACACAGTGCGGGATACAATATAAGTCAAATGTCGAGAGATTTAAATATATCGCGTTATACTGTACAGTTCTGGATTAATTATTTATCTTAACTTACAGGCATAGTAGTCGACGGCCTACAGTAACGAGTGCGAAAAAGGAACAAATGAGAATTGCGTATCAAGAAAACGGTTTTACATCGACATCTCATTTTGCAGAAGAATTCGATGTGAGCACTGAGACTATTAGGCGCCATCTGCATAGTATGGGGTTGCACTATACACGATATGCTTAAAAAAAATTATTTGACTGAAGCCCATAAAGCAGCTCTCTCTAAAAGTGGACTCATCGCAACGAGAGAACTAGAGGACCAATTGAAAGTCATTGCAAAGAGATTTGAGAGGCTATGCCCGCATAGCCTCCCATATCTCTATGTTCTACATCTACACTAACGTCACTGTTATCGACAGATAACAGAGATCAAGTGACAACTTGGTCTTGTAAGCAAAAATAGTCCTTGTTGTTTTGTGATATACAAACGGCTTTCACCCTAAGGGTAGTAAATCAATTTTATGGTCGACTATACATAGATGAGCAGATCGTGTGCGATCAGTGATCACTTCTACCACCAGCGTCTTAACGCGCAGGTTGCGATCGTCTGTCATACAGACCATCTAAATTTCTCACCATGCTGATTGACCGTGTGACGTCACTAACCGTGTTGTCGAGCGTGATGCCGGCTTACTGCACGAAGAAGGACAAAGCTTGCACGATAACCTCTACTTCTACGACCCATTTGATTTGTTCATCCTACATGCACAGTAGGGTGGTGTGACATGACTTACCCTGTTATCGACCGTGATGCCAGCTAACTGCGAGGAAGGTAGGTTTTGTGCGGGCACCTTTACCGCCAGCATCTAGACTCGCGAGTTGCGGTCGTCTATCATACACAGTAATGTGACTATACTAAACGTGTTGTCGAACGTGATTCCAGCCCACTGCACAAAGGAGGGCAGACCACACGCGGACACCCCTACCACCAACGCCTTGACGCGCAAATTGCGTTCGTCAATCATGCTGACCCAACTAGATTGTCACCTTGCATAGATAGTGAGGGGTGGTGTGACGTCACTTACCGTGTTATCGACCGTAATGCCTGCCCACTGAACGAAGGAGGGCAGATCTCGTGCTGGAACCTCTGCCGCTAACGCTTTGACGCGCAAGTTTCGGTCGTCCGTCAGCAGTACCACTTCGCGGACGCGGCGAGGACATTGCGCTGATTCGTTTTCAGCAGCGCCTGCGTCTGAAATTATGGTACATTTATAGCTGGTTGCACCAATTCAAAAAATTCAAAATCATTTATTCAGCTTAAGCTACAAATAGCTCTTATGAATGTCACTATGCTATTGATTCGTAAGTCTACTCTGGGAGACCTTGTACTGAGAAGAACCGGCAAGAAACTCAGCAAGGGCATTAATTTCTTTTCTCCCTTTCAATGTCAACATATTGGAAAATGGCCTATCATTTTTATAATACGTGAAATTTATTTGTATCCTTTTGGATACAAATAATATATAATAATAAACCTTACACCACACATTGCATCACACTCGCACAGAGATAGGATTCTGACTAGATGGCCTCTATCTTCATACGTACTTTTGCCGCCTAGCAGCATTGTTTGAAAGGTCCAGTGAAAACACCGGGAGGGGAGACATGGCGGCGTCAAGTCAAAGTAAAGTTGAATAACAAAATCACAAAAAACGAATTCAACCCGAACATCATCCCATTCTACCATCTCCGGCTACCATCCCTTATTTTTGGTCTGTGTTAGACCTGGTTGACTATTACTGTTTCATGTTTGATATCCGGCTCGGAGGACCAACTTTTTTATTTATTCTGAGGCCTAAGTCATTATTTTATTACTAAATGTTCAGCAGTGAACTGGCTTATTATGATGATGATGATGACAATAAAAATAGTGACAATATACTTTTTCAATTATATCATTTTAATATGTTTTCGCACATATATTTTAAAGTGGTCAAGATGGTCACCGTTCTTGGACCTTAGCAGTTATTAAATGAAAGCCAATCCAACGCTTTAAGATATTCCATCGAAAAATTATGGTTTTTCTTATTATTTACCAGGTTCAGCCGCCAAATTTTCATGTAGACTCAGCGCCGTAGCCAACACTCGATCGTCGTTAGAGGCTCTTGGCACATCCCTCTCGGCGGTGAACGCTCGCGACGCGAGCAACGAACCGCGAGCAGTTGCCAAGCGTACGTTGCCGCCGCCGCTTTGCACCCACACGAGCGCCGCTGACGCCTGCGGACCCAGCCGGGAGCACTTCTTCAGGCCTTCGAGCTCGGTCATCACTATTCGGAAAAATATGATTTTATTTTATTTAAATACTAGAAGAAATAGAATTATGTCTTTATTTAACCGGTTGGACATTTTGAGAGGCGACAAAATAGCTTTATATTATTTATTTATTTTAAACTTTCGCAACACCTATTTACTGGCGTTAATAAGATAAAGATAAGATAAAAACTTTATTGTACACTAAATATAGAACATTTGACAAAAAACTACATAAAAATACACGTACAAAGGGCGGTCTTATCACTAAGAGTGATTTCTTCCAGACAACCTTTGGATGGACAAAAAATATTTGAGTTTGAAGTGGGCTTGTCGTCGCGTCGGTGCATCATAAATAATTATAGTAAGTATATCTGTAGCAATACATAATAATAAATACCTACTTAATATACTATTGATACAAACATAACAGTTATAATTATAAGTATATATAAGAATGCATAATATAAAATAAAAGCATATTACAGTGATGATGGTTTTTGGGACAAGTAATGATCCTTCAGTAGCCTCTTAAAAGTTGCTAACGTTTTAGTATTTCTGATTCTGATTCTGATATAACAATAGGCAATGCATTCCACAATCGAGCAACCAGTACAGTAAAAGATTTATCGTAGAATTTTGTGGAATGGATTGGTATCACAAGCGTCATGTTATACGACACGCCAACTGGAGCCTGCTTGTCGTAAAGTTTTATGATTTGAGAGGCAAAATAAGCTACGTTCTCATCCACTGTCTCCTCCTCAAGGAGTGGTGCCCAGTCAATGTTGATGGCATCGTTACGCAGTCTGTCAGCATTTACACCACTAAAATTGCGTTGCAAAAGAATTTTGGTACTATCTTTGGGAGGACGAACTTTATAGGAAAGGAAGATTAGATCATGGTAGGAAAATGTGTCAGCTGAACATTGGCCATGCTTAGCAACATGATCAGTAGAAGATACAAACATTAAGTCTAGAAGAGATGGGAAACAATTAGGAAAATAGTGAGTGGCATTTAATGACGGACCATTAAGGTTACAGAAGTGTAAAACAGAAAGTAATGCAGAAGAGCGGTAGTCACTTTTTAGAAGACAGGTGTTAATGTCACTTATAATAATAGTATGACTGTAAGGAGTTAACTTTTCTAGCAAGGTCTCAAAAGATTGAAAGAAATTAACGCGTGAAGACGGACAATAATAAACACCAAGAAGGATTTTGGTGCAATTAAGCTTAATTTCCAAAAAGAGATGCTCGCCCGCATTTCGCGATAGTGGCTGTGCCGACATATCGACAACGGAAAAGGGAATATTTGCACGTAGGTATATGGCAACACCACCCCCACCGACGACTGCGCGATCATTTCGTATTAGTTGAAAACCAGGCAAGGAAAAAGAAGTAGAAGTAAGACAGGGCTTGAACCATGACTCGGAGTCCAGAATAGCATGTATGTTCTTACAGTCAAAGGTAGTCAGCATATCAGAGTCTGATAACTTTCAGCATATCAGAGCCTTTGACTGTAAGTCTGATAATCAGAGAAATGGGCCGGAATACTTTGAGCATTTATGTGGACAACATTAAAATTTTTGATAACATCACTGAACTGGAATGCTAGGTTCTCAGAAAGAGTGGGGATGCTACAAAAACTGTCATTACTAATGCAAGCCGATAGGAAACCATCTAATCTTTATCAATGTTAAGTACATCTGACATACTAAATAATATATGTATACCCTAATAAAATAAATTTATATAAATACAATAATATAAAATATATATTATATATATTTACAAATAAACCTAAATACAATTAGAAATTCACTACAATATACCTAAATAATAATAGACTAAAACTATCAAAACAAACTAAACAACAAAAAAAAATTATTCAAAACTTTGTCCACCTGCCCGCCAGTTACTGTTGCACATTAACACAATATAATATATATCTTTAAAATCAATAACACGAACTGAAAACTTAACAGCCAAAATTAATTAATTATAATAAAAAAAAAGAAAGCATAGGCTAACAAAAATACAAATCAGGACAAATCAGGGACAAATAGCAAAAATAACGGAACACGCCATGGAAAAAGCAATATCTGACATTGACAATTAACTGACATAATTGGCATATGACATTACAAATAACAAGAAGTTTTGGACATTTTCTATCTTGTACAAGCAGCACAACGACTATTAAAGCTGTAAGCAGAGTTACGGACAAAGTCAAAACACTTATAACCGGCCCTAAAACTAGACACTGACTAAATCATAGCCATCTTACAAGAAATTGAATTGAAGCCACAAAAATAACAGGATTTTAATTATTAGTAAAGTGATGGTTACTTAAAATCGAAGCAACAAAGCGCATAGAAAATAAAAGTACAGAAACATACATTCATCATGGTAGAAGAGTTGTTATAGTCCGTGAGCCAGGTGCTAATTTTTGTCAATTATTTCCTCTCAGTCGATAACTCGTAAAATGCCTCAGAGAGTTGTATCATGAAGCGTTGTGAACGTCAGCTGCGGCTCCGAGGGTGGGTTGAGCAGTAGTAGCCGCCCAGGCACGTAATAAAAAAAATATTTTAAATCATTTATTCCCGATTAAAAATTCATCAAATTATAGTTATGCTAATATTTTGAAGAAACAAAATTGTCAGCTGATTATAAAGGTGTGGATTATACGTCAGCTGGTCACACGAATATGAAAAAATATATATATGTCGCTTCCCGGCAAGAAAAGTGTCACAATAGCTATTTTTGTATTGTGACACTTTTCTTGCCGGGAAGCGACATATATTTTTTCGACATACATCTATTTCAAGAAAAGCAACTTTATTGGTTAACCAATTAAGTTGCTTTTCTTGAAATAGCTATTTTTGTATTGTGACAATTTTCTTGCCGGGAAGCGATGTGTTCAGTGGTTTCCTCCCAATAGAAAATTTATCAGATGATAGTTTATTTATTACTGTTAATAAATAAAAAAGTCAGCTGGCTATATCTAGGTGGAACGCTTGTCAGCTGATGCCCTGAAGGTGTAACGTAGGAGCCGGTCGGAAGCATCTATAGCCTATTTAATGTATCAGCTGACGAGTTTTCTCCCAGCATACTGCCAGCTGATTTGTTTTATTACTTACAGGATCATATCAATAATAAGTACAAAAATTTTTTTTCGGGAGAAAATGACGTACTTAAAGTTATTCAACATTACATTCAATGCGCTAACTGAAATATATAATTTTATTGTAATGTTTCGATTAAATCAATATTTTTTATGGAAACTACAATTTTTTAAAATAGAAATAAATAAAAAAATACTTACGATCCTCGAAGTTTTTTTTGTGTTTATTTGTTTGATCGTATTATTTACTTTTGTCACAGGTCCAAATTAAAACATGACAAATCTACTTCATAAAAAAGAAGTTTTTTATATATTAACGGGTAAGCTCAGTGCCTTGATCTCACCTGATGTTTAGTGATGATAAAGTTTCCGTTTACGCCGTGAGTAAGAGTAAGATAGTATTGCTTACTTACGTGAGAGAAAATAAAAACAATGTCATATACAATATACAAGTCTAAACCCAACTTAATAACTTTTCGTATTAAATACTATATTATTATTAATTGAAGTATTGATACATTATAAGTTAATTGATTTTCTTAGCAAGGTGTTTCTTTATTTATTTCTATTTTTAAGAATTGTAAAGTTTCCATAAAAAATATTGATTTAAACGAAACATTACAATAAAATTATACATTTTAGTTAGCGCATTGAATATAATGTTGAATAACTTAAAGTACGTCATTTTCTCCCGAAAAAAAATTTTTGTAAGTACTTATTATTGACATGATCCTGTAAGTAATTAAACAAATCAGCTGGCAGTATGCTGGGGGAAAACTCGTCGGCTGCGTTCCACCTAGATATAGCCAGCTGACTTTTTTATTTTTTAACAGTAATACATAGACTATCATCTGATAAATTTTCTATTGGGAGATATATTCGTGTGACCAGCTGACGTATAATCCACCACTTTATAATTAGCTGACAATTTTGTTTCTTTAAAGTATTAGGCTAACTATAATTTGATAAATTTTTAATCGGGAATAAATGATTGATGAAAAATATTATTTTTTAATACGTGCCTGGGCGGCTACTACTGCTCAACCCCCCCCCCCCCATGATACAACTCTCTGAGACATTTTACGAGTTATCGACTGAGAGGAAATTGGTCATGAAAATCTGTCGCTGGCTTACGGACAATTACTTTTTTGCGGCCACAACACGCTTGGTTCCTAAAGATGTTGGTTTGGATGTAGCAGCCGGTTTCGACGGCTCCGTCTCCGTTGCGATCATGTTAAGCTCACCAAGTGACGAAACACGATGACAAGTGCTATCCGGACCAAGAACGTAGACGTAGCCCTTTTCCAGCAAGTAATTTTTGCCAAATCTTTCTCTTGCGCTCATAAAAGTCTCGTGACACGACTTAGTCAGGAATTCGGACATAGTGATCCCAGAGCCCTTGAATTTTGCTTTGGCAAACCACACTTTATCGCGGAGAATAACATCTTGGAACTTGATCAGAATTGGTCTGGGTTTGTGACCCGGTGACCGTCCCATTCTATGGCTACGCTTCACATCACTGAGCTTGAACTGGTCAAACTTTTAAGCTGTGGCTCAGCATCTTTACTACTGTTTGAGATGTATTCTCGCCTTGTTGTTCGGCCACACCATGAAGCAACAGCATCTTCCTACGGCTCCACATCTCCAGACGATCTACACTGTTGGCAAGAACTTCAAGCTGACCCTGGAAGCAGCTCAAAGATTCAGCGACAAAAGTCCTGAAGGTTACAAAATCAGCTGCCAAACTTGTAGTGCTAGTTGATGTTGATGGTGTCTTCTGCAGTTCAGCTTCAAAGTTAGACATCCGCGTATTCAAAAGTGCCATCATTTCTGTGAGTGACTGCTTGAGATGTTCCATTTTGAGTTATTGTGAAATAGAAGATTTTAGTAGAAGATAACAGCAGGCGAGTAGATTTACTAAATTATCATTAAATTTTAATTACTTTCAGCAATGTATACTTATAAATCTATACTAATACTATAAAGAGGAAACCTTTATATTTTTGTATGTATGTATGCATGTTTGTATGTATGTATGTATGTATGTTTGCAACGAATAAACTCAAAAACTACTAGACTGATTTAAAAAAATCTTTCACCGTTAGAATGCTATATTAACGGTGAGTAACATAAGCTATAATAAAAAAATATATAACATAAAATACTAAAAACGACAATTTAATTTTCCCATACAAAATAATTTGTTTATATTGTTGTCATGGAAACATTGATATATATTTAACTCAATGATGGAAACTGTCAAAGCGGTACGAAGTCCGCCGGGTCAGCTAGTTATGTATAAATATATAATTCTTTAGGAGCAATTGAAAACAGGTGTTACTCTTCCAACTACCCACGAAGAAAAAGTTAATGCCATGCGAGGCAATCTCTGCCAGTCAACCATTACCATTATTCATTTCATAGTTTATTTATTTATTTTATTTAATAGGACAACCAACAAGATTAACACAAATAAAAGCAAAATTGTTTTCGTACAAAAATGGACTTAAGCTAAGTGTCATCTTTATCTCCATACGTATCAGTATGTATCTTAAACTAGTATAACGTAATAAAAACATACTTATGAAAAAATTTTATAACTTTTTATATTGGGTACCTTATCTATGATAAATTGACGTTTTTTTCTCACTTATTATTAGGTGTATTACTTCTAAAAGTCAATACCACCCAATTTTTTTTTAATTGACTTCTTTTTTTGTTCGCGGAATTGACCTTTTGTTTCAGTGTAGTAAACACACTACTCTACAATTTTTATAGTGTTAACATAAATAGAAGCTAAGAAAATTAAAAAAAACGTTAGTATGAAAAATATAATTTTATAAAAAATCTCCATACAAAACGTCAATTTCATAGGTAAGGACCTAATATTAATTAAAGTAGCATTTATTTCTACGTAATGTGCATTAACATGCACAGAGCGCTACTTTTTGGATTCATTCAAATATGTAGTGTAATAAGAAATTTTAATTCCCACATAAGTACTGAAGGTTGATCTTTTTATTATGAATCATTAGTCTTGCAAATTATTAAACTTCAAATAAAATATAATATAGAAAAGTAGCTTAATTTACAAAAAAAAAGGCAAGTTACTCTGCTCCATCTGATGTTAAGCAGAATCAGAGTCCAGATGCGAGGATAGCTAGTCAATGAAGATTTTGCCTTTATAGCACTTACACCATTAAACTGAGTATATAAAACTCACCGACTAGTGGCACCGCGAGCGTGTAGGGCTGCGCGGGCGCCGCGGCGACGGCCTGCAGCAGTGCGAGCTGGTCGATGAAGCAGTTGGTATCGGGCACCAACCAGCGCGGCCGCACTTCCATTTCCACGCTCACCCAACCGCCGCGTAAGATCTCCTGGATAACCAACATAGTTGGATAGTTCACATTTCAACACTTTCATTGCCTTTTTTGTTAAAATCAATGTTACAGAATAAAAAACGGATAAATCCATGTAAATGTTACGAAAGAAAAAAACAGATAATTTTGTCAAGCCTGTGAAGATAGAGGTATCCCTAAAGCGTTATGCCTACAAATCGTGCAACTGACTAAAAACCACTCAACGCTATAGTATAGTATATGCCAACTACTCCGGACGTTTTTCGGGAAAAAAGTTGGGTCATTGCCCTATATTGCCATGTATATTTAAAACCATGTTAACATTGTGGTAATAAGTGAACAATGTGAAATATGCAATGAAAAACCAATTTTTAACTAAAGAATGAACAAATTAAATAAAACATAGCAAATTGTTAAACAGATTACTAATTGCAAAAAAAAATGGGAAAATTAACACCCAATAATAAGTCCTATCGTCAGTTTACATGGAGGTGTAAATTATGAGATAATCCCATCAAAATTCATGATAGCTAAGATTATTTTTTTACAACACTGGCATGAGAGTGCGATCCGTCTGAGCGGTCGCAAGCGGCGCGTGTGAAATGCAAACATGAATGCCATTTAATGCTTCGACGCGTGCCTAATGTAAGCTATATTAATAACACCAAATAAGCGGAACTGGTATCAGCGCTTATTAACATATTGGCCGAATCCTACATCTGAAACACATTTGGCTCATTCATACCATCGATTTCCATAGATTTTTTTTTAAACTAATTTTGCATAATAATCTTTTTAGCACACACCTGCATATGCTGCTGACGTTGCTCCATGGTGGCCTTTCTCGACTCGAGCTGTTCTTTGCGTCGCAGCAGCTTTCTGGTCGCCTCGTCTGTACTATCTGGACCGGCTTCAAGACCTTCGCCAAGGCTAGTGGGCCCACTAGCAGTTCCACTGGCATTGTCTTCATCCTCCGAGTCCTCGGACTAAAAAAAACCGGCATTAGTACTAAGTGTGCACACAACATAGTACTATTTTGGCGAGACAGGCATCAGATGCTAATGTAGCCCTGTCTTTGGTTTGCCTGTCACAACATTATCAAGACAAAGAAATTAAACAAATCGTACTATATTTCGCATACAGATAGTTTATAACCTGGATTAACACAGAATACTTTTTATCCCGATATATATAGTTAATCCAGGTTATAAACTATCTGTATGCCGAATTTCATCCAAATCCATCCATCCGTTGCAGCGTGAAGAAGCAACAAATATACACACAAACATATACACAAACTTTCGCATTAATAATATTAGTGTGATTTATAAAACTATGATCTATATCATCATCATCATCATCATCATCATCATCATCATCTCAGCCAAAAGACGTCCACTGCTGGACAAAGGCCTCCCCCAAGTATCTCCATAACGACTGGTTTTTTGCTGCTCTCATCCAGCATAATATGATCTATATCATACGCTCAAGAAAACAAATTCAGCGTTTTATACCGCTACAGTGAAGTTGAGCTCGACTTTTCAAACAATTAAATATTAAAACTAGATAGGAAACCTAAAACGTTAAAATAATTTCAGTGTAAGCGAAGCTTGAATTAGTGTACATGATAGGAAGGAGAAATGTACGCTGTAAAATGTTAGTGCGACAATATATTCCATAGGCTGTTACCACTGCGCATAAGATGAACACCCATAATATCTGATCATAAACTCGTAGCGAGCTACTATGAGGAAATTGTATGTGCAGTTTTTTTTTATAACCAGTAATTAGATTTCCCGTAAACTTTTCACAAAAGTAATATAATAATCAGCGTAAAAACAAATGCAAGTCTATATGCTTCATAATTTAAACTTTATTTAAATTTCAATGTGTAAAACGGGTAAATGGGAGGCTTAGCGAGATACGATATGATATGCGAAAAGATAAAATTTGCATAGAAACTATTTATAGGCTAAGATTAACACATAGGATCTATTTTAAAGCTAAAAAAGATGGGAGGGGACCACCGCTGGGCGCCACACTCGTTAAACTAGTTTTTTCACAAGTTGCAGCTAAAACCGATTAGTTGTTAATTTTAGTATCAAATATTTGTTGTCTTCTCTTTTGTTAAGTTGTGTGTCCTTGAATGCGTTTAGACGTGTTTACTTCTAAATTATTATTTAATGTTTTTAAATTTTTTTAATGTTATGCTACGTATAATCTATATAATGTAATGACTTGTCCTGACTGATTCATCATCGCCGAGCCGAAACCGCAGGAGCTAATAAGATGAAATTTGGACGGTAGGTTAATTGAGTGACGTAACCAGCCAATAAGAAAGGATTTTACGGAAATCATACCTTAAGGGGGTCAAATAGGGGGTGAAAGTTTGTATGAAAGTCCGTCAGTTATAAAATAAAATACATGAAAATTGATATTTGGCTTTTTGAAAAGAAATAAAGAATGACGTGTTTCAGGAATTTTGTTTATTTTCCTTTAGAGGAGTAAAAAAGGAAAGAAGTTTTTTTGGGTAAATTGTTATTTTTAAAGTATTATCTATAAAAATGAATAATTTAATCGATCTATAGATTTTTAGATAAAAAGGGGGTTGAAAGAGGGATGAAATAAGGGTGGAAAGTTTGTATGGAAATCTGTCATTCCTTAAATTTCGGTAGCCTGGATAGAAATTACTTATACAGAGTGATCTTTATTACGTTGTTTTGTGTCTTTTTAATGATAAAAAAATTAAAATATTAATGTTGAAATGTCGTGACATGTTTAGTTGTCTAACTCTTGTTACTTATTTCCTTATGATATTTACCTTTAATAAGTTTGACTTTTATTACGAATAAACACAAGTCGTGAAGCCCACGTGAGCAAAGCCGCGAACAAAAGCTAGTAAGAATATAAAGAATACCTATTAGTTTTTATAGTATTCAAACGCATCATCATAAGTTATTATAGAATATATTATAAAAGGCGAATGCAATGTTTTATGATATTATTTTGATGGTTAATTTATGTTGCAGGGTATAGAGGTGCTAGGCAGACGTATAAAAGTGGCGCTAGCAAGTTTCTGTTCCCTAGCCGCAACCTTGGCAGCGTCCACAGGTTGCTTCAGTTGTAGCATTAACTGCTCTACGCCATCGAAATTAAAGTCGGATACAACTTCTTGGCGGCATTGAAGTTAGCTGCCAGAACTACGCCCAAGTCGCAGAATTGACTACATCACACAGATTAGTTGACACCTAGTCTGATTGAATTTGTTGACTTACACATTATTTTCTATCCGCTAAGAAGTTTACACAGCACTCTACCAAATATTGCACCACAGGTTCCATGACCGCCAATGCCTGCTAGTAAACAGCCTATAACTGCCCCACTGATGGGCAAAGGCCTCCATCATTGAAATCAAGTCATCACTACAATTAATGGGTACAATTAATGGGTACAACTAATCGCTGCCTGTTACCTACGTACTAAGTGCTGCAGCGGCTGGGTGCACTGCACGGCGCTCACGTAGCGGAGCTGCGCGTTAATAAGATACTCCAGCTGAAGTGCTGGCGGTTCTACACCATCCGAGCACCTAAATACAGCCCAGGCAATTCCACTTGGTACATTGCCCAAGGTACAAACTGCTGCAGCAGCGGATGCAGCAGCGCGTTCTCAAAGACCTACATTTGATGGCAGCTGTACGCTATACTAGCACATGCCACCAACTTACCAAGTGTTGCAGCGGCTGATGCAGCGGCTGGGCGCGCTGCACGGCGCTCACGTAGCGAGGCGGCGCGTCCACAGGGTACTCCAGCCGTAGCACCGGCGGTTCCACGCCCACCAAGTACCTGCATCCAATAATAATAAGTCGGCTAGGTAACCACACGGCTCCTAATCGCTCAACACAGTAATGTTATAGACTTGGTTAAGAAGGAAAGAACCGTTGTGTCAAGAAGTGTCGACGGAATAATTGAGTTTGATTTATTTTTGGCGCTAAGCTAGCGCAGTGTGCCATTGTGGATAATATGGTAAATAATAGGGAGTATATAATTGTAACACAGAACTGACAGTCGACAAACTTTATGAGATGGAGTCATTTAAGGCAACAGCAAGAACAATGAAATGATCCTAACATGAAACAGAATCGATTCGCATTAATATAATAGTTATCAATTTGACTAATTTTTATGCACAAATCATGCTATGCCAAAATTGTTTTCACAGTAAAGAAATGATGGTTCCTAAGACAGTGTCTCTATATCTCCTATAGTTTTTGACTTCCTCATACTGTCCCAGTAAAAAAATACACCCTGTTATAATCATCGGTTATCCATCATATCATGATCACGGTATACTCACTCGGTGCCGAAGAACAGCAGCTTTCTGGTGCGCAGCGCGTGCTCCGCCGCGTGGTGCGGGATGACCGGCTCCCCGTGCACCCACGCCACTGCCGCCTCCATGTACATGAGCGGTGTGAACCCGCCCAGCGTCCCGTCCTCCGCCAGGCGTACCGACACGAATCCTAAGAAACAACTGAACGTGATACACAAATATCTTTCCTCTCTTGTCTTTATACCCGATCCGGCAAAAGAACATATTATTTAGGCTTTTCGCACTAGGCGAGTAATTAAGTTGTAGAGGTGGTCGAAGATCGTCATTGATTGGATTCCATGTGATGGACACCGGAGACGTGGCAAGCCAAAGTGGAGATGGGAGAACGACTTGACCAATATTTTGCTAGAGTGGTATGAGGTGGCCGATGATAGAGAAGAGTAGAGCCGCAAAAGGGAGGCTTTTGCCCAGCAGTGAGACACAAAATAGGCTAATTTTTTTAAATGAGTACATTGCTTCGCTAGTTTGATTATGATAAAATTCTGTTCAAATAAGCAAAGTAGCGAGGCAATGTACTCCTACTACTACTAAATTACTCGTCTAGTGCGAACAAGGCTTAAGAGTCTACTTTATGGATACAAGCTGAAAGACGTGATCAGTAGTTGACGTAACTGTTTCATATACACTGCTGCAGTTGATTTATTTTGAAACAATGCTAAAAAACATGTTATGTTTCACAGAAAGTAACTGTCACTGTGTAATCTCTGGCTAGGAAAATGACCTATCCAAAGCTTCACCTATAGAGACATTGGAAAGCTTAAGACAGCTGTTTCCAGAGGATGAGGGAGAGAGTGGCACTTAAGGTACCAATGGAACTGAGTGCACAGAGAGAGGCAATTATCTAATATTACCTAATTCTGCCACCGTAACAGCAATTTTTGCAGCATTGTCGGTTTTCGTTAAATGGACGGCCAATGCCCATTCAAATGGATTGAAGACTATTAAATTATTTTAAAGAATCGGGTGAAGTGCTTCCTGATTCGGCTTTATCTTCATCATTAAGTAAGACGAAGGCCAAAGTCGGAAGCATTTGTCGAGAATAAAAATGCAAAATCAGAATAACAGTACGTAACCCAGGTTTACAAACTTTATCCTCGTAAATTCAACGTCAACGATTCTTATTAAACACTCAGTTACCAGAGCTGTCATCGACACGCCTTAAAAGCTGTTTGACTAGCTGAGTGTTTATAGAGATATCAACATAAATCGAGCTTCCAAATTGGACGTGAGAAAACGTTTTTTTTTTGTTTGTTCTGCCGGTCATTAGCATCGTCTTTGCACAAATGATATTATGATATGGCGGTATAGATGTGCAATGAAATAAGATTCGCTGTCGCCGCCGGGCGGAGGTTATAGGATGTTTCAGTGAGCGCGGCCTTCAAGGTCGGCCACACTCCCGCATAACGGGGCGACAAGATGAGTGCGAATCGTGATTGCATTATAAATTAGGTAATAGACGCCGGGCTACTGGCAACCGAACACATCGGAATATAAAACGGTGTGCTCGCGGCCTTTGTTCGACGCAAACGGTGATTAAGATAAATGAACGCAAAATCCGTGCACTAAACTTTTTATAAGTGATTTTTTTTTATCGGTCATTGTTTTTAGATTAATAATATCAACTTCCTAGATGGGCAAAACAAATTTCAACTACCGTATCAACGATTATGTTTTTACAATTGCAAATGAATTCCGCCTTGTTTTGTTTTATTGTTTTATTTAATTTATCATAATTTACTGATTTTTCCCTATCCTTATCTATATATCTCACCGAATACTCGAATAAATTATTAATCAGAATATATACATAAATACTTATTAAATACAGTGAAAAAATTAAACACCTACCCGACCCAGCCAGGAATCGAACCTGGGTCTTCCGCAATCCGGGCGGCTGCACTGACCGCTATGCTACCGGGAAGGCTGACGTAAGCGCTGAATTTTGTCACGGCTTTTTAATTTTTAATTTAGGGACGGGTAAGCGTTTCATTTTTCACTGTATTTTATAAGTATTTAATTCAGCTTCAGTGCAGCAATTAGCACTTCAAATAAAAAAGTAAAATTGACTATAGCGTTGTGTTATCAAATTTGTGGTACTTATTTCATCTGTAAAGATGAATCTACATGGCCATCGCTTACGTCAAATTCAGCGCTCACGTCAGCCTTCCCGGTAGCAATAGCGGTCAGTGCAGCCGCCCGGATTGCGGAAGACCCAGGTTCGATTCCTGG
Source organism: Eudonia mercurella (assembly GCA_963082485.1). NCBI lineage: Eukaryota > Metazoa > Arthropoda > Insecta > Lepidoptera > Crambidae > Eudonia > Eudonia mercurella. Next base: position 9,710,956 of record OY720030.1, on the reverse strand, counting down.
CTGGGTCGGGTAGGCGTTTAATTTTTTTTTCACTGTATTTTATAAGTATTAATTCAGCTTCAGTGCAGCAATTAGCACTTAAAATAAAAAAAAAGTAAAATATATATATAAACACAAAAGACAGGCAAAGAGAGTTTATGATGTATCAATCTGAACTCGAGAGATCCGGTATGCCCTATATTATACTGCACTGAAAAAATATAGATCATAAAATAGTTAAAAAAAACGAACGTTGCATAAAGATACAAAACTACAATTTTAAAAGATATTTTAGATAAACTTAAATAACGTCTCACCTTCTTTCGGTTCATTTTCCAATTCAATTGTCTTGTCATCAAGCGCTTCTAGGATATTCATAAGCTTCGCAAGCCAATCCCATGGATCGTTATCGGATCTAGAACACAACAATGTCAGTACACACTGCATTTGACGTCGTTAAAGACAGTGGTAACCAAAAAACATATAAATCACTTACTCTATTTCGAAGTTATCAAATGAAGGTGGTGGATTCCATACACTACTGTGACATAGCATCCAGTCAGACCAAACCTGTGATCAAATAAAATATATTTCATGTTCATATTTCAAAATAATTCGCTGTTTAAATATTTTTACCTTATCATACAAAAGGAGTGAAACAGTTACAACAACAATTAGCTGTCTACAGCAAAATAAGAATATTATATAAGAGTCATAAGAAAACCTTTTTGTAATTAAATGGCTTAATGAACTCTCCATACCATATGTTTTCTACATAATGTTGATAGTAGCGGAAATTAACGCTCTATTTTCATAGAAAAAATATAAATTAATAGTCATTAAGTACGACCACACGCAATGCACCTCGTCGTCTTTAAGACAGGAACTCATTCAACTAAATAACAGTGCTAACATCTAGCAGCGACGCGACGTTTTAATTCCTCGTAAAATAGTTAACTGACATGTAAATAAAAGTATTTTCTCGTATCTTTATTTATTAAGAAAATTAAGAATTCTTTGCAGGAAAAGTAGATTGCAGAAGTACAGATTGCAATTTTTTTGTATCTATTGAAATAGTTTTAAAAAATGCACTATAATAAACTAATAATAAACTTATTTCGTGTTTTTGTTTGATTCGCTTCATATAGGAGAACAAAACAGACGTCACAGCACTGGCGGTAATCAGTTCAAAGAAGCAGCTAATACTGGGAGATAAGCTGGATACAATATCGGTAAATAGGTACCTATAAATCATTACTGTATGTTTTCCAAATAAAGCAAAATAAATAAATAAACAACAATAAGTATAATGTTTTTCTTTCTGTTGTCTTTTATCTATTTAAACATGTTTTAATGCTGTGTATTGTTGGGTAAATAAAAAATATCTTATCTTATCTTATCTTATCTTACCTATACCTTTTTTATCGCACTTACTTTGATAGCAGGCAAGAGCAGAAGCGCGTCGGTGTGCGGCTGCGTCTGCGCCGGTTCCGGCAGCAGCGCGCAGCACCGCTCTAGCAAAGCACCGAACATCAGCAGAGACACTCCCAACGCGCACTCCAGCCACGCCGACCGCTCGCTTCCACCAGCTCCTTAGGGAAAACGTAAAATTTAATCTAATATATAAAATTCTCGCGTCACAGTTTTCGTTGCCATACTCCTCCGAAACGGCTTGACCGATTTTGATGAAATTTTTTGTGCTTATCCGGTATCTATGAGAATCGGCCAACATCTATTTTTCATCCCCCTAAATGTTAGGGGTAGTCCACCCCTAATTTTTTTTTTAATTTTTTATGGCAAAACAACGTTTGCCGGGTCATCCGGTATCTATGAGAATCGGCCAACATCTATTTTTCATCCCCCTAAATGTTAGGGGTAGTCCACCCCTAAATTTTTATTTTATTTTTTATGGCAAAACAACGTTTGCCGGGTCATCCGGTATCTATGAGAATCGGCCAACATCTATTTTTCATCCCCCTAAATGTTAGGGGTAGTCCACCCCTAAATTTTTTTTTTATTTTTTATGGCAAAACGACGTTTGCCGGGTCAGCTAGTCTTTATATATAAATCTTCTGTGCGTGTGTATGAAATTGAACTCCTTCTAAACGGCTGGACCGATTTTAATGAAATTTTCTGTGTGTATTCAAGTGGATACGAGAATGGTTTAGATTTACAATTGGACCCGGTAGGTGGCATTGCTATAGGGGTCCATCATGGGATACGGGTGTTCTTAAGCGGACCAATGATTTGTTTGTTTTGTTGTCATGGAAACGTTAACTGTCAAAGCGGTAGAAAATCCGCTGGTCAGCTAGTATTGAATATTAATAAAGAGGTGAAGTTTGTGACTTTGTTTGTTTGTTTGTTTGTGTGAGCCAGGCCTAGCCTAGTGTGGGAGTCATTGTGCACTCCTGTAACACGGCTTATTATTATTTTTGGTAAATAAACATTTTCATTTTCATTTCATTCATTCATTTGTTTGTTTACTGCGGGTAACATAGGCTACATTTTATTTTGATAAATTAATGATAGCTATCAATTCGAAATCGCAAAATTTGTAGATCAAATCTGAAGAAAAAGTACCGCTTGGCTGCTTTATCGGCGTACGCTGACCAAACGGTTAAGTATACATGAATGTAATGTACTACAATAGTATTAGTCATTCAATGATGAAAAAAAGGGAGCGACCCGATATATCTAGCTTTTATAGTAAAGCCACAATAACTTTATAATATTATTTATCATACTAATATTATAAAGAGGTAAAATTTATAAATTTGGTAATCACCAAAAGTACTGATCCGATTCCAAAAATTATTTCACCAATATTTTAAATGGATCTTCATGGTGCACAAAAACTATATTTTAATTTGATGAACAATATTTTACACTTCTAAATCTTTAAAATTCTATAAGTCAGAAAAACGAAGCGCAACTTGCTTTATCAGCGTGCGCTGACTAAACAGTTGAGTATACATGATAGTAATGTACAACAAAAATTTTTATTATTAGTAGATCTAAAAAAAAGTCAGCGGCACGATATACCTAGCTTTTATATTTAAGCCACAATAACGTTTTTCATGTTAAAAATTCATTTGATGTTTCAAACTGATTTTTAAGTGTACTTATAAGCCACAGTATATTATTTTTTACAAAAATAAATAGTTTCATCACCCTAGGATTTTTATGGCGTATATATACTACGAATTATACTACCATTTACAGACTTAAAAACCTAATGCGATAATACAAGCACTTAATTGATAATTTTCTTAATTTACTTACATTTATTTACTTATCTATATTTGTATAACAAATTATAAACAAAAAAAAACGAAATTGTTGTCTAACCAGTAGACCGCAGAGGCGATTGCTGATCTAACTTAAAGAAAGAAAAATCCTTTCTCCAGCACTAATGGCAGTGTAACAGGTATTAACAGGTATTAACAGGTATTTAACAGGTATTTTGGGATTTTGGTATGGTATAGATACAAGTAAAAGACAATACAAATGAATTATTTATTAAATTATTTACAGTAAATGCTCAAAATGGCCGCAATTTGCCCTTATGCATGCTCTATCTACATCTTTTAATAAAGGAACTTTTAATTCAGCGAGCATAGCCCTCTTGCGTAATTTTTTTGGCGGCGGATTGTATCTTTGCCCGCAGCCGTGATCAAACAGCCTCACGAAAATTCGGTATTCTGAACAGAATGCGATGATTCTTTACGCCGGACCAGTTGTGCCTTTTGTACAAGACACAGGTACGGTCCTGCGTGGAGTATTGCTCGCACATCTGGGACGGTTTCGCAAAGTACCTTCTCGATGCCTTGGACAGATTGCAGCGTCGCGCTGAACGCATTATCGGCAATGCAGAAGTCACAAATAGTCTGGAATCTCTGCAATTGCGTAAAAGTGTTGCATCACTCAGCGTGTTTTACCGTTTATATCATGGCGAGTGCTCTGAAGAGCTCTTTGACCTCATCCCACCTTCTCCCTTCCTTAATAGGAGTACACGTGCTGCTCTTCGCAGTCACCGCTTCACTGTCTCAAATATTCCATCGCGCACAAAGAAATTTGGTGACTCGTTTCTTTGTCGCACCTCCAAAAGTTGGAATAGTCTACCAGCACACGTTTCCTATGATATGGGGTCCTTCAAAAGAGGCGTGAAGAAGCACCTTGTGGGCCGGCAGAGTGAGGTTAACTGATGCTACGTTTGTTTTCACGCTGCACCAGTTAAACTAAAACAAAGCACAACTTTTAGGGTAAATGTAGACTTTGTAGATAATTTAGTGATGTTCAAGTGATGTCGTTTTATTTATCGATTAATGTTATAAATAATATTTTTATATCGTACGTTTAAGTTTATTATAAGTAGTAACATTCTGATACAATGATCATTGCGTTGGAGAACTGTTATGCACTGTAACAGTAAAACTAAGTGATACCTCAGCGGTCCCCTGACGCGATGATCATTGAATCAGAATATTACTACTTATATTAAACTTAAAGGGCCAATACGGATTTTAATTTTTTTTTTTAAACTTCGACTACATGCTGTTAAAGTCGACTATTTTACCTTATCATTCCCACGAATTGATTCGTAAATCCATTCACACAACCATATTAGATTTTGCTTTGAAGTAGACCAGTTTTCATGAAAGCAACGCTGGCATATTAAGTCTTTACTTATGAAATTGACGTTTTGTATGAGGTTCTTTTTAAATTATATTTTTTTATACTAACGTTTTTTTCAATTTTCTTAGCATATAATAATGTTAACATTCTAAAAATTAAAGGCCAGCATGTTTGTTTCATTAGCTAAATATAAGGTCACATTTTATGAACTACAAATATTTTGCCCTAGCATTTTAAAAAATTCATGCTAGTTTTTTTTTTTACTTTTCCTGACACAAATATTGAAATATTTTTAAGAGCGGCCTCTCTGACGGCTCTTTTGAATGAAACTAGGTGCACGTGTAAGCGGTGAAGGCCTTGCGGCCTCTCTGTTTCGGCTCCTTTGAATTGAAACTACTGAAAGTGCTTTATTTTTCTTTTTAATCGAAGAAGAAAACTAGCGTATAAAAATTTAAGATTTTTATCCTTAAAATATCTGCAGTTGATAAAAAGTGACCTTATATAGCAGACCATAAGTAGAAAAAAACAAGTACCTTCAAAGGTACAATGAAACAAAAGATCAATTCAGATAACAAAAAAGAGTCAATTTAAAAAAAATATTGGGCCATAAAGATACAAAATTAAAAATAATTATTTTTACTAAAGCCTAAATAATATAGTCTTAATCAAATGTACATAAAAATATTTACAAATGGTATTGAGTTTTGAAGGTAATACACTATTAATGTGTGAGAAAAAATCGTCAATTTCATAGGTAAAGACCCAATATGTTTTATTTATTTACCGATTTTGGTTAACCTTTATAAAAATTATCGATACGTCGAAATCATAACGGAACATCCCTACTGCAGAGCGACACCCACCGTGTGGTAGCTGAAACTTATTCTAATTGATTTTACGCTGTTTTGCTATTCAACGTTAGATGGCGTTACTAGCGCCCCAGCTCAAAGTTTTTGTATAATAGTCTCTAAAACCCGCTCTATTACTTACTATATTAAATCTCTTTGCTTGCAAATGATGTAAAAGCACAACAAGCCCAGCAAATATGTGATGCTGCATAGTAAGTACCTACCTATTATTCATTTTAACTCATGTTCTTGTTCTATATGTAGGTAGGTACGTAAACACTAAACGAAAAAGCCTATTAGAGACCCAATATATTATGTAACAAAGGCTATTCAACGGAAGAAAGCAAAACAAGGAAAGCTTGTAAAAAAAGAAAAAAGCTCCAGAGACAGACCAGCCACCAACCAGCACTACTCAGCCGACAGATACATAGATTTTAATATTTTATTTTAATAAAAAATAAAATATTAAAAAAAATTCTAATTCAAATTGCTTTTTTTGCAAAATTTTATTTTAATAAAAAATAAAATATTAAAATCTAATTCAAATTGCTGGGACCGTTTTTCTTCTTTTAGGTGCTGTCGACTGAGCAGTGCTGGTTGATGGCTGGTCTGTCTCTGGAGCTTTTTTCTTTTTTTATCGACATTTGTCGATAGTATTTTTTTTCAATAAAACATTAAAAACTTTTTTGATTTGATTTTTCTTTCTTTCGGCTGATGATGATGATGATGATGATGATGATGGTATTATTATACTACTAGCTTTTGCCCGCGACTCCGTTCGCGTGCATCCTTCGGGAACCTAATTTTTTTTATTTTTATACGTAGCGCGGCAAATGACTCCAATTCACCTGATGTTAAGTAAGTATGGAATCCAGATGCGACGATAACTGGTGCAGCGTGAGAACAGCGCAGCGTCAGTTATCCTCACTTTGCCGGCCCACAAGGTGCCTCTTCACGCCTCGTTTGAAAGACCCCATATCATAAGAAGGAGGGAAAACGTGTGCTGGCAAACTATTCCATGTTTTGTAGGTACGACAAAAAAACGAGTCACCAAATTTCTTAGTGCGCGATGGAATATTAGAGACAGTGAAGCGGTGACTCCGGAGAGCAGCACGTGTACTCCTATGGAAGAAGGGAGAAGGTGGGATGAGGTCAAAGAGTTTTTCAGAGCACTCGCCATGGTATAAGCGGTAAAACACGCTGAGTGACGCAATATCTCTTCGCAATTGCAGAGTTTCGAGAGTATTTGTGACGACTGCGTTGCCGATAATGCGTACAGCGCGACGCTGCAATCTGTCCAAAGCATCGAGAAGGTACTTTGCGGAACCGTCCCAGATGTGCGAGCAATACTCCACGCAAGACCGTACCTGTGTCTTGTACAAAAGGCACAACTGGTCAGGCGTAAAGAATCGCCGCACCCTGTTCAGAATACCAGAATTACGGGATAAAAGTATTCTATATGTTAGTCAGGACATGGTCTACCTGTGTCAAGTTTCATCCAAATCGTTCAGCGGTTGAGGCGTGATTGAGTAACAAACATCCAAACTCACAAACATCTAAACATACAAAATTTTGCATTTATAAATGTAAGTACCAGTCGTCACCCGCCCGCTTCGCTGTGCGAAAATAATGGATCAATGAATGCTAATCAAAATAATTATTAGGTTTACCAACATCATATATATATAGCCTATCATTTGCACAATCTCATGTTCTTACTACATACAAATTTTCATCAAGATCGGTCAAGCCGTCTTTGAGTTATAAGAGGACATACAGACAGACAGACAAAAATTTCAAAAATCGTAGAATTGATGTCAGTGAGTCATAAAACGAATATTTATCCCAAAATTTGTCAGAAAAATTGCATGTACAGACAGAGCCTACAGATTTATATAGTAGTATAGATATAAGTAGACATAGATAGATAATAGGATAGTTATATGTATGTATGTAATTTCTTTTTCACATAAAATACTAAAAACTTTTTGGATTTCATTTTTTCTTTCTTTTGGCTGATGATGATGATGATGATTATGATGATGATGATGATGATGATGATGATGATGATGATGATGATGATAATAATAGGATATTATAATTATAGCAATTAAATACAATCAACGTTCGCATGACAAATGGCGCTGGCTAAAAAAACCTCTAATGTCATTTGCCTTACCCTTCACCTTAACAATAACATCAGATAACATGGTAATAATCCCGTTAACAGTGTGTGTGGTGTGATCTGAGTAATTGATATTTGCCAAACTATTTCTCACTTTCACGGATATTTCATCAAAATTTTGCAAACATTACCTACGTGTATAAGCGGTAGTCCTATGGAATTGCCGGTAGCTTATTTGGTAAGCAAACAATTTTTGTTGGAATGATTATATCGAACGATTTCCCAACAAATGGATCTATAGCACAAAGTCAACAAATAATTAGAACGTTGCTTGGAAGTGATATGTGTTCAATAAACATTTCTCATAATTCAAACATCTTCAAACATAACGATTCATGACTTATTTGCGTAGTATTCCTTATCCGTATATGTCCGTAGTTATTACAAAAATAAAACGAGATTAAATTATGAAAATAAAAATTTTATTCCACTAACAAGCTACTCAAACTCAAACGCTTCTTAGATAATAACAGTTCCTCAAACATATAAGGTCACTATAGCTCAAGACTAAAAAGGTTATCTAAGAGCTTCTTGACCTTTTAAAGGTAAGCGTACTAGGTAGTTAGCCTGGACGCCTCGTGACATTGTTACAGAATAGCAAAATCATTTGTTTTATTGTAGAATATGTTTCATATAAACTCATCCGTTGTATCGATAGGCAAGACCGTAAATATGCAAAAAAACACTTACTAAAATGCTAGTCACGGGATAAAATAATCAGCCAAACCATTTCTCAAAATCAAATTCCTTTAATACCTGCTGAGTTCTCATAATTGTATAAGAACAAAGCGCAAGAAGTTTATTGTTATCCCGTTACAAAACCAGGTTCCCAGGGAGCACACAACAATGCACGCTCGCGTGTGTAATATCAAATATCCTAATGCATCATGTATAAATGCTACAGTCATTAGTCCTGGCCAACAGGGAACCCGTTACAGTGATTTTCACTACTTATTATTCGGATTGTGCTCGACATTACATATCAGTGTAACTAACATAAGTAAGGCATGAATGCTTAGTGAATAACAACGATGGGGATCCACGGTCACCTTCGGTGGATGATAACCGACACGTATAGGTCCTGCTAAGCCGGTTAAGTATAAATAGAGTGGGCTAAAAATATACAGCACGGATTGCACTAACAACGCAACTAGCAACTACTACTGTGCCCATCCACAGTACAGCTCACGGGTTTAATGTTAAGTAGCTATATCTATCGTATAGATGAATTTAATAGTTTCTGACAATTTCATAAACATCTCTGTCGTTTTAGAGGATCAACTGGAATTAATATATCAGTTTTAGTCTATCACCCCAAAAAAATATTTAGAGAACTTTAAATTCGATAAAATAAGAGGTTTCAAGGGATATGCATTAGGGTTATACGAAAGCTTTGAGTTCTTTGGCGATGTGTTTTTACAGAATTTTCAGTATATGTAGATAGAGTAATTTAAAAAAAAAATTAGGTCTTTAAACGACGGTAACATTATCCGTCATGCCGAATGGCATGAATATCTAACCCTGATGAAGATCTTCACTTTGTCATGAAAAGCCACATACACATCCCGCCGCCCGTGTAGAAGCAAGCAAGCAAGCTTAAATGTAAGTATAGTTTGGTGGGATTCCTATTTTATTTAGTATAGTATTTTCGAGTTTACTGTTTTACAAGCAGGATACAGGTAATTGTATAGCAGTTTCTTTCAATTATTTTACATTGTAATACAAATATTGCATTATATGGGATGCGGAAAGCACCGGGCATTCTGCATCCCAAATATTCTTATCACGAAATCTTTCCTGGAAACTCCCAACACTGTTCGCCAAAGGGCATCGGCTCGCCGAACGCGTAATTAAGGTGCTCGCCCACCATAATTTTTCTATAATAATTCAAAACATCATTACGAGTAATGGCGTAAATGAACGGTCGTCACAGTGCCGTCGCCAAGTCAGTTTGTTGAACCTGCCGCCGTCAAATGTGTGCATTTGTGCGGTGCGCGCCGGCGGTCGCGGCGGAGTGCAGTGCATCAACCTCCGATAACTTGTAATTTGTAATTACAAACCTTTACTGCGCCCGGACGGAGCCGCAGGAAATAGCCGCATTTACAAGCCCACCTTATATATTAATTTCGTAAATCGAATACGTGCAGGTTATTACATTTCAATTACAACGAGGATTTATATAACATGTGCAACGCAAAAATTGCGCACTAATCAATTCAACATATAAGTTAAACAGTTATGTCGATCGTATCGTATTACAAGTAAATATTATTGTCTACCTCGCTTGCTGAACAGATTCGCTGACCAAAAATTACACAATAGGAAATCAATTATAATATATGACAAAGAAGGGGTTAATTATAAACATATTAAGCGTAATGGACGTAGAAAAATTAATAAATAAAAAAATCTAATAATAATAATAGGATTAAGATTATTTCAAAAGGTATTTATAAGTAGCTCTAGTTTTTATTTAAAACTTTGCAAATTCTCCACGTCATATTTAAACAAAATCATTTATTATTAAAACAAATATGGCTTATAAAACAGCATATATAATGTTACTGAGAATTGAAATTTAGTTACAGTTTTAATATACTTTTTTTTAATACTTATACTATAAAATAGACAAACCTAGTTTTAATCACATTAAAATGATTCATCAGTCATAGAATAGCTACTAGTAATAAAAACAGTTTATTGAATGTCAATCAACGACCCTGGTTATACCAAACAAGTGATTCACATTACCTTGCATACATTTCGGTGTACATAATTTACGTATTTGGGGTTCTTGCGAATTAACAAATATAGCTTAGTAAACAGGGCCAGCCTTTTCATTAAAATACGTGTCCAATTTAAGCGTGGAGACCGGGAGTGTAGTTTTTTTGTTACGAATAACGTTCATGAAACCTGTTTTTAATTAAGTTTTATTGCGCTGTTTAATTCCCTTTTGGATTGCGTTCTTTTGGTATTGTTTTTATTGTGTATGATAGTCCTGACAGCAAATTACGAGATTCACTTTTTTATAGCGCGTAACTGTACAATTTAATACACTCCCGAACACATCAATCTAGCCAATTTGCTTTATATTCATTGAAATAACAACGCAATTTTTAATGCTGCTTGTTAGCATATTAATTTGTTATTCTTGAAAGTAATGTTTCGAATTTCAAAAACCAATATAGGTAATCACCTATATTGGTTTAATCAATCAATTAATTAAATCAATTAATTAATCAATCAACCGATTTAAAAAAAATTCAAGCAATTTAGGCCGAAGTGTATTGCTGTTGGTGTAATAAATAAATAAATTGTTTTTTTTAACAGAGGGTTCATCTTGTTATTTTTCCTAGATATACTGTGATACAGCTTTAAAATTTTACTGCATAAGAAGTTGTAACGCAAGCGGTGGCGCTGCCTAGGTTTACATAAGTCAGCGAAACATTATTCCTTTATCAAAGAAGTTTCTACTAAATCTAAAAATGCTGTGTGGCTTTATTTAGGTGCCAGGAAGTGTAGTTGATTGCGTTGCTCTTGCGCCCAGATAGATTATATTAAAACCTATTATGGAGTTTCTTTTATACGCATTTAATTTATCATTATGATGATATACAGGGTTTTTGGTAATATGTGTATAATCCCGAAACATAGCCATGCAACCAAGTATAAATAACACTGTGGTAACATGCAAAATCATATTTATGAAGATTTACTTTTCCATACAAAAACTCAAATTTCTTTCATTACATTACGTATTTTGGTTCAACCCTGACATGTTTTGACTTCTATTTTGTTCGGATCACGAGGTTTACGAACAAGAACAATGTATCAGCTGGACGGGTTGTCACCGTACAAATTTACTTAGTAACAAACAACCTTAATATCTCGGCCATATGGTGTTTTTCTGGTATGTTTATAGTTCTCCGGGGTTCTACGACCTGTTATATTCGGACCTGTTATATATATATGCCATATTCGGGATTATACAGTTATTACCAAACATCCTATATTATTTTATCCTACACAATATAATTCTGCAAAAACTGTAAATCTGATATTTAGTATATTTTTATACTTTGAATATAAGAAATTAGATAAGTAGATCCATATAGTGATTAATTGACCTACACATTGTATTGTTCATGTAAAACTTAGAAAACAATCCGATTTTATTTGGTTTTTTTTCAATTCTTAGTTTTTCACGCTCGTTTCATTGCACTATGTATTTGCAATTTTTATTTTGCAGGCACTAAAATGTTTCATTCTTAAATATGTTTTTACAACCATAAATCTATTTTCTGTGAATAAAACTACTTAGGGGCCTCGACGATTCAATTTGAGTTTTAGTGGTCACAAAAATAACACTATTTACCAGTGGCGAAGGCTCCATATAACCCGATTCCCATCGGCTTCCCTTTAGAAAATGGTCAACATGATAAACATTATTACTTAACGAATTCTATTCATTCATCTATTTAACACACACAAAGTTCAATAGTTTGGTATTAAAATAACGTCTAAAACTTTTTAAGTACCTAAAGACGCCGATAAATACCGGCTTGCATGTCCATACAAAATTACTCCATATTAAGCATCCATCTCTTTTGCTCCCCTTTTAAAACGAACACGTTCTGTTTTCTTTTAGCACTCGCAAAAGTAAGCCGCTTTTTTTCGACTTATGACAGAGTAAGATATGACAGAGTAAGATATGACAGAGTAAGATAGAAAGATGATTACATGAGATGCGTGAATGTTATGCCTCCAAAACAAAAGTCCCGATCGCTGACAGTAACTTATACACAATTCGTAACGTTTATGTTGGAAGGATTATATTTTACCAATTCTAGTCGAACTGTCAATTACGCGTTTTCCGCGAGATTCATTTGTTTGTAAACAAAAATAGGTATGTTCTGTTTTAATCCAATTGAAAACGTTCCTACTTTAATAATAGTTAACTATTGTTTTGGATCGTGATTAGTGGGCGTGAGATTTCTTTTGTTTCGTGTAAGATTGATAAGTTGAAGTTCTTTTTCTAATCTCAGTTTTGAAAACAAAAAGTAGATACAGTGATAAAGATAAATCGTACTCTTCCTAAATGTCCATCGGTTACAAGAGACTGTAAGGATTTTTTAAACAACTTCATAATTTAATTTAATTTATGCTTTTTAGAATAATAGGTAGGATAGTGGCACCTGTGTTCGACACTTTTAGCCCAGTATTAGACACCATTTATCGTCGCCAAAAATTACATAGATTTTCATTGATATTTTACGCGATGACAGCTAGGAAGGCTAAAATCAGTTGCTTATACACTAATTTAAATCAGGAAAATATCGATCACTTGTGCCACTTACCACTACCTATCACACCTGTCTATCACACGTGGTTTTCTTTGGTGGTGGCTAATTGGCAGTTATGTCTCATCATCATCATCATCAGCTCATTTAATGTCCCCACTGCTGGGGCACGGCTTTACGTGCCCTCCGAAGCACGGAGGAGCTCGAGATGATACATTTTTGGGCACCCATCCGATGACCGGCCTTTGCTAAAGTTGCCTAACCTCAGCACTCGCAGACCGGGCGCGTTAACCACTGCGCCATCGAGCTCCTCGAGTTATGTGTGTGGCGTACCTATTGTGTTGGAAAAGGTCTTTGTTTACCTAGGTACTTTTATCTCGACTGATAGGTATGGTTTTTGGTGTTAGGCTTTTGGATTGCACAATTTTTTTAGGGCGACTTCCCTTCTTTAAATATCTACCCTTCGCCACTGCTACTTACACATTCTTCTTTATATACGTACTAGCAAAAGTTTCAAATGTTGATGGCGTAGCAGCTAGCGCATTTAATGGCGAAAGCTTTACAAACTTTCCTTATGGCAAGTGATAGACGAAATAATATTATCCTTTTTCTTTCATACTTTTCTTTGATGTAACTTTATTTTATGCTTTTAAAGTATAAAATGAAACGAAAAATACTTATTTCACAATAAAATAAAAACCAAAACGGCTTCCACTCAGCATAATGTCAAGTGAAAAGGTGCTCTGACGCTGGTTATTAGTTGAGTGGTGGTAGATTAAACAGGAACGACTAATGGTAGTTATTTACAATTCTTGCGTTGGGCCAGAGTACCTGCCGATTGTAGTTTTCAGCAGAACTGTGTATGCCACCAAGTAAAACGAATCAATTGCGTACCGCATGCAAGGACACTTTTTTTTATTACTTGAGGAGAATTATATTACCTTTAAGCGAGGCGGCGGTAGTCTCAACAGCGAACATGTTGAGAGTAACGAGCTGTAGCCAGCACGCGGCCGGCGTGCAAAGGTTGTCTATGCACCAGCGCACGGAACTGATGCAGCATAATGTGTACTCATGTGTCCATTGCGCGCCGCATGCGTATGCGCATGTGTTACCTTTGAACGAGGCAGCGGTGGTCTCCTCAGCGAAAATTTTGAGAGCAGTGAGCTGTAGCAGGCGCGTTGCCGGCGTGGGCAAAATAGCAGGGCTCAGAACTGCCGCAGGGAGACAAGACCATCGGGGCGTGTTACCTTTGAGCGAAGCAGCGGTGGTCTCCACAGCGAACATGTTGAGAGCAGTGAGCTGCAGCAGGCGTGCAGCCGGCGTGGGCAAAGGTTGTCTGTGCAGCAGCGCTCGGAACTGACGCAGCATAGAGGATGCGCACTCGTGGAATGTCTCCATACTGGCACAAAACAAAAAACACGTGAATATAATAACATTACGGTCGAAAGTACTCTGAAAACTGACTTCATGAAAAAGGCAATGGCGAAAACTGTAGTTTTAATTGAGTGTCTAACGAAATATGTTAAAAGTACAAATAATTATGATACACAAAAGTTTATACACAATAAATTAAACTAGTGGTCCCCCAGTGGTCGAAATTCGACCGTAATTTTATTAAGGCTGCACGGATTGTATCCTAAGCAATGAAAAATTAAAAAAGATAGAATGTGAGTTTGGATTGACATTGACAGATGTCGACCGCATTAAAGACAAACAATACGTGTGTTTCAAATACATGGTAGTGTGTGTAATGTTGTTTTTGTTGATTTAATTTATTTTTTATGCATAATTTTTATAAAAATAACATTCGCATAACCTTTTTTATATAAACTTATATGTGTGCGAAATTTCATACTCCTCCGTCCGCGCAATTTTCGTAAAAACGGGTACAAAGTTTTTTCTTCACGTATTAATATTTAGATATCAATGTCAATAACACCACTAAAATAAATAATTTAAAAAACATTACTTACCCGATTTTTGTTATTAATTTTCCATGAACGTGCAGATAGCTGGTTATGAAGGTTTTGTTTAACTGAAACAAAAAACTGTACTCGTATCGGCTGCTAATAAAACTTTAAGCAACAAAACAACAATATTTGCTTCCTCATTAAAAATAAGCATATAGTAAAGTCGTATAGTAAATACTAGTCAAGCATTGAGACAGTAAAATAATTTAATGAAATTATTTTTCTCTTTTTAATATAATAGGTATACAAATGAGCATTGAATCAGCTGCCGTCATTTTTCAAACAGGTACTTCACGGGTGATCAAAAAAAAATGAGCACAGGAATAAATATATTTATAGATACACTAGTTTTCGAGAAACGAAATTATGTTGCGTCATAGTTTAGTTAGTATACTGAAATAAAAAAACATCATATTGTACCAGCTGATTACAAAAAAATATATATTAAAATATATTAGACAACATCACATACATTGTTCTGATCCCAAGGAAAGTAGCTAAAGCACTCGTTTCATGGAAATCAGAAAAAACTATTTTACCACAATCACCCAGACCCGACACAATATCAAAAAGTTCGTTTTCGACATTGAACCGACCGGGAATCGAACCCGGGACCTCAGAGTTAGCGCCACCCAGAGTCCGGCGTGCAAGCCACTCGTAGACTCCTTCTAGAGCCTCTTACCTCGACCGACGTCATGGCTGCGACCCGCTCGTCCCCGGTGTCATGCTGCAGCGTGGTGGTGCGCCACCCGTCTGGTTCCGCTATGTAGTAGACTCCTTCTAGAGCCTCTTACCTCGACCGACGTCATGGCTGCGAGCCGCTCGTCCCCGGTGTCATGCTGCAGCGTGGTGGTGCGCCGGCCGCTGGGGCGCACCCACACCTCGCGGCGGAATCCGTGGCCGCCGCGGCCGCACTGCCCGCTCTCAGTAGTCTCGCCATTACGTGCCCCTTCTAGAGCAGCGCGCCGCTTACGCTCCGCTGCTTCGTACTAAATGGAGTAGAGTAAAAGAAGTTTTAATTCAAGTGAACTCAGTCTAGGAAGCATTTTAAATCATCATGATCATGACCGGTTCGTTAATATACAGGGAAGAGTCTGAAAAGAAACCAATACTGACATTCTTTAAAAAATATAAATTTTATTTAAATTTAAGTTAAAAGATATTTAGGTACTTATGTAAAATCAACGCAAAAAAACACGTGGACTACTTACGTTACGCGTATGTACGTTTAAAATAATAATATTAGTGCTAAACCTATCCAGTGTGACGAAATTGGAGGAATGCCAATTTCATGCATTTTTATCAATGACATAATCATTTACAGTGTAATTGTTTGTCGTATTTTCTACGATTCGCCGAAGTATTATTAGTCCAAGTAAAGTTTTACCTAATTTCACCGAATGATCATTAGCCAGAAAGGTTGGCCAAAAATCATTTTCAAATTTTGTTTTTATTGCATGAAAGTTGCATGAACGCCAGAACCAAAGTAAAATTATTCATAAAAGGGTATTTTTAGGTAACCTTTATTACGGAAAATGAGCCTCCCACTACACACGACTTTAAAGTTTATACTGACACCCCTACCAACCGTAAGGTCATAAATTAGGTGTCAGACATCCTTGTGCAAGCACAAGGGACCATCTACGTCAGGTCATAACGCCAGATCAGGACGCGCCGAAGCGCATTCTTCATCCGGACTAGTGTCTCGAGCCAGTTGCCCCGTGGACACGTATAGTCCACTATCTATTATCCAGATAGGTTACCGGAGCTGTAAGCTCACTCACTTCTCGTTGTACTAAGAGCACAACTCGCAGATTCCACTGCTCGGGTCGTCGACTCTAAAGTCGACTACCAAATGTCCTCTTTGGTGGCAGAGTTGTAAACCCACTCACTTCTCAGTACCTATCCAGGCACCTTGCCAGTTTCACAAACCTACGCGGCTGGCTCGACCGGAGGTATTGCATCTAGCGGGCACCTCTACTAGTTATCCAGTCTAGTGCCGGAGATGTTGGAATTCTGCTCAGTGAAAACCACCGAGCATAGCAACCAACTATGGGCAACTCACGTGCCCTGCAGGTCCTTTCGCATCGGGCCCCTCGAGACCGCTACTTGGACCCGCTCGCTGTGCACGAAATGGAAGCCTGGCCAACAGCAACCAGGCAGACGAACATTCCCACTTCTACAGCTAACCACATGCCACCACGAGTCCAACCCATGTCCGGGGCCTGCCGGAGACGCCCGCGAAGGCATAACCGGCAGGGGGCTCAGGACCGAACTCCCGTGGTACCCTTGAAAAGACAGCCGGACCCGTAGTTCCAGCTGCCATACCCTACCTATCAGGGTGAGTAGATAGGGACGGAAAATGAGCAATTAAAAAAAGTGTACAGTAATTAAAAATGCGGTTGATTATAAAACAGTGGCCAACACCACAAAACTTAATGTTTTAACCATTATGCCAAATTAAAAGAGGCCAAAGATTGACGGCTAATATATTCGACTAAATATATTTCGATACAGAGCCGGTTAACATAGGTGCAGCTATCTGCAAATTTTATAAAGGTATGTCGTGATGCACTGGACTGCTAGCTTTACATAACAAAAACATATGCGCACCTTTTTCCTGTTCTCATCAAAAAGGGACAATAGACTTTCACGTGCGGAATGAAATGGATTCGATGACATTAAACTTCTCATATAATAGTATACTGCGTCCAATTTTCTTCTCTAAAACAAATAAAAAACAAAAATTAATAAAAATAATATATAAATGACAGCACGAATTATAAGATAAAATACTTACAGCGTATATGGCGAGAATTGCTAGTTGATTGTATGGCCTTCCATTTTTAGGATTGATTTGTTGAGCTTTCGTATACCAGAACTTGCTTTTGGCAAAATTATTTGTCTCGTTAACTTGTTCCTTGTATCTTGCTAAATCTCCAAGGAATACATACAACTTCTGAACTGAGATCAAAGCTAAACCTACATATCCGAGTCCCTTAGGTGGTATTACGTGGTTGTCGTTTATATATTCGTCAGTATTAAACTTATAAGTCTTTTCCAGCAGTTGTATGAGACCTTCAAAGTAATTGTTGCCTTCTTCGATGATAGTATTAATTAATTTCACTACTTTAGGTTTATCATCTGGTGACACTTGTGAGAAACTTTTCCTTAACATCTCTATAAAATTATAATATAAAATCTTCCAGAAATCATGTTCAACATTATCAGCTTGACAGTATTTGAGATCAGACATTAGCAGTCTTTGGAGCGCATTTTGTAAGAAGGTCCTGTAAAGAAACAGACATTGTTATCATGGGTCAAACGTTTGACAGTCAGTGATTATTTGCATGAGGTTTTTTAGACATTTGTAGTTTTTTATGAACTGAAGGTTCAATGTATATAAAAACCTGGTCTACTTCCTGCAGGAGTGAGCAGTGTCGTGAGTTTACCTACAGTATGACGTTATTGCGATCCTATTCCTGCAAGAGTGAGCAATGGCGAGCAGTCTTTGGTACCTGGTCTTGTTGACGTCATCTCAGAGCGCAGCGAGGGTCAACGGGCCGCGCAGTATAGCGTCGTTGCGATCCACCTCCTGCAAGAATGAGCAGTGGGGAGCCGCGTCTGTGGTACCTGGTTTCGGTGACGTCATCCCAGTGCGCGGCAAGAGCCAACGGGCCGCACAGTATGTGTGCTTGCAGTATGGCGACGTTGCGATCCACCTCCTGCAAGAGTGAACAGTAGCGAGCAGAGTCTATGGTACCTGATTTCGGTGACGTCATCCCAGTGCGCGGCAAGAGCCAACGGGCCGCGCAGTATGTGTGCCTGCAGTATGGCGTCGTTGCAAACCTATTCCTGCAAGAGTAAGCAGTGGCGAGCCAAGTCTGTGGTACCTGGTCTCGGTGACGTCATCCCAGTGCGCGGCAAGAGCCAACGGCCCGCGCAGTATGTGCGCCTGCAGTATTGCGTCGTTGCGATCTACTTCCTGTAAGAGCGAGCGGTGACGAGCTGCGCGTGCCGCATCGCCCGCTTCATAACCAGATGTGTTGCGTGATGATGCCTCCTTGATACCTGCATGACATTACAAATATGATTCGGTTAATTTAACATGTTCACTCTTTAGGACAACCTTATTCCTTCTTTAAGTTTTTCATAAATAACAAAAAAATACTAATAAAGTTATTTACCCCGTTCCATCCTTATGTCACCTTTTGTGGGACTAGTTTGAACAATAATAGGTTTTGATGGATTGTGATAATCATACAAAATCTTTTGTGTTTCCATAGAACTTCCCCGCCTAAAAAGAAAATAAACAGGTTTAATTAATCAAAATAACAGAAGTATTGCTGCTTCCACTATTACTATCACCATTTTGATTTATAATTTTGAACGTCAATAATAGAAGGCTTATAATGAATAAATGATTTGACTTTGACTTTGACTACAATAATGTAAATCCTGCTTACCCTTGATCTTTTTGCATGTGCGACATCGAACTTTGTGGCAACACAATTAGCCCAGGTTGGTTAGCAGACTCCGACGCAGACTTATCTGACATAGTACTATTCTTTCTTACGCGATGATTAGCTTCTGACGGCATATCATGGGAGTTGTACTTCTTAGATTCAAGTATCTCTTCACGCCAATTCATGGTTCCAGGTGTAGACGTTGGTGCGTGATGCGTTGGAGCATGATGGGCAGGAGCATGATGGGCAGGAGCATGGTGTGCAGGAGCTTGATGCGCAGGAGCATGATGCGAAGGAGCATGGTGCGCAGGAGCATGATGAGCAGGAGCATTGTGCGCAGGAGCATTGTGCGCAGGAGCATTGTGTGCAGGAGCATTGTGTGCAGGAGCATTATGAGCAGGAGCATGATGCGCAGGAGCATGGTGCGCAGGACCATGGTGCGCTGGACCATGATGGCTAGGAGCATGATGTGCCGGTGCATGATGGCTAGAAGCATGATGCGAAGCCGCATTATGCGCAGGTGCGTGTTGCGAGTTAGCGTTGTGTGCCGGCGGCGCGGGATCTGCGTTGCGACCGCGGCGACGTCCGGCCCGTTTCCGCGAACGTTTCCAGCCGCCCTCGCTAGTTGGGTTCTCTGCGGCACCCCCGCCGTCTCCCGCGTCCCCTCCCGCACCACTGCTCGTTACTGAAGGCATGGGTGACTGATGCCCAGGCTCTGCGCTAGGCGCGTGCCCACTGTTCGCCCACGAGCCGTTACTACGTTTCTAGAAAATAAATTAATGTTACAGTCGCTTGTCAACTTTAGTTGAGAACCCAGAACCACTGGTTTTGAGGCCGGTAGTTTGATCACAAGAAAACAGTATTCAAAATGCATTAATTAATTTGTATTATTTGAAATACTTGAAATATAATGAAAATGAGGAATGCTGCCAGTAAAATTTGGTTTTATTTGTGTATTCTTATTTCATACACAACACATAAAATATATTGTATTTATATAAATAAACAAGGCTTGAAGTGTATGTCTGCTTACAACAAAAATGATAGACAGGTTGGTTTTAACAATGTAACAGATTCCGGTACACAAGAATGATATTATTAATTAAACCTTATAAGAAGGAGAGACAAATAATTTCTTTTATTTAATAATCAACAATAGCCATTTACATTACAAACCTGATTATTAGATGATGATTTCGGAACAGCAGATGGCACACGAAAACCATCGCCATCCCTTGGACTCAATGCGCGATTAGCCGATGTATCTCTACTGTTGCATTGTGATACAATTCTCCTAAAACATAAAATGATATAATAAAAAGTTGAACAAAAACTAAAAAACAATTAAAAGAAAAACAAACAAACACGGTTTTAATAACAAACAGGCAAATTAATACACACCCTTCAGCACTTTGCTCTCTGCTATAAGACCTTAAAGATCTCCAACGATCTAAATCATCTCTACTATTGCCAATGGTAGAAGAGCGATTACTCCTATGACTGTCTCTCCTTTCTCTGTCTCTCTGCTTTAGATTGGTAAATATTGTCTCATGCTGAATGCTAACGTTGCTATCTTTCCTGTTTCGCTCTGGCTCATGCTGAATGCTAGCATTGCTATCTTTCCTATTTCTTTCTGGTTTCTTTTCAGAGTTTTTATGAGTTCTACTGGTGCTCCTATTAAAAAAACTTTAGCTTTTTAACAAAGTATAAATTTATAAATGATTATAACTTTTAAAACAACAAAATTAATTTTAAAGGTACACTTTAAAATTAAATTCTCACCAAAAAATTTTCAGCACTTTGCCATTTTCCTTTACCAATGACGATATAATTGTGCCACGTCCATAAAACAATGTTATTAAAATTAAATAGATAGTCTTCTTACCTTTTGTCCCTACGTCTAGATCTTGCATTTCTCTTTGATTCTCTTGCATCAGCAGGCTTATTTTCTTGTGAAACAGCTGGTTTAGCATTATGAGAAAAACTAGTAGATGTGTCCGAAATGTCATCCAATTTTATATTTTTTTCAACTTCTTCAGTCCAATCCTAAGTTACAGAAAAAGGTGATTGGTTTAATTAATTTATTCATGGCTAAAGCCAAAGGCTAGAGCCAACTTAACTGGCCTTTTATTCTGTTTCAGCTGGATACCTGATAGTAAGTAAATATTCCAGCCGAATACCGGATGATACTGTTCACTTTAGATAGATGTCATTGTCATTGCTGATAATAAAATATTGCCAAATTGGTGATCTTTTAGTATGTGCTGACATTTTCGTAACTTGGTTTCACTCATAATTCTCCCGCATGCTAACTAAACTCTTGCGAGTATCTATGTGACGGCATCGGGAAACAAATATAATAATATGTCATGTCATGAACAAAGAAATTGCACTAAGACTAAGATAAGATGGCATAGTGACATTCACAAGAGCTACTTGTAGCCTAAACTGAATAAAATGATTTTGAATTTGAATTTGAACTGCTTGATATTCGGCCACCAGATATCCAACTTTCGGCTCGTGACCCAGCCGAATATCTGGTATACAGTATCTTACAAAATTACTATTCATTTTGTCTCTAATAATTATAATTTGTTTATTTTTATATTTATTTAGTTAAAATACCTACCTTTTAAAAAGAGTTTAATTTTTTTTTTAAATAAGCACCCTTTTTCTGCTTTGTAAACTGGATATATTGTTGTGTTCTTCATAATGTTTAACATATACAAAGAAAAGTTCAGTTAGCAGAGAATTGAATCAGCTATTAATATGCATTGTTTACTCAACAATACAAAAAAAACATTGTTTGAATTAATTAACATACATTATAAGATAATGTTTTGGTGTCACTATACTTAACAATAACTGTAATTGTTTATAGCAATGAAAATTGAGTCCACAAGTGTGGATAATTATTATTAGTGCAGTTTATAGGTAAGGTAAAAATACTATAAAATCCTTTTCTTACTAGATTTGTCATATCCAAAAGGCTTGTTGTAATTTGTGATATTGTTTCATTCTGATGTTCAAATTCAGTTGTATCTTCAGAGTTCATGTGATTGAATGAAACATCATTATTCAAATGGGTTAATCCATTTTCAGGTGCTAAAATAAGAACATATTTTGAAAAAATACTGGACATACAGTTGAATTATTTGTAATAAAATAGATTAACCATCAAATTGTCCAATACCATTCACTACAACTTACGCTTGCTATAGAAATCATTCTGACTCTCAACACTGCTTGTCATTAGATCTATTTTTTCATTCTTATTGTCTATTGCATTAGGTTCATACAAATTCACATATGAACTACTAGGTGTTGATCTTCTAGAATGTTGTCCATCATCATTTTTAAGATAATAACTGTTAATAAATTTCTCCCTATCAAAACCCTCAGCATCTCGTAAACGACCACGACCTCTAGAGGGCAGCGTTTGGGACCAATTCAAACTAGAGTTATAAAATTGACTTTGACTGTAATTAGGTTGAGCTGAACTATTTGAAGAATTCTTATGCTCTTTATGTATTTGGTCAACACTATCGAAACTGTGATGAACTGATTGTTCTAAAATTTTTTTCCTAAACCTTGGAGGTATATTATCCAAGTTAACCATGAATTTGGATCTAGATGAGTCTGAACTATAACCAGCTGAATTTCTACGCCCTGAAGGGGGCTTCCCTCCTGGTGCAGGTAAGTGCCGTCCTCCAGTTGTCTCCATGCTCCTGCTATCGCGATTTCGTTCTCCAGCATTTTTTTCTTGAAAGCAATGTGTTGGGGAAATAGACCTTGTCTCTGAAGCCTGCCTATACTGTCTATTATAATTGATATCATTACTTTTTCCATCCTTGTGCTGGTGCTCACCATAAGATCTATCTCTTCTAGATACACCTCTGGAATAAGATCCTGTACCACCACTCACACCAGTTTTTTCTTGTCTGCTTGACATTCTTTTATTGTTGTACTGACTAGAATTATCAGACTTCATATATGTTTTAGTCTGTCTTTCAACATCAGAACAAGAATCTCCTGATCTAGGCACATATAACTGTTGCTCAGGTTTTTTAAGACGTTGAATAAATTGTTCATTCAGTGTATCACTTAAAATATCACAATTCACAGAATTTTGAGAACCGTAATGATTTAATTTACCATCAATACCATAACTAGAACGCCTCAAAGGACCACTGCCAGGTTTGTAGAACTTTTGTTGTGGTTTGTTTCTCCTGTATTCTTTACAATCATCATCCATATTATTCACTCACTTCGAAAATATTTATAACAAAATCATATTAACTGAAAAATAGTCGACGTAGTTAAATGTTTACATTATATGCATTGATAATAGAGAAATAAAATTCAATATGTAGTGTACTCGTAAGGTTATGTTGAAATTAACACTTATTTCAAACAAAAATATTTTCATTTAGGTTGCAAAAGGTATAGTTTATATTTAAAATTGTTTCATTTCACTTGGATTGTAAGAAAACAAAGGATTCTTCGGTTTAATTACAATAAATCTGACTATAATACAGCATTTATTTATTTCATTCATT
The DNA here is from genome assembly GCA_963082485.1 of Eudonia mercurella. Taxonomy (NCBI): domain Eukaryota; kingdom Metazoa; phylum Arthropoda; class Insecta; order Lepidoptera; family Crambidae; genus Eudonia; species Eudonia mercurella. The sequence goes on along the minus strand of OY720030.1, from coordinate 9,687,014 downwards.
CTAAATAAATTATTTTCTGTCTATAGACTATAGATACTGCGACAGTTCCAAATATTATACATAGTCTATGGTTCGAAGCGTTTGACAACATAGAGAGCTTTTATCCAATGATATAGTTTAATTCACAGAAATGGCACTACACTATTGGTCAATTGCCCGCAATGAGCTGTCTTTTCCAGAGATAATGTATTATAGAAAAATTGTGAATGTAGAACTTGCACTGTCTGTGGATATTTTAAACATGAATCCGATTCCGAGCAAATGTCTGCAAATCTCAGAAGTTATTGTTCTGAGTTGCAAATAGTTTACCCTTCCTTGTAATCTTTTATGTTAAGACTAGAGTTAGGCAACCAAAAGTAGGCACTGGAATTTTTACATGGCACCTTTAATACGATTGTTGACATTTCAGGATGGCGATGGCGGTTGCTCAGAACAATAAAAATAGGTTTTCGTCCTATCTCATGGCTAGAAATGGACGTGCGAGTGTTAAGTAAGCGTTTTTTTTGGACGGTCGTAAGATACTGTCAACTTAAGTTAACAAGACAGTTTGAAGCAAATGTCAAAACAAATTTTCAGTAGCGGAATACCATACCACAGAGTAGAGATATATATAATTGGAGGGTTGGGGTTAAAAACTCAAAGCTCGAAGTAGATGGCATCACTGTCGACCGTTTTCAACATTCGCCTTTTTGTGGATTTGTTGTTTACCGCTCTAAAGTTATTTGCTAAAAAGAATAAGTCCTGCGCATCTATCGTACACTCCAACCTCCAGCTTGGATGCAGCACGCATGCACCGCCCTCCCGCCCGCAAAAAGTATGCACATGCGGAAGAAACAATGGATGCAAGCGAACATGCACACCAACACCGATACCCGACACGTGTATTTATAAAATACACTGAAAAAATTAAATGCCTACTCGACCCAGCCAGGAATCGAACCTGGGTCTTCCGCAATCCGGGCGGCTACGGCTGCACCTGCACTGACCATTATGCAACCGGGAAGGCTGACGTAAGCACTGAATTTTTACACTGCTTTTTAATTTTTGAGTGCTTTTAGCGGCACAGTGCCATCTATCCAACGGATTGTATTGCAACCGATGGCTATGCAGATCTGGGAGCACGGCAGTGCCTCCACCAAGTCGAGCAAAAAAGCGGCACAGGGTACGGGCGCGGCCGTACCATCCTTTTCTCGAAGCAGTTCAGGCCATTTTCGACCCCTTATAACTTTGTTGTTGATAAAACTAGAAGCCTGAATTTTCAGTAACCAAGCAGACATTGTATAAACTGTTAAATTCCTATTTCATGGATAGCACAAGGAAGTCTCCATATTCCTATATATTATTAGAAAAACGATCCGATCATTTAAATCTTTTATTTCTCCTCAATTCAGTACATCCACCTGACAATCAACAAAATGTAGGCCGCAGCTATATATTCAGCTTCGGCTGTTGATAAGGCGACAATGTTTTTTATATTTCAAATTTCATTCAATTTGAATCAGTAGTTTAAGAATTATAACTATTAGTCAAAGTTTCTTAATTTTGTCACAGACTGACTGACTGACTGACCGATCATCAAAACTCTTGTGTAGAGCATGTGGAGAAGGCATTTTGTGAAGCCGCTGGATACGGGCTGCACAAAACCGGTCGTTGTTGGGGGAGGCCTTTGTCCAGCAGTGGACGTCTTTTGGCTGAATGCCCCAGTACACAATGGCCCATCGTGGGCCATGCTTCGCAATGCACAACAGTAGGCCACGATTACTTGGTGTTCACACAATGGCCCATGGCTCATTGCTGCCTGGCGAAGCACTTGCAATGGACGTGGAAGTAATTAAGGCCGCGGCTATTTATTTATATACTGCTTACAAATATTACAAGTGTGTACCGCCACAGTTATTTAAAAAAAGTAATATATGAATTTTCTTGAATATATGAATATTTTAAACGTTTATTTTATTGTATGTTTTAAAATTATGATAAATGTGTGTTATTGGGATAAACCTGATCAAATATATAAAATAGAATCACAAAAGTAATTTTAGTATATTAAGATCACTTAATATACTACAATTACTATATTTATTTTTACTTTATTTTTTTACTACAAATATTTATTTATAATCCATCAGGATTATTAATAAATGTTATTTGAATATAGTCAAATAATTTCATACGCTTTTACAAAGTTACGTCTTCGATTTTAAATGAACAAACGCAACAAAAAAGTGCACTATCCCGGCCAGCGGTCGGTGACGAACTAAACAATGGGCCATGTGAACACCACAGGCACAGATTAGGTAATAGTTACTTCGTAACAGATAAATCACTCCCTACAAAAATTCGTATACCTACTGCGTTAATAGCCTACTTCATTTCGTCGCGACGCGTCGGCGACCGCTGCGTGCTAAATTATACCTAATAGGCTCGACTATAGAGTTGTTATCGATTGGCAGCCGCGCGGCCTTGCTGCCATCGTAGTAATGATAGGGCTGTTGCTACGATAAAAATATTGTTCACACACAATAACTTGTACCTAAATTAATCTGTGTCTAAATGGCTTGTTTAAGCTTTGTAATGTAAATTAAAATGAATGATAAATTGAAAAGCTCAATTGTTTATGATCAGTATGAAAACATGGAACTCTGATTATAATGTTTCCTATGATATTAAATGAATTACCTACTTAAAGTTATAAATCTTCATCATCATCAGTCCATAATATCCCACTGCTGGAATATAGATTTTCCTTCGTATGAAAGTGTTATGATATGAAATAGAACTGAGTGGGTATAGAGATGGATTATATTCCTTATTTTTTGTAAATAAGGAATATAATCCATAACTCGAGTATAAACACCCATAACTCGAGTATAAAATAGGTAACCACATTCATCATACAAACTTTAATGCAGACATAGTCACAGGTCATTTATATTTGTCTGACGTGTCGTGTCGCGACGCGTCAGAACGGAATCGATTTCATACATACATTGTTTCATACATTTTTAGATTTATATTTTTATGTTGTGACTCAAAATCCGCCTTTAATGTTGAAAGTAAGTAATTAAAACCAACCTATTCTATTCTATAAGTTCATCCAAATAAGTACGTATCTATAATGTACCTATACTTAAAATAGTTTCATTAGGTAGATACTTACCTTTATTCATCAACAGGCAAACTAAAAAATTACAGGTTTTTATTCCTTTTGTTTGATTTACAATTATCAACTCACAAAAATTGCCAGGTGGCATTGTTTTATATTATTAAAACGCGATTTTTAATCACAAAATTACTATTTACAATAATCTAAAACACACAAATGTCAATCAACATATATATTAAACTTATTCACTATTTACAATACTTATTTAATAATAACTATAGAATACAAATGATCGATGTTTTATGAATGACGCAACGTGCACAGCGAACGAGCGTACGATAACGAGCGCTTGCGACAGTCCACTGGCTTTTATACCGCCGGCGGTAAGCCGCTCGGTAGGTATCTAACGCGCGCAAGTACATGGAGTGACGTAGGCCTGCCACAGGCCATGCTACGCCACGATTCCATTTTGTTGATACACAGCCGGGCTAGTAGTAAAGCCAAAGCTTCAATTCTTTGCCAAAGCAAAGAATTGGCTTTGGTGAAGGCTAAACAGATGTGGTTGAATGAAGAATGTAGTAGACATTGGTTTTCGGTGCGGGATAGTATCAAGCTCCACCTTAAGGTATTGTACTCAGAGTTGAGTTTTAATTGGCATAATGTGGAGTTTGATATTTTAGATAACAAGGCTCGGGATTTAGCTTCCAGGTTATCGCATGACAATGCAGAAAGTTGAAGCGATTGTTTTTTTATATTAACGGGTAAGCACAGTGCCTTGATCTCACCTGATGTTAAGTGATGATAAGGCCAATGATGGAAGATGGTGGTAGCTAGCCAGGCGGACAAACAAGCCCTACCACCAACCAAACCGTGTACACAAACATGTAACCCCCGCTGGGAATCGAACCCGGGACCTCTGGATCTAAACCGGTGGTCTTAGCCACTAGACCATAGAGGCTTTCAAGGAATAGCCGCGGCAATAACAGCGAACATGGTGAATTTACTTCAAATTGAGCTCATTCATTTTATCCTCGCGTAAAGAATTATTCCAATACCCAGATTTCCTCGTCAGAATATTCATTATTACAGAAAGGACTTAATTATAATTTAAAAACTCGGCTATCCCAGAAATCTCTCGAAACTGGTGGTGGATTCAAAAATAGCTTGTTTTAAAAGTAAACAGGATGGCGCCGGCCGTTAAGCATCAGGTAGCAGTTCAAATGTAATATCGACATCTTCGCAGATAAACCCCAGAAGTTCAGACAGGAAATATTAAAGTCATTTGATATGGCGCCAGATTAGTGGCTGAAAGACTGAACGATTTTTGGTTTATATAAGTACTCAATTTTTCATTAGGTTTATTTTTAATAAATAAATTGGTTTTTTTTTATTATAGTCCACAATGCATGCCGTGGCAACCTGTAATTAGCTAAATACCCTAACAACCTTTGGAGAACAAAGTCTTCTTTTGAACCTCAGAATATTTTAATTTTTTTTTAGATTTAATTGAGATAGTTAAAGTCATCAACATCTTCCCTTATAAATTATTATCTCTGGATGTTGATAGTTTATTTACCAACGTTCCCTATGCAGGCGACTTACCACAAGCTCTTATAGCAGTATTATTGCAGTTGTGAAAGCGAGACGCGTGTAGCGGCGAATATACTCGCGTCTCTTTTCCACAACTGCAATAATACTGCTATAAGAGCTCATAGTAGGGCACAGAGTCAAGTGTTTAAGTATGTTGGGTATCCATTTTGAGAGACAAAGGTTACATCATTGAGAAGTATATGATTTTCGTAAGAGCTTATCTGACATGTTATGGTTTAGTTAAATAAGACGTTACAGCTAAAAACGGCCACTTTTAACTATAACGCCGTATTTAACTAAACCATAACATGTCAGATGTTCATTAAGTGACGTGAAAATGCTAAGTTCTTCATTCAAATAGTTTGTTGAGCATAATATGATTTTCTATCTCTAATTACTAGATATGTTTTTTTTTTCATTGGCGTTGCTAGTGTGCGGCGTAAACTCTCACATGGAATAGAATTATTTTAGACTATTAACTCTTAATAATCAGTACTATCGTCAAAAGGCAGATCTCGCAATGGGTTCACCTTTAAGTCCACTAATGGCGGATATTTTTATGGATTATATTGAACGTAAACATATAGTGAATAATGCCGACAACCTCGTAGAATAGTTTTGATTAATTAGAATAAGTCATTAGGTCTCGTAGAATAAGTAGGTAATAATATGGTATTTTGTTTGTATGATATGTTAAATTTAGGTATGATTTATTATGGATATAGGTACATATGGAAACAAAGATATTTTTCTTCATTTTTGTTATTTCCATTGTTATTATTGTGTATTGGTAACGCAAAAACTACTTTAGGCAATTTTTTAACATTAAAACAGCACCCAAAGTATTAAAACATCCTAATATATGGCAATAAAATATAAATTTGAGAGAACATACAAATCAACCTTCTTAATTGTCTTTCTATGAAAAGTTGAATTTACAGTTTTACTAAAGAAAATTATAAGTTATTTTCTTTTAAAACGTTCTATTGTCATTTTACTCTTTTGTTTTTGAATTGTCAATAAAATAATATAAAATCCAATACAAAATATTAAAGTTTTCAAACGTATAAAGCCATTCGAGAAAGTTGCATCATAATCGTCGAACTTTAAGTGAAAAATGGTGAAAACCTCTGAACTAAGTATCGCCGTACGTAGTGCCATTGTCACACTACATCAAGATGGTAAAAAAATGAGAGAAATCGCTACAAAGTTAAAAATTTCCCTCAAAGGCGTTTTTTCAACGATTGCCAGATTCAAGCGTACGGGTAAATTAAGCAGTCTGGAGCGGCCTGGTCGGCCCAGAGCGACTACTTCTGGAGAGGATCAGTATATCGTTGTTACAAGTAAGCGGAACAGACGACTGACAGCCCCGGAAATTTGTGCGGAGTTGAATAAATCCCTTGCAAAATCAGTCTCATTAACCACAGTTAAAAGAAGACTTCGTGCCGCCGGCTTGAAAGGGTGTGTGGCCACTAAAAAGCCTTTACTTCGATCTCAAAATAAGAAGAAACGTCTAGCATGGGCAAAGAAGCACCAAGATTGGACATTAGAACAGTGGAATAAGGTTTTGTGGACGGACTTCTATTATCGTTATGTCGATGATGTAATTATTTGCTGGACCGGTACTAGTCGTCAAATTGATACCTTAGTCAAAAAAGTTAATACGATCCACCCTAAAATTAAATTTAAATTAGAACTAGAGTCCAACAAGTCCCTCTATTTTTTGCCATATTATTTATCCATAACCAGAGTTAATAATAAACTAGATTTCCAAATCTATCGCAAACCCACATACAACTATCCCCGCCACTTCTTGTCTCCCATTACAACAGTAACTAGGTAGCTGCCTTCCGCGGCTATGTACTACATAGATTAATGTCGGTACCACTGTCCGCAGATAATTACGTCAAAGAACTTTTTATTATTAATAGTATTTATTATCGCGATTTGATAATTCAAATCTAGTAATAAGTAATCAAATAGTTTAGTTAACAACAAAGAGATTTAATAGGTAATAGAGCGACTATTTCATATACAGACTTTGAGCTGGGGCGCTAGTAACGCCATCTAACGTAGAGAAGCAAAACAGCGTATTAAAATCAATTAGAATAAGTTTCTACCACACGGTAGGTGTCGCTAGTACACCAGTAGGGATGTTCCGTTATGATTTCGACGTTTCGATAAGTTTTATAAAGGTTAACCAAAATCGGTTTAAAAATACACAGAACAACCAATAACCAGACAATTGAAAACCAATTGTTATAGGTTCACATGTCTGACGACATTAAGTTTAATATAAGTAGTAACATTCTGATTCAATGATCATCGCGTCGGGGGACTGCTGAGGTATCACTTAGTTTTACTGTTCCAATGCATAACAGTCCTCCAACGCAATGATCATTGTATCAGAATATTACTACTTATATTTAACTTACGGTATAAAAATATTATCTATAACATTAATCGACAAATAAAACGACATCACTTGAACATTACTAAATCATCTACAAAGTCGACATCTTCCCTAAAAGTAGTGCTTTTGCTTTTTACCACTAGAGGGCGGTATAGAGCATAGGCAAATGTTCTAGAATACTTTATTGGAAATTATTATATAGGCTGATTATTGGGTAAATCTACAAAATACTTACGAAAATAAACTGTAATCACGTTCAGCCGTTTTACCATATCGGGATTTGCAATATCGCAATACGCAATTTGGCATATTTTCTGTAGATTTTGTCAAATCTATTCGCGCACAAATACGACTGCATTAGAGGTCGTATCACATCAAACTGAGCGACTTGTTACCACTTGGTAATAAGTTGTGGATTACAGTGTCGATCTCTATGTCCTGTCTATAGTAAGTAGTTAAATGTCTTTGGTTAACAATAAGAAGAATAAAAGGGTTCGTTCACTACTTTATGCATGTCCTGGGGGGCATGCATAAAGTAGTGATATGCATATGCATAAAGTAGTAGTAGTTTAGGTTGTGTATGTTGGAGCAATTAGAAATAATGAAACATAACAATGACAGTCATGCGCTGTTGAATGACCAAACAAATTTAGTATCATCCCCAAAAGCCATTCTCCGGAGAGTGGCTTTCTATCCCACCCCCGATTTTAGGCTTGCCACAAACCGCGCTCAGCGCGCACTTAGGTCCCGCCTTTCCGAGTGGAGGGACGACGTGTGGAGTGACCTTATAGGGGAAATATCACATTCCCACGTCGCGTAGGTACTACAGAGTGGCGAGAGACAGACGCGGCGCAACACACACCTCTCTCCCGCCCCGATGGCTATAGAGATAGAGATTGGGAACTGCCAACGTTGCAAGAACATCTCCGTACGGCAGTGGCGTAGCGTAGTGGGGGCGGCAGGGGCGGCCCGCCCCGGGCGGCACTTTTTAGGGGGCGGCAAAATTTTACAATAAATAATAAAAATATTTACACCATTTCATATCTTTATCACAACTAAAAATTCGGACCGATTAAAAAGAACACGGAATTTTTCATTACTTATTCTGTGACGAATTCGGGGAATCCTCTTTCTTAGAATTATATTTTGTAGCGACTGTTGGCAACACCATCTACACTGATTTGCGGGGATTCCCCGTATTTTATTTTGGGGAGCCCTTTCGGTCGCATAATCTCTTTCGTCATAATGTAGTTTGGCATAACAGTTTCAGTATAATGTTTTCTCGCATAAATTATGTTAAGGAGTGTTAATTTTAACTTATTTAAATTGTCTTTATCATAATCGCGATTGTCTTGAATTTCGAGGTGTTTTTTATTAGGCAACAGAAATTTAGCTCCATACAAAAAATGTTGGTGGGCAGATGCGATAAAATAGATGATGATGTACTCGTTTCACAATCACTTATGATACGACATGGCTTTTTATTTATGTATGTTATGATTAGTAATCGTTATTGTAAAAACATTTATGCTTGAACATTTCATGCTAATATTATATCATCATCATCATTATGCTGAATGAACGTTATGCGTAACGAAGAGAATGTTAAAAACGTTATGCAGCCTTAAAAATGCCTCTTTAATTTATGCAACCCAATATGGACCCTTTATTTTGTGCTTGGATTGTTTATGACTAATAATCAGCGAGAAATGACTTCTAATATAACAATATGTAAAAAACCCTGTCCGATCCGTTAAGGTGTTATTAGGTATCTAGGCCTGTGGAGGCTGGTCTGCTCACGCTTACTTATCTTATTTTTAGTATTTTTCACTATAATTTGACTTTGTTTTTCTTAAACAATTTTTGACTTCTACGATAGTACTGTAGTGGTACTGTATGACATTGTGGAAATTGTAACTTTTACCTGATGTAAATTTGTTAGCGTAGATTTTTTATTTTGTGTTTATTTTTTTTTACATGTTGTGGTTGTCTTCTATATTTTTGTGTTTATTGTAATGGAAAGTGTCCTGCTATGATAGGGCATTTTCCAATATTTTTGACGCTGTAAGGGAGAAAAGAGCTGGACACTTGCTGAGTTTCTTGCCGGTTCTTCTCAGTACAAGATCTCCCGCCCAGAGTAGACTTACGAACCGATGGCATAGTGACATTCATAAGAGCTACTTGTAGCCTAAACTGAATAAATGATTTTGAATTTTGAATTTTGAATTTTGAATCTAAATTCAGTTCTATTTACGTTATCATTTTAAAAAAATAAGTCAAAAAAATTTATACCGATAAAAATTTTGTTAAATGACAAAACTTACATGGCAATACTTTTGTCGGCACTTCGGTAGGTAGTAGGACCTTTGCGATGCCGCCATTGATGGAAAGTGTGGTCAGAATTTAGCTTTAATTAAATTTATTTTTAATTTTTTTAAATATTAGCTTGATTTAGGGGTAATTTGAGCTATTTCGGTACAAAAAATTTACGTTTTAAATTACGATAACGATTGTAAAACTTAGATAAACGTTTTTATTTAAAATCTAACCTGTATTGTATAGTGCAAAATAATGATGACTGTTTCTGCCTGTATACACAAAATTGAAATACCTAATAAGAGGGCGGCAAAATTGTCTTCCGCCCCGGGCGGCCAACACCCACGCTACGCCACTGCCGTACGGTCGCGGAGTAATTCTTCGAAACTTCGGAGAATCCCTCATATTCTCTCATTCGAAAGGCAGTGGACTATAGTCCCGAGCTTCCTCACATCCCCCATTTCCGTAGGCCCAAACACGCTTTATCTGATCCTCCAAGTGATAACTGTATCACGTGACCTGGATTGCCTACTTGCGGCACAGGACACTTCGTCACATAGTTAAGTCAGCCAACATAGGCAGTATCACTGCAGATTGAGCGCGCTCCACTAGGGGGCGCGCCGGATTCACCACGGGGCGTGCACTAAGTAACGCCAACGTCACCTCCCATTCACGAGAGGCGACCGTTCCGTCAGCCTATATAGCCCTTCAAAGGCTATAGGCATCCCCAGGGGGTGATTAGTCAGTAGGAGTCTGACACAGGCTAGCTCAACCGCTTGAGGTAGAACCGTACATGTAGTATTCACCTCCTCCCACCTCCGGGTTGCTAGTTTTAGCAGGTGGGTGCCCCATCAGCTGGATAAAAAAAAAGTAGCCGTATGGGATAGGACTAGTAATAGTGTTCTGTGTGCGCAGCTCTCGACCGCTCTCGAGACCCCAAAAGAAGAAAACTGTGGGAACATGCTCTCCGAAGAAATAACTGAAAATAAATTGGTCGTGGTTATTTACTGCCCACATAGAATAATAACGCGTTATTATTCTAAGACTGCTTGGTGTGAGTGATGTGTGTGTGTGTGTGTGTGTGTGGGGGTGTGTGTGTGTGTGTGTGTGTGTGTGAGTGTGTGTGTGTAAGTCTGAATATTTAATTATAACTTATATTATACTTTATACTACCTTTTCACTTGTTATTAAGTATATCAACAATAAATTTTTTAAATTTACCTTTATTATTATTAGGGAATACGTCCACTGAGCAAAAGTATTTATTATAAAAATTTTGCGTACGACAGACGACAGAGTTTTGATAATAATTTGTATGTGCAAGCGGTACGTGAAACAAAGACGTATGTCTAGTACGGACCCTAGGAGCTTGCAGCCTTAAGAACAGTTCCGTGAGCTCGGTGTTATCTATAGCATTATGGCAGACATTATGTAGAAAGAGCATGTCCAGCACTTTTCTTCTATCTTCCAATGTTAAAAGCTTATGAGAGGAACACGGCTCCCTATACTCACCCGAGTATTTAAGCCTCGACCGGTAATTCAGGTGTTTTACAAATTTTGTTTGTATCTTTTCGATATCTTGCTTGTACATAACATATTGTGCACTCCAGATATTGCTACAGTATTCAAGAATACTCCTGACATATGCAAAATATATTACTTTCAAGCAGTTGGTATCGGCGAATGGCCTACTCACGCGTAGGATAAAGCCTAAGTTCTTATATGCTCTGCTGACTATTTCAGAGATGTGCTCATTAAAAGAGAGCTTATGATCGAGGGTGATACCAAGATCTTTGACTAACTGTGCTTTCTATATAGAAATATGGTCTATTTGGTAGTCAAAGATAATGGGTTTTTTCTTCCTAGTAAAGGTCACGTACACACACTTGTTTGTATTAATTGTAATTTTGTTGTCTGCATGATATCTGTTTAGACGGTCTAAGTCTTGTTGGAGATCATGACAGTCAATTACGTCTTTAACAGAAAGATAGATTTTTGTGTCGTCTGCGTACATGAGATAGTCAGCAAAGTGACAGCACTCTCCCACGTCGTATAAGTAGGCCGCGTAAAGCAGAGGCGACAGCACAGAACCCTGTGGGACACCGGAGGGTATCGCCACAAAGTCGGACCGATGTCCACCTACGACTACAGCCTGGCAACGATTTCGAAGGTATGACTCCACCCATCTCAAAAGATCCCCACAGATCCCAAGCTAAGTAAAAGTATGGTGTGATCTACACGGTCGAAGGCTTTTTCGAAATCCGTGTAGATCACATCCACTTGCGACCCACCATCCATTCTTTTTAGAACATAATCTGTGAATATGGCCAAATTAGTGTTAGTGGACCTCCTTTCAGTTTCATCATCAGATCTTGGGCACCACACAAGGTTAGTTTTGGTAAAAATGTTAAGTACACGAATTAGGGGAGGGGAAGGGGGGGGGGGGCTATCCTTTGGTGGTACTCCCACTCTGCGAAAATGAATAGTTTCAGAGATATTAGGGGGGGGGGGGACGAGGGCTATCTTTTGGTGGTACTCCCACTCTGCGAAATTAATAGTTTCATAGATATTTTTTTGGGGGATCTTCCCTACTCCTCCAACCCCTTCCTCTCCAGAGCAAACGCATAGTTTCAGAGACATTCATATTTGAAACGGGCAGGGGGGGGGCAGCTGCCCGTCCCTGGAAATCTCGTAGAGCATGTATGAACTCGCCTAATTACTAATCAAAGTGTAAACGGGGCCTTATGCTCTAACTTTTAAATAAACCGCACAGTAGACACTGGCAAAATGCACGGTGCAATTGCCAAAAAACCGCGCGCGACGATGGCAAAAGGAATAAGTTTTCACCTTGTAGCGTTGAGGAAGCTGTAAATAACTTTTATTCTGTACTTTATGATATCATCGGAAAGTATGTGCCGCAGGTAACTAAATCTAATACTTACGTTTATTCGGCCTGGTACAGTAGGGAGCTTATTAAATTAATAAAAGAAAAAAGTAAAGCTCACAAGAACTGGAAGAAATACAAAAATAAATTGGAATATGAACATTTCTCTTATTTACGGGCTAAAGTTAAATGTTTGCAGGACAGTTGTTTTAAATCCTATATAAATTTCTCAGAAAAAAATATAAAATCATGCCCTAAACTATTTTGGTCATTTGTAAAAAGTAAAAAAAGTAACAATACCCGATATCCTAAATTTATGACATTTGAAAATAAAATTTTAAACAATTAAAATGAAACATGTGTAGCTTTTAATAAATTCTTCCTTAAAAACTTTGGTACACCCTCAAACTGTCAGCTTCGTGGTCTATTATCGGGTATTGTGGCCAACGGGGACCCCTTATGCTCTATACACGTGGAGGCTGACTTTGTGGAGAAGCTTCTCAAAAACCTTGACCATTACAAGGGGGCCGGCAGTGACAACATTCCACCAATTTTCTTATCAAATTGTGCTGAAACGATTGCGTCCCCAATCACTTGTTTATTTAATCGTTGTTTTCGTGAGGGCTTTTTTCCACAAGTATGGAAAACAGCACATATAGTGCCCATCCACAAAAAAGGCACTAAATCAGCGATTGAGAACTACCGCCCGATCTCAATATTAAACACTTTAAGCAAAGTACTGGAAAAGGTGGCGCACTATCATCTGTATCCGATTATCTGCAAAGGTATCCCATCCCAACAGCATGGCTTCATTAAGGGACGATCCACTAACACTAATTTGGCCATATTCACAGATTATGTTCTAAAAAGAATGGATGGTGGGTCGCAAGTGGATGTGATCTACACGGATTTCGAAAAAGCCTTCGACCGTGTAGATCACACCATACTTTTACTTAGCTTGGGATCTGTGGGGATCTTTTGAGATGGGTGGAGTCATACCTTCGAAATCGTTGCCAGGCTGTAGTCGTAGGTGGACATCGGTCCGACTTTGTGGCGATACCCTCCGGTGTCCCACAGGGTTCTGTGCTGTCGCCTCTGCTTTACGCGGCCTACTTATACGACGTGGGAGAGTGCTTTCACTTTGCTGACTATCTCATGTACGCAGACGACACAAAAATCTATCTTTCTGTTAAAGACGTAATTGACTGTCATGATCTCCAACAAGACTTAGACCGTCTAAACAGATATCATGCAGACAACAAAATTACAATTAATACAAACAAGTGTGTGTACATGACCTTTACTAGGAAGAAAAAACCCATTATCTTTGACTACCAAATAGACCATATTTCTATAAAGAAAGCACAGTTAGTCAAAGATCTTGGTATCACCCTCGATCATAAGCTCTCTTTTAATGAGCACATCTCTGAAATAGTCAGCAGAGCATATAAGAACTTAGGCTTTATCCTACGCGTGAGTAGGCCATTCGCCGATACCAACTGCTTGAAAGTAATATATTTTGCATATGTCAGGAGTATTCTTGAATACTGTAGCAATATCTGGAGTGCACAATATGTTATGTACAAGCAAGATATCGAAAAGATACAAACAAAATTTGTAAAACACCTGAATTACCGGTCGAGGCTCAAATACTCGGGTGAGTATAGGGAGCCGTGTTCCTCTCATAAGCTTTTAACATTGGAAGATAGAAGAAAAGTGCTGGACATGCTCTTTCTACATAATGTCTGCCATAATGCTATAGATAACACCGAGCTCACGGAACTGTTCTTAAGGCTGCAAGCTCCTAGGGTCCGTACTAGACATACGTCTTTGTTTCACGTACCGCTTGCACATACAAATTATTATCAAAACTCTGTCGTCTGTCGTACGCAAAATTTTTATAATAAATACTTTTGCTCAGTGGACGTATTCCCTAATAATAATAAAGGTAAATTTAAAAAATTTATTGTTGATATACTTAATAACAAGTGAAAAGGTAGTATAAAGTATAATATAAGTTATAATTAAATATTCAGACTTACACACACACACTCACACACACACACACACACACACACACACACACACACACACACACACACACACACACCCCTGTTTGTACAGACGGCCTTTCGAGGACTATGGTTTTATATCACCCAACCGAGGACTCTCTCAAAAACTATGTTAATGACGTTGTATTGCTTTTTTAATACGATGGAAAGAAACAGAACATACATTGCTAATTGACAGGTCTATTCTTGTGGCGTTATCGCAGCATTTTGTTTATTAACTTTCGTTGACCAATGCGGGGACTAAAAATACACTGCCAACGCTTATGGAGACAGCCTTCCGAGGACGTTTGTGTTAACCTTTCGAGGACCCAATCGCCGGACTAGACATGACAGTCCGAGGACTCGCTTTCACACACTTTTTCTTGAGCCCAGTACAATGCGAGGACCTTGTGTTAGACTTTACACAAACTATGTGAGGACGTTTTCCCGAGTCCCGCGTATACAATACGAGGACCACTAATGTGTAAAAATAACATGTTAGAAGTACCATCTAAGAACATTTATTTTTTAATGCTCCAACACAGTATTTTCACTATTGGCTGACAAAATGACCAATCGCGAATAATTTGTTGCGTGGAAGTGTAGGCGTTTGTTTATCAAAGAAACCTAGCGATGCTTGTGACTAGAGTCGCACGCATTGCAGTAGCCGCAGATTGCACACAAGACTCCAATACGGTGCGGACGTATTACAGCAGTCTACGGGAAACTTCTTGTGATAATTTATTATGATTCCTATTTCACTTACGTAATATATGATTTTATATTTAAAACATTATAATACATTTAAATCTTAAAGGTTTAGTTAACATTGTAATAACAATGTACCATTTAATAGTAAAAAGCTTAGATTTATTTTCTCTGATCTATTTATGGAAGTAGGGATTAGTCATACCTAGTCAGGACTTGTAATTGTAAGGATTAAGTAATTTCGACTTGGCGCGGCGAAGTTTACAATAACTCGCGTTGGGGTATATGTGAACTGCTATTTTCGTATTGAGACCAAAATTTTTGATTGTGTTAAAGAGGCGAAATGCACAATCAGTGATCGTATTTTTTTTTAATATTACGGGGAAGCTTTATTATAAATTATCCTATTTATATTTATGGTATTAAATTAAGAATGCGCCACCGCGATAAATTGAACCCCCGCTGGGAATCAAACCAAGACTGCTGGGTCTGAGACCGGTGGTCTTATCACTAGACCACAGAGGCGGTAAAACTGGTGGTAGAATTGTCATAAAAAATATTAACATATTTAAGAAATTTTACCGCACCTGTGGTCTAGTTACCACTAGACCACAGGTGCGGTAAAATTTAATTTAGGAACTCAAACCCAGAGGTCCCTGGTTCGATTCCCAGCGGGGGTACAGATTGTGCTCGGTTTGGTCGGTGGTAGGGCTTGTTCTAATTCCGCCTGGCTAGCTACCACCATCTTATCTAAATATGTCGCCATAACAACCATGTTATCAACATTGTTGTGTTCCGGCAGTTAGAAGTTCTGGTAAACCTAAAGGTAAAGGTAGTTAGTTAGTAGTGACTCTTAAGCAACGGCTACTTCTAAAAAAAAGTTAGTTATGGATAATTAAAATTTGCCCGTGACTCCGTTCGTAAGAGCTATAAAAATGATTATAAAGGATATTAAATATTTTTTTTACCATAAGAAGTTCGTATACACCACTATGAATGGTGGTGGTGTACCACAGAGAAGTCAAGCTGTGTCTATGATCTGACCCAACTGATTTAGATGTAACACCGTACTTTTTTAGATAATTCTGCTTTCTAACAAAGAAAATTTAATCAAAATCTGTTGAGCGGTTTGTGTGTGATAGAGTACCTAACAAACAAATAGACAGACGGACAAACAAAAATTCTAAGATTTAAAAAAATATATATTTAGGGTATGTTTTTTTTGGAGAGTTTGCCGATGGCATTTTCAGCTTCACCTGGCTTTTTTTCGGGGGCGGCGAGAAACGTAAAGGGTTCCTCAAGCCATGTGAAACTTATCACCTTCTGAGGTTTTCTAGAGGCATCACGCACTAGTGCGTGTCCCCGTGCCCTACTAGATTCTTCGAGGGGTTCGGATCGGATCGGGGGGATCAACCCGAGGGCGCCTCTAAAGGCTCGGACCTCGGCTCGGGTTGAACGGGTCGTGGTGGTGGGGAGAAGCGCCAAGGTACATGTCTATACCTGGTATAGAACGCGTGTGAACCGGCTCGTCGTACCCTTGTTCTACGAATACGGTGTCTAGGGCCTAGGCTAGTGTGCATGTTTAGTGTATTCTGTAAATGTTTAGTGGCATTTAGAGGATCGGGCGGGGGGGTTCGCAACTTATATACTTTATTTCTTCTTTTATATGCACTTACATTTAAATAAATAAAAAGTAAATATGGTAAGAAGAAAGACAAAGAGTTGAAAAATTTCCACGAGTGGGATTCGAACCCGTACCCCATGACTCTCTGTTCAATGAGCTCTATTCAATGTCGACAACTACGTCATCAACATCCGATCTTAATATTTTTACAAAAGATCAGTTAAGAATTGGGCAAGCTATATTTATGATTCTTTACATATAATTTTACGCAATAAGCAACGAGCGAACAAATTAGAATTTGAAAAATACGAAGTGTTGAAAACAATCCACGAGCGGGATTCGAACCCGCACCCATGCCCGGTCAGGTGCACTACCAACTATGCTATCGTGGCTCAATCACAACAATATTTCTCAAATATGAGTAAAATAATATGTAAATTATCATAAATATAGCTTGCCTAATTCTTAACTGATCTTTCAATATTTGTAAAAATATTAAGATCGGATGTTGATGACGTAGTTGACGACGACTACTTTGGCTTATAAAGTAAAAGTGGATAGTGTTGATTAATTTCGGCGAGTTGGATTGAGCCACGATAGCGTAGTTGGTAGTGCACCTGACTCGTCATGTCATGGAGCGGATTTGAATCCCGCTCGTGTATTTTTTCAACACGTTTTTTTTTTCAATTACTTATACATTTTTGTTTTTGTTATGATAAAACAAACAACTAGTCCACTACCTGGAAGAACACTCCATAATTCATGATCGCCAATATGGGTTTCGGCCGAAACGATCAACGGGTGATCTTCTAGCGTACGTTGCACATCTCTGGGGTGAGGCTATTGACAAGCGTGGTGAGTCGATGGCTGTTAGCCTTGACATAGCCAAGGCTTTTGATCGGGTCTGGCACAAAGCTCTTCTCTCCAAGCTCCCGGCATACGGTCTGCCTGCTCAGTTCTGCAACTGGGTCGCTGGCTTCCTACATGAGCGGAGAATCCGTGTCCTGTCTGATGGATGCGCTTCGCGGTTCATGTCAGTGAACGCTGGTGTCCCTCAAGGTTCCGTTCTGTCCCCCACGCTGTTCCTTCTGCATATCAATGATATGCTTCCACTTGGAAATATTCATTGCTATGCAGATGATAGCACAGTGCATGGGGGATATAACGGTCACCCAGCGGCCGGGCGGGTCGAAACCGAAGTTAACCGAGTGAATCTTGTCATTGAGCTCAATCGGGTATTGGACCTCATATCTAAATGGGGCTCCAATAATCTTGTTGAGTTCAATGCCAAGAAAACACAGGTGTGTGCGTTCACGGCAAAAAAGTCACCATTCCTTCCCCTTCCAACTCTTCAGGGTACATCTCTAAGCCTGCAGAGCAGTATCAACATGCTCGGTATGACGATTCGCTGCGATCTAAACCAAAGAGACTACATCGAAGCCGTGATCAAAACAGCCTCACGAAAACTCGGTATTCTGAACAGGGTGCGGCGATTCTTTACGCCTGACCAGTTGTGCCTTTTGTACAAGACACAGGTACGGTCTTGCGTGGAGTATTGCTCGCACATCTGGGACGGTTCCGCAAAGTACCTTCTCGATGCTTTGGACAGATTGCAGCGTCGCGCTGTACGCATTATCGGCAACGCAGAAGTCACAAATACTCTCGAAACTCTGCAATTGCGTAGAGATATTGCGTCACTCAGCGTGTTTTACCGTTTATACCATGGCGAGTGCTCTGAAGAACTCTTTGACCTCATCCCTCCTTCTCCCTTCCTCCATAGGAGTACGCGTGCTGCTCTCCGGAGTCACCGCTTCACAGTCTCAAATATTCCATCACGCACTAAGAAATTTGGTGACTCATTTTTTTGTCGCACTTCCAAAACATGGAATAGTTTGCCTGCACACGTTTTCCCTCCTTCCTATGATATGGGGTCCTTCAAACGAGGCGTGAAGAGGCACCTTGTGGGCCGGCAGAGTGAGGGTAACTGATGCTGCGTTATTTTCACGCTGCACCAGTTGTCATCGCATCTGGATTCCATATTCACTTAACATCAGGTGAAATAGAGTCATTTGCCGTGCTATGTATAAAAAAAAAAAAAAAAAAAAAGATAATGTTTGATCACATATTTTTGTTTCTTCTACAATGCGAACTTACATGGGGTGTCAGTGTCTTCGAAGAGATTGTTAGTTGACTACGGCTAGATCTTTTGTCCATTAATAGATCCCTAACCAGCTACTTTTATTCGTATTCAACACAATAACCAATCACAATATGTGTACTGTTTGTCACTGAGGAGTTCTATGTGGTATCTCAGTAGTCCACGACCCTTTGTCCACTGCCAGGTACCTAACCAGTTACTATTCTTCTTATTCAACACAATAACCAATCACAATGTTTGTACTGTTTGTCACTGAGGAGTTCTATGGGGTATTTTAGTAATCCACGACCCTTTGTCCACTGATTGGTACCTAACCAGTTACTATTCTTCGTATTCAACACAATAACCAATCACAATATTTGTACTGTTTGTCACTGAGGAGTTCTATGAGGTATTTCAGTAATCCACGACCCTTTGTCCACTGATTGGTTCCTAACCAACTACTATTCTTCGTATTCAATACAATAACTAATCATAATATGTGTACTGTTCTTTATTGAGGAGTTCCATAGAGTATCTCTGTAGTTCACGATCTTTTGTCTACTGATAGGTACCTAACCAACTACTTTCATTTGTATTCAATACATTAACTAATCACAATATGTGTACTGTTCGTCATTCAGGAGATCCATAGGATATCTCCGAAGTCTGAGATGTTTGTTTATTGATGGGTACCTAACCAGCTAGTTTATTTCGTATTGCATATTAAAAAGCTTGTTTTTAAAAATGTTTGTTTTTTAATTTTTTTTTTTTTTTTTTAATATTTTCGTTTTCTCTATGTTTAGCTAGTGCTAAACTATTTTTTTCTAAGAAGCAATGTCGCTTGTGGATATCGCTTTCATAGCAATCATTTCCTGTCGCTTCAATTTCGCCTTCTCTAAACGTCTCTTTCTTTGTGTAGTAGTTTCTTTTTTGTTCATGTTATTCCCTCGAGTATAGGACAAAAACGGTCCATCCCCAGAGGTCCTTTGTAGGGGTATAAGGGCTTCAGTACAACAGGGTTCCACCTAGTACCCTGAGGCGCAACGTTAGCAATATGACATATTTATACACCCTCATACCATTCAGCCCTCGGCACGTGCTCACCTAAGCATTGGGTCATCCATCTAATCCATCAAATTTAATTATTTTTATTGATTTAAACTTTTGCAACATATAAAGCAACAGCAAATATTACATGGCGGACTTAATGCCTGGCATTCTCTACCAGACAACCTTAGGGTGGTGCAAAGATAACATTTTATTCAATAAGATATATTATAAATAATTTAAATGTAAGTATATAACACATGCATAAATATTGTATATACATAAACATATAATTATGTGTATTGTAAATACGTAAACTACAATAAATACACATACATAAAATACATAAGTAGTTCTAATAGGACGTTATTAAGATGATTCTGCCATGATTATATCAAACAAGAGCTCGCGTACTTTCTTTATGTAGCCATCCTGATTTCGAGAGGCAGCGCGTTCTACAGGAGAATGGATTGAAAAAAAGAATGAACAAAACCATATGTATGAGAGGGACAGAAATGGAGATGATTATTTGAGGACCGGAGATTTTTACTCTGAAAGGAGCAAAGGAGCATTTAACAAAGACAGAATCCACATTCATAACAAACGGAACGAACAAACGAACAAACTTATTTTCCCGAGTTCCTATGGTCATCTTCCAGCTCCATCATCATACCTTAGTTACCATCTAGCACCAAAATACTCGTCAAGACGAATCATACGAGCCCAAACTCGATGGGGTTGTGTCGTTTAATTACCGAGATCCTGTGTCCATCTTCTAGCTCCATCATCAGACCCTGGTTACAATCTAGCACCAAAGTACTCGTCAAGATGAACCATACAAGCCCAAACTCGATGGGGTTGTGTCGTTTAATTACCGAGTTCCTGTGTCCATCTTCTAGCTCCATCATCAGACCCTGGCTATAATCTAGCACCAAAGTACTCGTCAAGAAGAACCATACGAGCCCAAACTCGATGGGGTTGT
The DNA here is from genome assembly GCA_963082485.1 of Eudonia mercurella. Lineage (NCBI taxonomy): Eukaryota > Metazoa > Arthropoda > Insecta > Lepidoptera > Crambidae > Eudonia > Eudonia mercurella. The sequence continues at coordinate 9,666,153 of OY720030.1, read as the reverse complement.
GTCGTTTAATTACCGAGTTCCTTTGGCCATCTTCCAGCTCCATCATCATACCCTGGTTACCATCTAGCACCAAAGTATTCGTCAAGACGGATCAAACGAGTCCAAACTCGAGGGGTTGTGTCGTTTAACTACCGAGTTCTTATGGCTACCTTTCGGTTCCATCATCAAACCCTGGTTACCATCTTGCACCAAAATACTCGTCAAGACGAATCATACGAGCCCAAACTCGATGGGGTTGTGTCGTTTAATTACCGAGTTCCTGTGGCCATCTTCTAGCTCCATCATCAGACCCTGGTTACCATCTATCACCAAAGTATTCGTCAAGACGAACCATACGAGCCCAAACTCGATGGGGTTGTGTCGTTTAATTACCGAGTTCCTATGGCCATCTTCCAGCTCCATCATCAGACCCTAGTTACCATTTAGCACCAAAGTTCTCGTCAAGACGGATCAAACGAGTCCAAACTCGATGGGGTTGTGTCATTTAACAACCAAGTTCCTATGGCCACCTTCCGGTTTCATCATCAGATCAGCTTCATGTATTAATAATTTTGCATTGTCATCCGATTTACACATGCATGCAAAATTTTAGCTCAATCGGTAACCGGGAAGTGGATCATATTTAACTTGCAGATTTGATTACAGACACCGGGACAGGTGAATGAAACTAAATAAAGCTTGTAAAAATGGAACCATCTCGGGAAAAATAGCTATCGATCAAAAAAAAAATCATCCAAATCGGTGCATAAATGACGGAGATATGCGCGAACAAACACATAAAAAAACATATAGGTACAACCGAATTGATAACCTCCTAAATTGTGTTATGAAAATGAGGAACAACGACGGTACCACAACAACCTAGATCCGGGACAATATAGAAAAAGTTCGTTTTTCTATATGATGACCTCGGAGATGGTGACATCAGAGAACGGCGTGCGAGCCACTCGAATAGGGAGGTCTTTGATAACGAAGGTTGCATTAAAAGTAATGATCATCTATTTAAAAAATACTTACTTTGCTTACATTCCTTGTTCTTACAAAACGAGGACGGAAAAACAACACTCTTTGATAACGACGTGAAAATCTATCCATATGAGGGCCTAAATACACTTTGTCAGATACTGATACTAATCCGAGGTCTTGAGTGTAAAATTTACACATTAGTCCTCAGACAGTACAACATACATGACTCATGTGTATAGCAAGTGTGTATAAATCGATAGTGGCGCCGCCTGGTGTTTACACTCTGTCGGGGTGTGTACAGAAATTTCCAAGACCAATCCGAGGATTTCTTGACTTTTCTTTATTAAGTATATAGAAAGGTTCAAAATCGCACGTAGAGTACGATGCAGTAGTCAAGTCAAACCGAGGACTCACAAAAAAGTCCTCGGATTGAAAACGTCCTCGGATGTTCCTTGTGTATTCAGGCCTACGTCCTCGTATGGTACTTAAAACAAACACACACACACACACACACACACACACACATCACTCACACCAAGCAGTCTTAGAATAATAACGCGTTATTATTCTATGTGGGTAGTACATAACCACGACCAATTTATTTTCAGTTATTTCTTCGGAGAGCATGTTCCCACAGTTTTCTTCTTTTGGGGTCTTTGGGGAATAATTTGATTTCCGTGTTTAGCACTCAATAGCTGCACTTTTAACGAGTATTTAACATCAAATCAAAGTTAATTTTTATATTAGTATGGAATTTGACAGCTAGTGCTAGCATGTGCCTGCTGCCATTTGAAGTATAATGAAAAGGTAGTATTTAATTAACTCCATTGGTCATTGCCCTTTGTTATTCCATTTTTTTCATAGTAATTTTTGAGTTGCCATAGGGATTTTTGTATATTTGCCGCTCTTTTTCTGTCTCTACTTTTGTTAGCCAAAGTCTAGTAAGTAACAGGAATCGCAAAGTGAATGAACTGAATAAAGTTTCAATTACAAAAATTGAATGCAGCAACTCTATAGGACGTCATCTATTGATTCACGATATAAATCTGGTCATCGTGTGGGTGGACCCCCATTATAACGAAATCGTATCGTCGTCGGCCGTTGGCTTAGAGCAAAGGTCGTGGGGATGATGTGATTTGGTTGGTATCTATTTTATACTTGTCGAGCAAAAGACGCAGATGGAAACCATGCATGCGAGGTTAATCCTTTTTCGTGGTTTCAAATCTTATAAGGCAGTCACTGTAATGGAAGTTTTAAATTTTTTCAAGTATACACGAATTTTTTGACAATAGTCCATTAAACAAAGAGCCATCCACGACTCAGGTTGTATAAAATGCAAGTTTACACAACAATTGCCTCTTATGGAATTTAAACTCTCGACGCTCCTGGCTTTAACGATTATGAAAAGTTGATTAAGTATGATTAACTGCCAGAGCATAACGGTTGCTAATTTCAAGTAGTTAAAAGATTTAAATAGTAATAAAATCGAAGTTAAAGTAACACGTAGAAAAGAAGTGATAATTTTTCAACAGAGATAAACTTTCTTCTTTGATAGTAAATAATATGTAGCTAGGAGTAAATATATAGGTACGTTTATTTGAAATCAGTTTCGATTGATTCGGCAATCAATTATCATATTCTAATAAATCATAGCATAACATTAATATTTCTTATTTTATTAAGTAAATTGTTACGTAATTATCTTCATAATAATCTTGATTCGTGGCATTCTTACCACAAATTAAATGGCAACCCTGATGATGTAAAATGTCAATTTTAGAAAGTTGTCTATTAAAGTAGTGCAATTAAATACGATTGATACTTGAAATTAAGAAAAATTACTTGAAAATCACGTTGAAAATATATTAACATTGGATTGTCAAACTATGTTTTCAACCTGCAAAATTGCAATGGGTACCTAACCCGTGGCTGACGTTTAATTTTATTTATTTATGAAATAAATTGTACATTTGTATAGTGATAAGGATAACCGTGTTTATTATTATCGATTAAAAAAAATTTGTTAATGATTAAGAAATAATGTCCTTCGAGTACTTGCCCGTGGCCGAAGATGAAAACGAAGAACCCATAGAATTGCCTATCGAAGAAGATGGGACTCTAATGTTAACGACAGTATCTGCACAGTTCCCTGGCTGTTGTGGGCTGAAATATAGACACCCAGAAACGAAAAACATCCGAGGCATCAGGCTAAGAGATGGCAGGTTGTATTCGCCTCCAGAAGGTTGGGGCACTCATTTGTATATATGCAGTTTCCCTAAAGAAAATAAGCGCAAGTCTGGTGAGAATTCGGAAACATCTTTGATAAAGAACAAAAGAAATGATAACTTATGCTCTGATTTGATTGTTTTGGGCTTACCATGGAAAGCTACTGAACAAACTGTACGTGAGTATTTTGAAAAATTTGGAGAAGTATTGATGGCTCAGCTTAAGAGAGACCCTAAAACAGGAATGTCCAAAGGATTTGCCTTCATACGTTTTGCTTCTTACACATCGCAAATGAGAGTGTTGGCTCAGAGGCACATGATTGATGGTCGATGGTGTGATGTTCGGATACCAAACTCTAAAGAAGGCTCTGTTACTTCCATGCCTTGTAAAGTGTTTGTTGGGCGCTGCACAGAAGAATTAACAGCAAATGACTTGAGGGAGTACTTTTCCCAATTTGGAGAAGTAACAGATGTTTTTATTCCAAAGCCATTTAGAGCTTTTAGTTTTATAACATTTTTGGATCCAGAAGTAGCACAAAGTCTCTGCGGGCAAGATCACATTATTAAAGGTGTTTCTGTGAATGTATCAAATGCATCTCCTAAGCAAAACAAGGGTGGTGCCAACCAAAGGAACTTACCTAGCAGAAATTATGAAGAACATTCACACAATGTGTCTAACAACAATTCCTGGAGTAGCCGTAATATGGATATGGTAAATATGCAGGCCCTTGGTATATCAGGTCAGCATGGGCAGACTGCAGTGGCTGGTGGAGGTGGTCAAGCTCAAGGTGGAAGTATGCCTTTAAGTATGGGGGGTATGCCAGTGAACCAGGCTTTAGTTGCAGCTGCTCTCAACCAAGCAGGCTGGGGCCTGATCAACAATATCCCATCAGGCGGTTCGGATCAGGGTGCTTTCGCGGGGCCAGCATCTTCTGCACCTCCAGGTCCACCCAACTTCCTCTCCTGGATGCAACAAGGTACTTCTGCACAGGGACCTTCTAGTCAATGGGGACAAAGGCACCAATCCCAAGGCCACTCTGTTTGATACAATATCTGATTTGACAAGCTCATGATAATCACTGTGATTGTAGCAACAATTAGATAAATTATCATTTTGTTTTTAACTACAATACAAATGGGTTGTTCTGTTGGTAAAGAGTGGTTAACCTAGTTAGTTTGCTGCAGATGTTATTTATTTATTATGGAATTGCTTGTGTTTTGTTGATTTTCTTTATAAACTTATATACTTAATATTATAGAAGGTTGGTGTAGTAATAAATGGATCAGACATATACCCAGAGTGGTAAATAATTGTGTATGTTTATGATTAATTAATATAAATGTTGTTGTGCTTTTATTTGTCAATTCACATTTTGAAAATGGCCTTAAAACTACTAATTAGTCGCAATATAATACCAATCAGATTGTGCTTACCTCAACCACAGCAATATATTTTATAAATTTATTAATAATTGTTAAGAGATTTTATAAAATAAATATATTCACTTCTAAAATTATAAATAATAACTAAACTACCTGCTTCTTATACACAAAATGTGAAACACCGAAGAAACACCAATCAAATACATTAACAGAATTTTTAGTATAATATAATAAATTAATACAAACTGAAAGTATAATATTACAACTTTATGTTGTGCTTGTTCAACTCTGCTATTCTAGTAGGTTGTTGTAGACTTATTCTTTTTCAAAATATAATTTACTTGTAAATTGTGGATAACTTTAAAAAATTACGGATTTCTATCTCTATGACACTCTGCTAGTATAGGTATTTGGTTATTCAAACTTTTATTTTGTAGTGTCTATTCTGGGTTTCACCGCAATCAGTACAGCATTCAGATTATAAGCAAAAGCAAAAATTATAGTATATTGGGATTTTTGGCCATTCCTGAATTACCATAACATTTGATAGAATTAGGATACTTTTTTGTACATTAATAAATTATATGTTTTAACAACAGACTGTTGAAAGTTCATACTTGTATAGTAAAAAAAATAGAAATCTATTGAATTGTTATCATTGTTTATCAATAATGTTGATTATAATAAATTTATTGTGTGTTTCCTCAGATGGATGTGGGTATGAAACTTGGAGATAAATATCTATTTTTGACGAACTAAAATGGTTAGAATGTATTTGTGGATAGGCGATGAGATATTGTTTATTTATTGAATGGGTAGATAAATGTTAAATGTATGCACTGATAAAATAGCTGCTGTATATTTTAAGACAGTTAAGTGATGGGCTGTACAAATTTCAAGACTGTAAAAATGGAAACAAAGTGACATTCATAGCATGCATACCTATACCACAGTATATAAATCAGTCATATAAAAAAAATATTAGACTTGCAACTATAGGTACGTATTTATTTAAATTGTTGTCTATTTACGGTTTGATAAGACCTTTATATATATAAAGAGCTGTGCCTATTACATATATTATTATTGGTAGTTTGAAAGATAATTTTAGTAATATTGCTGCTAATTAATCGATAATATTAACAGATTATCGATTAATTGTGCTGTGTATAAGAGGAGCAAAACAGAAGCAGTAGTATTAACTATTTAGGTGCGTCTTAACACAGACTAACCCAATGAATCGAAAGTGCCCTACTGCCAGGCGTATTTAAAGAGTAATCGCTTCTTCTCTTCTTAGAGGTTTGGTGAATTTGGGTAAAGTGTGCTTCTAACTTCGGCCTTGTCGTCAGTTTCCATCAGCTGTGATAATAGCCTAGCTTTTTTGGAGAGAGTTATCTTATCTTATCTTAGTGAGGCCCGCCGAGGTTTCCCTCTCACAGCAACACTTCGACCCATCGGGATCTTTTGTGCAACCTCATCCATTCACTCTTCTTCCTCTGTAAAGATAGATGCCATAAGCTTGGCAACTTCCTTAAAAGAGAAGAGCCTGAAGTCCTCCGGTTTCGGATAGGCCGACCCCAGGAGTTCCATTCTTTTCAAAGCCAGAGAGTGGCAGTCACACAGTAGGTGCTGCATTGACTCCGTTTCCTCCCCACATGCCCTACACAAGCTATTTGTTGATAGATGCATACTGTGGAGCATTTGTTTTGTGGCATAGTGCCCTGTCAGGGCACCGATAGTTAATCGGGCCTGCCTTCTACTGCCTCCACATATGAACTTACTCCGTCCTAAGGCGTTTTCGCCTAGGAAGGATTTGGAGTGTTTCAGACCCGGCTGCTCTTTCCATTCGATGCTGTTCCTGTTTACGATGTGATCTTTTAAGGCCTTGTTAATGGTACTTGGTGCAAGTGCCACGAACGGCTCAGGACCAATGAGCTGGATCTCTGAGCCCTCCCTGGCAAGTGCATCCGCCATCGCGTTGCCATGGATTCCCGTATGGCCTGGGACCCAGATCAATCTCACCTGGTTATGTCCACCTAGCTTGTTTAGAGCTTTGGTGGTTTCTAGAACAAGGCCAGAGTCGATCCGGGGCGATGTGACTCAGACTCAGACTCAGAATAATGGAGAATTTGCTGGTTGGCTCAGACGACATTTTCAGCGTCACCAGACTTTTAGGGGAGGCGAGAAATTTAAAGGGTTCCTCAAGCCGTGTGATTGAAACGCCCGCATAGTTTCTCTTGAAGGAATGACATCACGCACTAATGCGTGTCCCCTTTAACTACTATATTTTTCTAAGGGTTTGAATCGGATTGGTAATAGCCAACACTAGCCAGTGACTCCTCATGCGTAGACGTACTCAAAAACATTCTGTGAAAACTTGACATCCGAGTAGAGTGATGCAAGCGATTCCGCTCAATGTCGATACTTGCTATATGATACTCACTCAAAAGCAACTATGCCTGCCCTGTATACCTAGTGCGAGTTTGATTTGACTTTCGATCGATCACGTTAACGAAAACGTTATTTTGTATAGAATAAATTAACTCTCCTAGTTTGTCACCAGGAGGCGCTGCTTCAATGCCATACAAAATTCGTCGTAGTTAACGCGATCAGACGTTAAATAAAACTCGCACTAGGCACCCTGTTTGTTTAAAGATGGAATGAGTTGAAAAATAATGTTATTCATTGTACACATTGTTTTCCGGTTCTTTATACGTAAAACCACATTTATGCATGTTGGGATAGAGTGCTAATAGTACAAGAGCCACCTACATAACTATGTAACCGAAGGTGCTATCAGCAACAGCCAACAACATCAGTCATAAATGTTATTTCCTTTTATTGTAGACTCAATGTAGGTGATCCTGATCACATCAGTGTTGTTTGTGGCTTGTACCTACCTGCAACACCATTTTATAAACATTTTAAATTTTTCTTGTTGCAAGTCTAGTACTTTAAGATTTAATGTAAATTTCAAACAGCCTTCGCCGTAATTTATGAATTAGTCATAGTTAGTAATTTCGACAAACTATAAATGTATTTTACAAAAGTCGTAAGAGTGGACGTTCCCTGTTACAGAGTACAATGCAAAATAGCTGAAACTGTTTTATAAAATATGAAAATTCGACAATCCCAATTCTACTTGCATTGCACTTATTTTTTCTTTATTATACCTAATTATACATTTAGTAAAAATCAAGTTTAATACCACAAATTCCGTCACTACTGATATGGAATTTGTGAACATGATATCATCAGCAATATTTATCTATATTCACTATGTTAGTTAATGAAAGAATTGGATTTGGTTTTGTTTATTGTGTATATTGTTTGGCTTGTCTTTGTTGTTTTCTAACTTATATTGATTAATCCATTTTATTGTTTGGTTCTTATTTATATGCATGTCGGTATTGTGTAACAATTTATATGTGTTCCATTATATTACATAGTAACTATATGGCTACTTCTCACATACAAAGTAAATTTCAGCCCTGTGTAGCTTAAGTTACATCTCCCAAAAGAATAATCATATGATTAGGAAGACTATTCTTTTGGGAGATGCATATATATATATGCAGGTAGATATTTTGAAAACCATGTGACATATTTATGATTGACTAAAATCAAACAAATTTTAGATTTAGTTGAAAACAGCTGCATTGGCTATTGTAAATATATAAAGTTCGTTTGTATTGGTGACAACAAATATAGGTCAAAATAATAAACCGGTTCTTGATTCATATTATGTCAAAAAGTTCCAAACTCCTAAGCATAGACGGTATTATCACATGGTTTTGTATTGAGTTGTGATATATTTTTGCCTATTTTGCTTGAGAAAAGTTTTTCAGAGAAAAAACCTTGAAAGAAAAGTCACAAGTTAGAGCGGACTTTATATACTTTTTTTTCATAGTTGACACCTGGAGCCTTAAGTAGGTGGTAATCGCGAAATTAATGTGGCTACCTACTATTATCTACCTGTTTATCATAAAGTTTTTTCTTTTTTTAGCTTCTAAAAGAATCTATACAATTGTATGGCCTTTTTTGACCTTTATTTAGGGTTCCCAAATCTTTGCGTTGGTATTATTACAACTACCTAATTGTAATGTGCAATATATCGAATGGTTATGTATATAAAAATCGCTTTCTGCACTGAAAATTGCGTGCACTTAATTATTACGTCCAATGCTTATCAGAATCAAATCGATTTATCTCCCTTAATGTTTATTTGTAAAATGTTAATTGTTAATATCAATATAATTGAATTTTTTGGGCACGTTACAAATGCTAATTCTTACGGCCAATATTATTATATTATTTATACTTGCTTGTAAAAATAAAAAATACTTTCCTGATTCTATTGAATAATGTACTTAAATTATCGAATGACAAATTATAATACTTATGATGAATAACGTAAAGTACCGTAATATATATTCGCAAAAGACAATAAATAAATACAAAATAACTATAAATATAACTGGTTAATTATTTTATGCAGTATTGACATTGGCGTTAATATTTATATTATTATTACACGATTCTCTTAATTACAATAACGGCATACCTAGTCGTGCACTGATATAAAGGTACAAATATATGCAACTTATCGCTAGATAGACACCTTGTTCAGTAGATGAGGGGTAAGTAAGATGAGGTGCTCTGCGTCATGGCTCTTGTATAATCATGCGCGCAATGGCTGTAAGTTAAGAAGTGTTTGAGAAGATTCTTGTAAATTAGTAATAATTGTCTATTTATTGTCCGAATGCAGTGTCGTGTTGAATACCGGTATTTTAAAAGTGGCGTAATTTATTGTATATACCACATAGTGAAAATAATTGTGATCATAATTATGGTATTTGTCTATTTACAATGTTCTATTTAGAAAATACATGGGCATAGTCTACATTGTAAAGACACGTTATGAAATAAGTAGGTATGTGTCCGGTCAAATGTACGTTATTGGGTACTGGAAATAATCATGATTGGTTTAATTTATGTAGGTTCTGTTTATGAGAAATGTCCTTGTATTTATCCCTTTTTATTGATAATTGTATCCACTCAAGGCTGGATTCACATGTTTATGCTGCCTCCATCCATTTGATGCACAAGCTAAAATAAATTTTATTACATAACAAAAGTATCAAAATCACGACATATAGCGTCAGCATAGGCATGTAATGTGAATCCAGACATACTCTTACTACTTCTAGACATGTATAGTTCATAGACGACAATATCTTATTCATTTTTCTTTATTTGATTTATCAATGAGCACTGTGCGTATTTGTCACTGTATGCCTAGATCACACTGAGTGACAAATTAGCCATGGCGCTACCCAGCACTGTTTTTGTTAAATATATAAATAAACAAGCGTGTTTTAATGAAATTACATCATAATTATAGCAATGGCACTTGTAACATTGATTATTAAATGCACATCCTCGTCATTTGCTGCTCCGTGATATTAAAATTACTAAATACCAATGTGCTAGGCAGATTCTAGATTATTTATATGATTGTACATTTTAATTTGAGTGTGGATATGAATACTTATTGACATATGGATTCATGAAATAAATTTTATTTAGCGTTGCAATTTTGTTTCATTTTCTACTGCTATTCTCTTCGAAAGGTAGGTAGATTCTTTGAAATAAATATCAGCAGAATAGTATACTCTTCCTGCCATTCTGTAGTGTCTATTGACCATTGCTGTCTGTATTCATAATAAGACAGCAAGACAAGACAGCCTGTCAATGACTGGTTAGATGACACTGCTGTGTCAGAAGAGAAGTAAAATTTTGGCTACATCTATATTGGGAAAATGTGTGTTCAAAATTGTATGTATTGTGTTTTGCACATTTCTTCTCCAAATCCTAAAGTAGGACATGGAACCGAGGAGGAAAACACAAGCTGGTCCAATGGCTCCATCTAGCATGAAGGCGGCGGTAAAAAGTTTAGCATCAACCAACACCTACGTGAACAAGAATACTGCCCCTGCGAAAGAGATTATAACTGTACACACAACCACTCCTCACTTGGAACAAAAATCCTTTCACTCTGAACAAAACCAAATTTACCAAGGAGAAGTTAATGTGCTCTCAGTCATGTAAGTTGTGGCTTTTAGAAAACTTTTTACGAGCGGGATTCATACCCGCACCCCGTGACATGCCGCACGTGCACCTGCACCGGCTGGTCATGAGGTACGGGTTTGAATCCCGCTCGTGGACATTTTAACAAATTGTAATTTGTTCGCAACAAAATTGAGAAAAACTATATATAACCATAATTATCACTTCTTGATAACCAATAACATTTCCTACCTACGCAGGAAGGTAAGGCTATCCTAAGAATCCTACCAATTCTGCAAAGCATTCCGACTGGATCTCGGCCACGCTTCAGAACAGAAATAGGTGTTGTTGTATGTAGTACCTATCATTGTAGTGTGGCTCGATTTCAATGATGAAGGCGTTTGCCCGGGCGGGCGGTGGGACAGTATATAGGCTTATTACTACTACTACTATTTCTTATGCTGTCAAGCCGCATCGTTTTGAACTCTAATTGGGAAGATAGAGTACACTACCCAATCAATACAGTGAAATTGCATCCTAGCAACAACCCGAACGAAACGGTTTGATAGCAGATTCCAAATAAAAAAAGGATATTGGTAGAAATGTATAGGCTTAGGAAGCTTCAGGTTGGCAACGGAAGCGTGATATCCTTGGGTCGCAAGCTTGGTTCTATCAGGGTGCTTATTGCCTAGTGTGAGTTTTGTTTAGTATCCGTATTCATTCGATTACGTTTACGGAAACGAAAATAAGTAGGTATAGCATTGAAGCCAGGCCCTTCTTTACCATTGGGCACTCTAGGCAAGTGCCCTGGGCCCCGCAATCTATGAGGGACACCCTTGTTCCTGCCAGATCACTAATCGATAATCGATATTAACGATAAACATATTTGTTTTGCGAAACAAGAATTACTAACTTTTTGACTTTTTTTTGCTTTTTAATTCAAATAAACCAGGGGCCTAACACTGGCAACTCTATCTGGCTGCAAATAAATAAAAATACCAGTTGAATAAATCTAGAGTTTTGCTTATCTACTCCTTTTGCCTGTTTTACTAAAATCTAGCTTAGCCTATCGACCCCATTATCCGTAAGTGCCCCATGGCCTCCAATAGGTTAAAGACGGCCCTGATTGAAGCAGCGTCTCCTGGCGACATATGAGAAGAGTTAAAATTGGGCCATACATACAAATTTTTGTATTCGTTTATACGTAATCGAATGAATACGGATAGTAAACAAAACTCAGGCGGGCGGCGTATGTATGATCGCTTGCCGGCATACTAACAAAAATATCACTTGCTAGATTTTTATTTTTTTTTATCTTTGCTTACTTATCAAAATTATTCCACTAACACACTTTTTACATTTCAATGATAATTTATTACGCGTTACGGAGGGTATACGATCGTACGAATAACGTGTTCTCATTTACAATAGATATAAGCATAATGTAAATTGCATTCTGGAGGATCACCTTCAGTAAACAAAAGATTATAAAGAGGATGCTGTCAGTGATATTCACATTTTTTTCAAACTTTAAAAATTTAAAAAGATTTTAAGTAAAAATAAAATAAAATAAAATAATTTTTTTAGTTATTTTATTTTAACTAAACATGACAAGAAGACAATTATAAAAAAACAATGGTAGGTATCTGCTGGTAGTCTAGTGTGAGTTTCATTTTTCATTCGATTTTCGATTCGACGTTAAGTAAAACTAGAATTTGTATGGCAAAACTTTAACTCTTCTGTTGTTTGTCACCAGGAGGCGCTGCTTCAATGCCATACAAATTTATGTTGTTGTTACCGTGATGGAATGGCAAATGAAATTCGCACTAGACAGCCTGGAGAGAGTTCGCAACCATGCATGCTGTCAGTTTGTTGTATCGTGGAATAATAACTAGTAGTTCATGGTTATATTACAAGTTTTATTTTAAGTCGCAGAAGACCAAGTGGGCAATTTTTGACTTGTGACTCATTCTCACGCTATGATTTTATTTACAAGTGCCCCCTTTTCTCTTATTTAAGAACACTGGTTTCTTTCTTTTGACACCGAAAATTCTAGACCGGTTATCTTAATAATCAAATCGTAAATAATGCAAATATATTGTATTTATCACCGGTGAGATTCAAAACTCCCCTGGACCATCACGAGTGTTTGGTTCTGACATAAGACATAGGGTAGATTGACAGAAAGTATAAAGAAATTAATGTTGACAAAACTTTAATTTTTAGACAATTTGAATTATTAACCCTGTGTCCACAGAAGATCAAAAAAAGCGGGTTAGCGAATGGGAATGACGATGACGTTACCCGATGCTACATAGCTTGAACAATTCATTGTTTATATTTTTTAAATATTAACTAGTATTTGAATTATCTTTTGCCTATTTTATGCCACGGTTTCCATTACAGGTGATTCAGTCAGCACCCTTTTACCAGTAGGTATATGCCTGTTTATTCACGTCCCATTTTTTGTATATGATTCTTAATCCAGGCAATGTAGGGGCTAACAGGTGTGGCTATTGCAAACCAATTCCTGTTTGTTTTTATTAAATGCGGGTAGCAGTCAATAACATCGCTAATCGAATTGACCGCTACCACCCCAGACGGATGCAACAATGGTCCACCAGAGTCTCCAGCGCATAACGAGCTAACGTGCCCACATCGGCGACTCAAGCAGAGCGCTGGATATAACAACTGATAATTTTCTAGTGTACACTTATTTATAAGAACTTTGAAAACTTGCAGCGCTTTCCTCAGAACCAACGTGTCCACTAACCACTCATCGCCTTTTGAAGTGAGCCCGTACCCCGTCGCGTCGGTCACATGCCCAATCAACGTCTTATAATCCATTGCGCTGAGTTTTCCGTACCGATTTAAATGTATTGGCGTAGTTTTCATCAATCCGATATCATTTTTCATACTTAAGACATTCATTGTGTCGAATCTCCTAAAAGACGGGTGTTTTGCCAATGCGATTATGTCACTGAAGCTTTCATTGATCCACGGGACCAGGGATCCGTATCTTATAACACCTTGGGATCGGTTTGAGGGTAACACTAATATAATCCTTTCTAAATCGTCTATGCAATGAGCGGCAGTTAGCACCCAGACGGGTGCTATGACAGTGGCTGTGCAGATATGCTGAAACTGTACTAAAACCAAAGGTTTCATAACAATGTTTAGTTTCAACTCCATCCTGACGACATGTTGGTGTATTTTCAAGTCGCCGTCATAACCTCCAACGACGCGCAGTACTGATTTATTTGCTTGCAATCTTAATGCTATTTGTAATAAGTATAAACTTATGATATAATTTACATTGATTACAATCATTGTGTCAATGGTTGCATTGCAATGCAACTGTGGTTGGTTACCATATATTTGTTCTAGTTCGTCACATATAATAATGTTTAAATTTTTTTTTACACACCTATGTTATGCATTAAGTTTATAATCTTATCAAAGTCTGTAAACTTTTTAGTACATGTGCCATACATAAACTTGATATTATTTTTATTTGCGTTCGCATTCGCAGTGTTTTATTATATTTTAGGAAATCGTTTGCATTAAGTACTTTTTTGATTTGGAATCCACAAGCGGCTTTTTCAGCGTAACCGAACAGGGCGGTAAGAAACTTAGTAGATCTTTAACGCTTGAATAAAAATACAATCTCTATTCAGTTTTTGCTTTCTGTCGTTGTGACTGAACGATATTTGGAGTGTTTAGATGTCGTCTGTTGGCATTACGCGAGTGGAATATTGTATAGGTACCTACCATTTTTTGATAAAACAATATTTGTAATTAATTAATAAATACTTTTAAAAATACCAACTTATTTGAATTGAAATGACTATTGTTTAGGCATGCTGCTGTGTGGCGAGGCCAATGTCTGCCTTGCTTGTAGTAGGTACTTGGGCTCGGTGAGCGCTTCCATGAGGATGGTGCCGTGCCAGAGGTCTCTCTTGGAGATGTTCCTACCATGGCAGGTCGTGGGGTACACGCACTTTGATGATTATCAAAGTTTACTTATTCAATTTTGTCTATAAGCATTTAAGCCATACGTAGGCGACTTATAAAGTGATTCTTTCATAAATCTCCGGCGCCCTTTTGTTGACTAGGACGGAGCAAAACAATCTGCGAAAGTTTTTCTATATTTAAACTATTGTTACATTGCAGAGATACGAACAAAGACATTATGTGCTGTAAGTATACGGAGGACGTGAATGACGTAGCAGTGGGCTTCACAGATGGCACCGTCAGACTATTTGACTGTAACACCGGCAATTGCACGCACACCCTGGTCGATGACGAGTGTAAGGCCTACCCGGGCCCGGTGACTGCGATCAAGCATCGGCCGGTCAGCAAGGCACATCCCATTACTAACATGCTTCTATCATGCTGTTAGTATTTCTCTTGTCCACACCGTTACCGTTATGCTCTAGCTCTAGCATCAACAGCTTAAAACGTCCTACTGCTCAGGCTTTCCCACATGAATGAGGGTAGATAGGTAAATTGAGCCAATCTATCACGTTGGCCCAATATCTTACAATAACAATCCGTATAATATGAATTATTATCATTGTGACTTACAAAATACGAGTGGGATACTCCGTAGGTAGTTGATGTCATAGCGTATGAATGATTGTATTTTATTTCAGAAATCGCATGTTGCTGGTTGAGGCAAGCAACGCTGTGTGGGTCAGTGGTGTCACTCAAAACCTATGCTTTCACACTATATGCGACAGTTTCGTAAATATTTATACTTACAGCAAATCTTCTTCCGCAATGGCCGGACTCCTGTCCTGCCATTGCAGCGAGGCAGGTTGGGTGATCAAAGAATATTACCCACCTCAAGTTCATCTACGCTTTTAAAGGCACGTTAAGCCGTTGGTCGTTACCGTTGCCATAAAAGACGTTTTACCCTTATTTAGATTTGAGCTGTTTTTCTGTCTATCTGTTGGTACTGCCTGCGTGCTTTGGGGCACGACGTTTTAATCCGAATAATAAAATACTTACCCATTATTTTAGATGTCAATGGATGCATAAAATGTTGGAAATATAAATACGACCAATGTCTGTACACGATTAGGGAGAAGCGGCAGACATTGGGTCTGTCCTACCATCCACATTATAGTAAGTTTATTACTTACGGGGACGATGCTAAACTAAACATGTATGACGAAGAAGCGCAGACGCAAGAAAGGGCTTTCTACTCTAGGTGATTAAGAGTTTAAAATAAAATGTTTGCTTAGATGAATGTTTGGTAGGTATTAAGTAATGGCATATGGTAACATTGTCAATTATTGGATTTTCACGCAAATTGATTAAAAAAGAAAGAATCAACGCGATGCGCGTGCTTACACAACTGTCCAGACGGCACCATCGTTCTATTCTGATTTGAAACGAAATGATCGTGAAAAAAGATATTTTTACCTTTGAATAATATTTTTGATTGCATAAAAAAATCTATAAAATGTATGCCTATATATACCTTGTATCTATTAGTACTAGTTTTTTCTAGCTATCCATTAGGAAAGCTCATGTTATGTAGCCAAAACCTATTGAATGATTTGTTATCATTTTCTATATTTCACGAGCTAGCTAGGCAGACTAAACAAGCCCTATATTGTATTGTATGCCACCAACCACAAGCACAATAATATACCCCGCTGAAAATAGAACTCAGTGCCGGGATCTGTGGGTTCTGAGACCGGTGGTGGTTAAGCCACTAGCTAGACCATAGAGGCGGTTTTGAGCTTTTTACTTTTAAGCAAGAAGATATCGTAGTGGCATCAGCGTAAAACGCCAGTTTTCGTCGTCAAAAATGATAACAGTATTTCATTAAAATTTTACTGGATGACTTATAGGAAGCAGGTGATCTGTATTAAATTTTTCTAAAGTCACAAATCTGTTCATCATCATCATCAGCTCATTATATGTCCCCACTGCTGGGGCACGAGCCTTCCCTATGGATGGATAGGGAGAACGGGCCATAAACCACCACGCGGGCCCAGTGCGGATTGGCGGTTGTTAACGACTGCTAATGCAGCCGGGACCAAAGGCTTTACGTGCCTTCCGAAGCACGGAGGAGCTCGAGATGATGAATTTTTTGGTCACCCATCCGATGACCGGCCTTTGCGAAAGTTGCTTAATCTCAGCACTCGCAGACCGGGCGCGTTAACCAATGCGCCATCGAGCTCCTAATCCAAATCTGTTGCTATATATGACACACGCAGCAATAACGGTGAACGATTTTAAAGCCACCACCCTGCGTCCACTGCGTGCACTTTCGACTTGTATTTCAATTTTCCTAGTGTTTTATTTGAAATTAATACTCTCTTGGAATTTATTCTGATAAACCTCGCTTGCATTTTACATTACATTCTACATTTCTTTGGATTCTGCATCTTGCATTAATTTACAGGTACAGACGCCTGTATACAGATAGACTATCCAAAACTGTCACATTTCGTCAATAAATGTTCAACCATATTCCGAAGGCATAAAGTCCCAGTCTATTGAGTAAATCTGATGTGTAGGCGAGTCTACTAAGAACTAATAGGTATAACAGTAAATAACAGTTAAAAAGGTTGTACTGTCTTTTCCAGTCAAAGAAAAAATGTTGTGGATGGTCACACATCGCGGATTTTCGCGTGTGCTTTCAATCCGAAATCACACCACGAGCTGATATCTGGAGGGTGGGATAACGCTGTGGTTTGCTGGGATGACAGGCAACCTTATGCGACGAGATACTTTATTGGTGTCCATATGTGTGGGGAAGGTCTCGATTTCGACAAGCCTGGAAAGCAGGTGAGACGTTTTATTTTAATGTATCTATTTTTTAATGTACCTTTTTTATAGACATTCTTTGAAAAAAAAAGTTGGCTCACCGCCTACCTCCTATCTACTCAAGAAGTATTGTACTATTACAAGTACAGTTGGCATTAGAGTGAAGATGTATGTTTTTGTTTATGATACCCAGAACTCTTATACAAAAACATACATCTTTACTCTAATGCCAACCGTACATGTAATAGCACAATACTTTAAACGCACACCTGTGCACAATTGCACATCTCCGCTTTGGTGAAAGTCAGTAGTTACCACAAGTTATTATTTAGTCTATGGCAAGGTTTAGTACTCGCGCCTGCACTCAAGACTACCACAAACTGTCAATATTCCTCAAGACTTTAAGCTTCATGTCTTAGGCATATGGTTGAAAATATATTGAATAAAATTTGAGTTTTGAAGGTTTTTTTTAAATTTATTTTTTTCCTTAACTAACTATTAACGTCGCTATTATGCAGTTCCATTAAGACTATTTTATACCAATCATCAAAACAAATGTTACCAGCTTAGACCACAGTGAGAACTTTTGGGTTTGCAACTATCAAAATATTTTTACTACTATTGTTAATGGAAAATCGTAGTGTTTACTGTTTCTAATCATTTAGATACTGACGTGCGCCTGGCAAGACAAAGACAGCATCCAGCTCTGGGATTACGGTTCCTGCAAATTAATAGAGACTATAATACCTGACAGCAACCAGTCGAAATTGTACTGCGGAAAGTTTGTACCGCGGACCAACCTCATAGTGTGTGGGGGATCAGACTCCAATATGTTAAGGGTTGTCGACTTCAACTTGAAGATCGTGAGTATATTTTGTTTCTATTAAATTTCATAGTTGAAATATACTCGTATATCTATAAAAAACAAGACTAGGGGGGGACCAGCCACACAATAGGTATGTATACTGAATTAGCTTCGGTCTCAATGAGAAAGATATAAAAATTCGCTAGCGTTGGATAAACGCGCAGATTTGTAATATACTTACGAAGGTACTCTTGGGAAAGTGTATTGTTTCCATAGAATGAAACTACTTAAGTATTTAGTATTTTCTGCTGTCAGCGGCCGCACTCTTGTAGTAATTTTCCTCCATTTTGCCTTAAATAACTGGTTTCCTTTAAGTTAGTTAGTTAGTAAGTTATTGCTTATGAGCTATTTCATTTGTGATTTAAAAAAATAGGTTTCAACAGTATTCTCAAGGGCTAATGCAACTTCTTTTTAATATTTTTCCTAACATAAAAATGTTGTCAATGTTTCTCATAAATATAGGGTAGTGGCCAGTGTTCGATATTTTTTTCCACCCATTTAAACCGACCAGGCATTTGTGTGTGGTTGGAAATAAAACTTTAAAAGTATCATATTAGGGTACATCTATATAATACTGTTAGAGGTGTTATAACACCCGGTCGGATTAAGTGGGTCATTACCAGTGATCGGAGTAGGTTGAGAAATTGTTTGTATTTGCGATACGTTGTATTAATATGGACATTCCCGAAATGCCGGGATTAGAAATATTGTCG
Source organism: Eudonia mercurella (assembly GCA_963082485.1). Taxonomy (NCBI): domain Eukaryota; kingdom Metazoa; phylum Arthropoda; class Insecta; order Lepidoptera; family Crambidae; genus Eudonia; species Eudonia mercurella. The sequence continues at coordinate 9,647,146 of OY720030.1, read as the reverse complement.
ATAAACAATTTGAATGCTGTAAAAAGAGACAAAAACAGGTGCGTTCTTCTAGCGGCTGTGCCTGCTATTGTATTCTTTTGTTTGCGCAATGGAAATTGGCAACGCATCGCTAATGTAAGTTTGACAACGTCGTGAGCTCACTGCCAATACGTTTCTAAGCCTTCTTTTATCATGTTTTTAAAAAAGTTTCAGTTAGAATCTCGCGGAATGTCCATATTAACATCAACGTTTACGGTCAATGAACCAAAATAGCTCTACCTACTCCAATCACTGGTCATTACAAATAGGGCTCAACTATGATTTTAGTCTTTAGCAACTATTGAATTCAGAGAACTAGTCTACGACTTTTCTTGTAGCACGACGTTTTGACCATGTATGTTGATTAGATCAATTTGAACGAGATTAACCTAGCTATAACAATATTTCATTTTGATTGAATTTCGTAGAAAAGTTTGTCGGTCGGTTCTCTTTTATTATTTTCTTCGATAGCAATTATATTAATGAAAAATCAAATGTTTATTTACAGACAGAATGTTCTATTAGAAATAATCCTGGTGGTATTTATGCATTCGATTTCGGAACAATCAGACGGAAACCCAGGAAAGTGCCAGAAACATACAAGAGGATAAGCGAAATCGAAAGTATTCCCAGAGTTGCTTTCGTTACGGGAAAAAGGCTGCAGACTGTCGACTTCGGATAAATATTTTGGGTTATAAATAGTTATACAACGTGTTTAGGTCATAAAGGCATATTTGGCGTAGATTAAAAATAAAGTTATTTGTAAATTGAAAACTGTGGCATTTAACTAAAGTCGCTGTTTATTCTAACAGTTAGTTAGTTTATAGTAACTATAGAAA